>CM070443.1:37823131-37890631 GCA_036324595.1 Champsocephalus gunnari | reverse complement strand
CCTCCTCTCCCTCACACCGACCCCCCCCCTCCTCTCCCTCACACCGATCCGCCTCCCCTCTCCCTCACACCGACCCCCCCCTCCTCTCCCTCACACCGACCCCCCCCCTCCTCTCCCTCACACCGACCCCCCCCTCCTCTCCCTCACACCGACCCCCCCCCCACCCCCCCTCTCCCTCACACCGACCCGCCCCCCCCTCTCCCTCACACCGACCCCCCCCACCCCCCCTCTCCCTCACACCGACCCACCCCCCCTCTCCCTCACACCGACCCACCCCCCCCTCTCCCTCACACCGACCCACCCCCCCTCTCCCTCACACCGACCCACCCCCCCCTCTCCCTCACACCGACCCACCCCCCCTCTCCCTCACACCGACCCCGCCCCCCCCTCCCTCACACGTGCGACTGAAGATGAACAAAGCGGCAGGTAAAAATCGATTATTATTCGCCAGGGCTGCCGAATAATCGATTTTGATCATGGTCAGTTTCTGGCAACCCTAATATATATTGCCACTGTTTTTTTAATACTGACACCTAACTTGCACGAAGGTGTGTCTGTTACATTGTTTTGAACTTCATCAGGGGAAGTTGATGCTGAACTATCTTTACAGCGACCTGTGTAGCATCCTATAAATCATATTTACGTGATTATTCTGATGCCATCATGTTTCAAACTGGCGAAGCTTTAGTTGTTGTGTCCCACCCACAATATGTGGCTTTGAAACAGATCATTTCATTGTATTTCAAAACGGCGTCCATCAACACAAGCACTATTTATTTATTGAAAGAGAAAAGGTTAAGTTTGTAATTACCAGTGTTGTGAGTTCAATATGTTAATGAATTATAGTAAGGGAACATCGTAGGAGTTAGTGTCCCGAGTTCCTCTCAGGAGGAAAGGTGTGTTAACGGCTGAGCCTGTTTAATGTGCATACGACACCTGGCAGTTTGTTATTATATCCCACACTGTTTTGATACTCACATATTGTCTGTGCACAAAGGTGTGTCTGCACTATTGTAATTGTGCCTGTTTTGAATGTGGTAAATAAAAGAGATAACCAAATGCGCTGAACAAAGCCTTCCTTTGTCCTGGACGGTTTCATCAGCCTCTTTGCAGGGGGTAGGCTGAGTCACCAAGGATATAGTAACCCACATCATGTCCCCGAATATGCCTTGTCACATGAGGAAGTAGACCAGCCCTATCCACACAACGACCCCGTGAGGACATGCTGAACCCTGCTATCAAGCATGCTACCTGGTAAGCCAACGAAGACACTCCAAAGAGGCCCCTGGCATCCACGACGCCCTGCAGGACGAGCGAGGGCCAGCCTTTGCGGTTGAAATACTCGTTATGGTACGCCTTCGACTCCGAACCAGCATTGCACTTACAGCATCCGACGAGTGGGTCAAATCCCTAGTTGTCTGCAATAACCCAGTTACAAAGCTGTATACCATGAGCACAAAGACAGCAAGCTCAGTGAACTCCGTCATGTCTGAGGTCGGAGAGCAAACACACGCCTCATACAGCGGGTGGGCTTTATACCCCCTCCTCCGTGTAGTTCTTCTTCTCTCGTTTTTTTGTTGTACTCGCCGTGAAGTGGTTTTGCGGCCTGCCAGTAAACCCAGAGAAGAAGAAGACGAAGTGACGTCAGCGTAATCGTGCCTCAGGGAAAGTACTGCGGTGTGAATGGGATTGGCACTAGCCCCCTGGCGGATTTAGTGCTGTGGTACTTTAGTGGTACTTTAGTGGTACTTTAGTGGTACTTTAGTGGTACTTTAGCGGTACTTTAGCGGTACTTTAGCGGTACTTTAATGGTACTTTAGTGGTACTTTAGCGGTACTTTAGTGGTACTTTAGTGGTACTTTAGTGGTACTTTAGTGGTACTTTAGCGGTACTTTAGTGGTACTTTAGTGGTACTTTAGTGGTACTTTAGTGGTACTTTAGTGGTACTTTAGCGGTACTTTAGTGGTACTTTAGTGGTACTTTAGTGGTACTTTAGTGGTACTTTAGCGGTACTTTAGTGGTACTTTAGTGGTACTTTAGTGGTACTTTAGTGGTACTTTAGCGGTACTTTAGTGGTACTTTAGTGGTACTTTAGTGGTACTTTAGCGGTACTTTAGTGGTACTTTAGTGGTACTTTAGTGGTACTTTAGTGGTACTTTAGTGGTACTTTAGTGGTACTTTAGTGGTACTTTAGCGGTACTTTAGTGGTACTTTAGTGGTACTTTAGTGGTACTTTAGTGGTACTTTAGCGGTACTTTAGCGGTACTTTAGTGGTACTTTAGTGGTACTTTAGCGGTACTTTAGCGGTACTTTAGTGCCGGCACTAAAGTACCGCAAGTCCTGCGGTGTGAAAGCGGCTCTTGTGTGCAGCCTCTCTCAAAGCGTACAATTCTTTGTGCTATTCAGAACATTTCTAACAAAATTGGCCATTTCCAAAAGTGGTGGAGACATGTCCGCACCGTGCCCGGTATAAATGACGCCTATTCTCTTGATGGTAATGAAGCAACGTTTATATCCCTTCTGCTTTTAGGAAAACGCTATTAACTCTTTTTTCTTTGCCTTTGGAATTGTAATGTTAAAGCCAAGGAAAACCACACGTTAACAATTCACAATAAAATATATATATATTCATAATATTACATAATAGCCTCTGCATGTAAGTACTCTTGGTTTTAGTAATGGTATTTAAGGGACTATTGTACAATTTATAATAAATATTAATTATTATTAATTTTCTTTTATATTTTCATGATCAATACAATTGTAGTTTATCCGTTAACATGGTCTCTTCTTTATACTTGAGTTTATGTGATTTCTTTGATAGTTAACTTTATATTTTATTAACATGTAATAGTACAATAATATGAATAATTATTGACCATTGCAGATGTTAGCCACATTGGTAAGTTAGCTAAACAGATAGCATATTAGACAGTTATCATTGCCATGAATTGCCTCGACACTGGTTTGACTCGGATGTGAGGGCTGAGCATGATGTAATTATGTTATCTATCACTTTCGCTAACCTGTCTGTCTTTACCCCGCTCTGGATGCCGGTCTGCGGGTGCTGAGCAGTCTGGTGTGTTGGCTCCCGTGGTCTGCAGGCATCTGAAACATGTCTGACAGACAGGCCTCGTGGTGTCCGGAGGAGGCTGGCCCTCGCCGTCACAGACATCGCTCAAATACTTCCACATTTGGCTTCTGGCGTCTTCCGTGTCAACCAGCCGAGGCGCGGCGGCACTCCCACTCGCAGCCACGCGCTCTCTCACACGCGCTCATGCGTATGGAGCTCATTCCCTGCCATAACTCCACAAACAAACTAAACAGGTTTTACAAATGCCTCATGATTCACTAACAACACGATGTGGTTTGCAAATACAAAACACCGTCTACAAACTAATGCATTTAGTTTTGCAAAGAAAAAACGTATCGATCAAACAAACACTTAACATGCTTCTAATAAATCAGGTTTCACAAGTACACGACTTTTTCTTCTCACATATTCCGCTGAGGCCGGCACATGATAGAAATAGAGCGGCGAAGCCCCTCCCCTTCCGGTGGAGCCCCTCCCCTTCCGGGGAGCTCCATGGGTCCTTATTTCGGAAAATGTATGTATTGTCAACGGAGAGAGAAAGATTATCTTTCCATCCCGTTTGAATTGAGCCACGAGTTCCTCACACGATGTTCGTCCATTTAGAGATCGCTCTGATGAAGAAACGCTGAATGAACCACACGTCACCAAGATGGCCGTCACTACTGTCTTCAACAGAAGGATTGGCTACCCTCACTATCACCCTCACACCCTCACTATCACCCTCTCACCCTCACTCTCACCCTCTCTCTCACCCTCTCACCCTCTCTCTCACCCTCTCACCCTCACTATCACCCTCTCACCCTCACTATCACCCTCTCACCCTCTCTATCACCCTCTCACCCTCACTATCACCCTCTCACCCTCACTATCACTATCACCCTCTCACCCTCTCTATCACCCTCTCACTATCACCCTCTCACCCTCACTATCACCCTCTCACCCTCACTATCACTATCACCCTCTCACCCTCACTATCACCCTCTCACCCTCACTATCACCCTCTCACCCTCACTATCACCCTCTCACCCTCACTATCACCCTCTCACCCTCACTCTCACTATCACCCTCACTATCACCCTCTCACCCTCACTATCACCCTCTCACCCTCACTATCACTATCACCCTCTCACCCTCTCTATCACCCTCTCACCCTCACTATCACCCTCTCACCCTCACTATCACCCTCTCACCCTCACTATCACCCTCTCACCCTCACTATCACCCTCTCACCCTCTCTATCACCCTCTCACCCTCACTATCACCCTCTCACCCTCACTATCACCCTCACCCTCACTATCACCCTCTCACCCTCACTCTCACTATCACCCTCTCACCCTCACTATCACCCTCTCACCCTCACTATCACCCTCTCACCCTCACCCTCACTATCACCCTCTCACCCTCACTATCACCCTCTCACCCTCACTATCACCCTCTCACCCTCACTATCACCCTCTCACCCTCACTCTCACTATCACCCTCTCACCCTCACTATCACCCTCTCACCCTCACTATCACCCTCTCACCCTCACTATCACCCTCTCACCCTCACCCTCACTATCACCCTCTCACCCTCACTATCACCCTCTCACCCTCACTATCACCCTCTCACCCTCTCTATCACCCTCACCATCACCCTCTCACCCTCTCTCTCACCCTCTCACCCTCACTATCACCCTCTCACCCTCACTATCACCCTCTCACCCTCACCCTGACCCTCACCCTCACTATCACCCTCACTCTCACCCTCTCACTATCACCCTCTCACCCTCACTATCACCCTCTCACCCTCACTATCACCCTCTCACCCTCACCCTGACCCTCACTATCACCCTCTCACCCTCACTATCACCCTCACCATCACCCTCTCACCCTCTCTATCACCCTCTCACCCTCACTATCACCCTCTCACCCTCACTATCACCCTCACCATCACCCTCTCACCCTCTCTATCACCCTCTCACCCTCACTCTCACTATCACCCTCTCACCCTCACTATCACCCTCTCACCCTCACTCTCACTATCACCCTCACTCTCACTATCACCCTCACTCTCACTATCACCCTCTCACCCTCACTATCACCCTCTCACCCTCACTATCACCCTCTCACCCTCACTATCACCCTCTCACCCTCACTCTCACTATCACCCTCTCACCCTCACTATCACCCTCTCACCCTCACTCTCACTATCACCCTCTCACCCTCACTATCACCCTCTCACCCTCACCCTGACCCTCACCCTCACTATCACCCTCTCACCCTCACTATCACCCTCACCATCACCCTCTCACCCTCTCTCTCACCCTCTCACCCTCACTATCACCCTCTCACCCTCACTATCACCCTCTCACCCTCACCCTGACCCTCACCCTCACTATCACCCTCACTCTCACCCTCTCACCCTCACTATCACCCTCTCACCCTCACTATCACCCTCTCACCCTCACTATCACCCTCTCACCCTCACTATCACCCTCACCATCACCCTCTCACCCTCTCTATCACCCTCTCACCCTCTCTCTCACCCTCTCACCCTCACTATCACCCTCTCACCCTCACCCTGACCCTCACCCTCACTATCACCCTCACTCTCACCCTCTCACCCTCACTATCACACTATCACCCTCACCCTCACCCTCTCTATCACCCTCACTCTCACCCTCTCACACTGACTATCACCCTCTCACCCTCACTATCACCCTCTCACCCTCACTATCACCCTCTCACCCTCACTATCACCCTCACTATCACCCTCTCACCCTCACTATCACACTATCACCCTCACCCTGACCCTCACCCTCACCCTCACCCTCACTCTCACCCTCTCACCCTCACCCTGACCCTCACCCTCTCTATCACCCTCACTCTCACCCTCTCACACTGACTATCACCCTCTCACCCTCACTATCACCCTCTCACACTGACTATCACCCTCACACCCTCACTATCACCCTCTCACCCTCACCCTGACCCTCACCCTCACTCTCACCCTCACTATCACCCTCTCACCTTCACTATCACACTATCACCCTCTCACCCTCACCCTCACCCTCACCCTCACTATCACCCTCACCCTGACTATCACCCTCTCACCCTCACTATCACCCTCACTATCACCCTCACTATCACCCTCTCACCCTCACCCTCACCCTCACCCTCACTATCACCCTCACTATCACCCTCTCACCCTCACAATTACCCTCACTATCACCACAATGAAACATGTCCAGAAGAACGTCATGCAGAGCTGCCTTCCTTTGATTCTCTCTGAACTGCCTGGTCTTTTTAATGTTTACCGTTTAAACGGTGTATTATAGAACGATCACACCGGTGACAGAACTCTTCAAGGGTTCACAAAATATGACTACTACTCTTACTGTAGGAGCCATTTTATGGGTGTTGTTGGTGTGTCAGTTTATTTAAGTTATACGTATAGTGCAATATTATTTATGAACACTGGGTGGCGGGGTTTAGCTGCACCGGGTGTATCTAAAGAGGTCATAGGTGACAGGAGAGGAAGGACACAGAAGGAAGAGAGCATACCGATTCCAGCAGCCCGGCAGATGCTCATCACGACAACGAGAACTGTACAATTGACCCTGGATGTAAAGCTGAATAAAACCTCGTTATAAACTACAACTAAGGACCGGGAACTCATCTGTGTGTGTCTGCGTCCGGATCACTCTTCAGCCCTTCTGTGAAAGTAACGGCAACAATATATAGGACATAGGAAAGGAAATTGCCATTACACTTACTGTTTAACATGTTGGGTTACTTGATGTTACTTCATGTTCAGGCTCATAAAAATGACAAGGCTGAAATGCTAACTAACGTGCTAGCTACTAGCTGCTAGCTAACTTGATCAGCCACTCCTGGTCCTTTCATCAGACGGGAAGCGAAAGAACGAGCAAGACCCGTTGCTGGTGTGATAACAACCTGGTACTGATGAAATCAAATCAAATTTTATTTATAGCACATTTATAAACGATGTTTGGTGGAGCCGAAGTGCTGGACATAAAATAAAAATAGCGTACAGTAGAGACACTCTACAGCAAATACAACAACACAGATTGTTCAGAATATCAGTATGAGAAAAAGGAAACCCTCTGTCCTCAGACCCTCTGTCCTCAGACCCTCTGTCCTCAGACCCTCTGTCCTCAGACCGTCTGTCCTCAGACCCTCTGTCCTCAGACCCTCTGTCCTCAGACCGTCTGTCCTCAGGCCCTCTGTCCTTAGACCCTCTGTCCTCAGACCCTCTGTCCTCAGACCCTCTGTCTGCAGACCCTCTGTCTGCAGACCCTCTGTCCTCAGACCCTCTGTCCTCAGACCCTCTGTCCTCAGACCCTCTGTCTGCAGACCCTCTGTCCTCAAACCCTCTGTCTGCAGACCCTCTGTCTGCAGACCCTCTGTCCTCAGACCCTCTGTCCTCAGACCCTCTGTCCTTAGACCCTCTGTCCTCAGACCCTCTGTCCTCAGACCCTCTGTCCTCAGACCCTCTGTCCTTACTGTACTCAGGAGGAGACATTGACAGAGGATTACTCAAAAAGTACACAGTCAAAGTACTTCATAGTACTTGTGGGACTAGTACTGAGTCCAACAGTGTCAATCTCACGAAGAACTAATGGCAACAAAATATTTGTTGCCCTCATCAAACTTAGCAGACTTGTGGTAAATATTTGAATCACTCATTGAAAATAGCAGGAAAGAAAATGAAGAGTGCAGAATCGCTGTGCGGTTTAATCTCCTTAGTTACAATGCTGTCCATTTGAGACGAAGGCTTATTATCTTTACAGCCCTAATAACACGAGTGTTCTGGGCTCAATGTGTGTCTCGGCTGCTTTCGTTGTGATCGCTAAATTCACCTTGTTCACTGACCCCGCCGGATCGCTAGGAACACCGCTGTCATCAGGCCAGGGCTGTTCCACGCTCTGCTCAACCTCCCGCCTTCCCAATGTAGCGCCCCCTGCTGCCGTGGAGCATGGGCCCATAGATATATATATCGATGCATGTGCCGGCCCTTGCGGAATATTACTGCCAAAAGTCACGTCACGTGACTTTTGGCAGTAATATTCCGCCATGAGAAGAAAAAGTGTTGTAGTTGTAAAAGAAATGTGTGTACTTGTCAATCAATCAATCAATGTTTATTTATAGCCCAATATCACACATTTTACATTTGTCTCAGTGGTCTTCACAGTGTGTACAGAATATCAGTATGACCGTACGACACCCTCTGTCCTCAGAGCCTATGTCCTCAGACCCTCTGTCCTCAGACCCTCTGTCCTTAGACCCTCTGTCCTCAGACCCTCTGTCCTCAGACCCTCTGTCCTTAGACCCTCTGTCCTCAGACCCTCTGTCCTCAGACCCTCTGTCCTTAGACCCTCTGTCCTCAGACCCTCTGTCCTTAGACCCTCACATCGTACAAGGAGAAACTTCCAAAGAAAACCCAGTTTAAAGGGAAAATGGGAGAAACCTCAGGGAGAGCAGCAGAGGAGGGATCCTCTCCAGGACGGACAGACTGCAATAGATGCCGTGTGTAAATTGAAAAGATAATACATTTGCAACATAGGTAGTCCAGATGTTTGGAAATGCATGTGTGTGTAATAGGAAGATGAATCCACGAGGATATCCATCCAGGACCGATGATGCAGGACCACAGCCACGACTCAAGATCCAGGACACAGGACCGCAGGATCATCCATGACTCCGGATCCCGGCGTATATAGACACCAAAAAGAAAGACATTTGGGGAAGCTGGGTTAATGGGACATGAGAGGACACAGGGACAGACAGAGAGAAGGAAGAAGTGAGATGTCCCCATGAGAGGACACAGGGACAGACAGAGAGAAGGAAGAAGTGAGATGTCCCCCGACAAACTAAGCCTCTATCACTATATATATACTTGTAAAACCTCTGCTGAATTTGTCTCTGAAACCTGATTTATTAGAAGCATGTTAAGTGTTTGTTTGATCGATACGTGTTTTCTTTGCAAAACTAAATGCATTAGCTGTAGATGGTGTTTTGTATTTGCAAACCACATCGTGTTGTTAGTGAATCATGAGGCATTTGTAAAACCTGTTTAGTTTGTTTGTGGAGTTATGGCAGGGAATGAGCTCCATACTGGCAGATAGCACGTGCACAAGAGACGGGAGGCACATGGCGCGTGCACGAGAGGGGCGGGACTGCAGGCACGGCTGCAAGCAGGGAGTGGAAGCAGAGCGCTGAACACACACGGCTCCTATTAAAACAGTGCTTTCTCACCGGAGTACATTCCCCCGTCATTCTTAGAGTACCGATACTAATGAAAAGACACACATGCTATATGTGGGCACACGCGCACACACACGTCTCTGCTGTATTACAACATAATGACAGAAATATGTCAAAGCACAATTCAACCCTTTTGTGTTGAGTCGAGAAGATGTATACAAAAACACACACACACACACACACACACCACACACACACACACACACACACACACACACACACACTACTTCTGCCTGAGGGGTAACCTGAAATGGAGGCGACATTTAGACATGCCTGAAATCAGCCAAATCAATCTGGGAAAACTAGACCAAACGTGTCTTTTATCTTCGAATACGATTCGCTTACATTTTTTGTTGTAAATTCTTGCTTTACACAATAAATCGACAAATGGAATTTAAAAAAGGACAATTTTTTGTAAATTGCCCATCGAGTTCTACCATGATACAGCAACACATGTGAATAATTGGATAAGAAAAATAAGCTACAGTTCCCTTCCCTTATTTATTTAAAAAAAGTCATGATGGAATATAATGTATAAATACCTGTGATTCTGTATGTGACTAAAACACAAAGATTATATTAGATCATTGTTAAAGGTTATTTTATAGAAACATGAATTCTTACCGCTTTCTCTTCCAGGGTCCCTCCCTGGTCCCGTGAAACACGTCTACAATAACGCTTAAGCTGTTCGGCCCCAAGCCTGTTTTTCAGGTTTCAGGCTCGAACATGAGATGCTCAGAACAAATGATCATATCTTCCCTTCTAAAAGGGTTACATTAATAATATTTTTTCTCAAAGCAACGATAAACCTGTGAGTTGGATGTAGAAAAGTCAGAGTCAATATGGATGTTTTTTATTTTCAAGTAAATTCAGATTGAGTAAAAAAATGTAAATGATAGTGTCCGTCCAAACATAAAACATTACTTATAGAAATGATATCCTACTCCTTCAGATGGTAGACTAAAGGCTTTAGGAATCCAAAGTACAACATATAATAAGTACCCTGTTTCAAGATTGATGCAAAACAAGTGATATTTGACCTTTTTAGAGATATTTAGAAAAATCTGGATCTGCCGTTTCTCTGGAACCTATTGGTCAATTTTGATGATTGACATCTCTTTGGAACCGTTAGAGCCAATCGAATCGAAGGGGAATTGTCAGGGTTGAGCGAAGCAGGCAGGACCCAAATACAGGTTTAACGGAAAATACCTTTATTTCAAGGCTACAAGAAACACACAGAGCAGAACTCTCACCCCCGGGAACACAGTCAACAACAAACAAGGCTCTCCAAAGACTAAGAGGAAAAGCAGAACCTAAATGCACACAGGACCAATGAAACACACCAGACACAGGTGAGGAGGGAGGAGGAAACACAGGGGCACCAGGTGAACACAATCAGGTAATCAGGCAGGAGGGAACACAGGGGCACCAGGTGAACACAATCAGGTAATCAGGCAGGAGGGAACACAGGGGCACCAGGTGAACACAATCAGGTGATCAGGCAGGAGGGAACACAGGGGCATCAGGTGAACACAATCAGGTGATCAGGCAGGAGGGAATACAGGGGCACCAGGTGAACACAATCAGGTGATCAGGCAGGAGGGAACACAGGGGCATCAGGTGAACACAATCAGGTAATCAGGCAGGAGGGAACACAGGGGCACCAGGTGAACACAATCAGGTGATCAGGCAGGAGGGAACACAGGGGCATCAGGTGAACACAATCAGGTGATCAGGCAGGAGGGAACACAGGGGCACCAGGTGAACACAATCAGGTGATCAGGCAGGAGGGAACACAGGGGCACCAGGTGAACACAATCAGGTAATCAGGCAGGAGGGAACACAGGGGCACCAGGTGAACACAATCAGGTGATCAGGCAGGAGGGAACACAGAGACAGGAAGCAACAGGCAAGACGGGGTGTGAACACTTTTCAAACTAAAACAGGAAACCAAAGACAGATCGACACGGGACACAAACACAACACAGACAGATCGTGACAGGAATGTCCACACACACACACACACACACACACACACACACACACACACACACACACACACACACACACACACACACACACACACACGTTACCACTGAGAAGTCAGAGCTGCGCACGCAGTTCGCCCAAAGCGATGTTACGCTCTGAAATCTGAAAACTAGGTTTATTGCTGATGGATTATCAGAAATAATTTCTGCTTTCACCTATGGATTAACCTTCAGCAGCGTTTTTATCGTTTTAATGCCATTGAAGACAACTTTTGATCAGAAAACAACAAAGGTAAGACCTATCGCCGTGTTGGCTATATGCTACGTGGTGCGATGTTAGATTCTCATGTCGCGAGTTCGGATCGGTCAGTGATACTAATACCTGTCGATTCTGTGGAATTCAGCTCTGACTTCTCAATGGTAACGTGTGTGTGTGTGTGTGTGTGTGTGTGTGTGTGTATGTGGAAATCCCCCTTCGATTCTATCAGTACCAGTGTGTGAGGTTGTGGTTACGATGGAGATATCCGGACGCAAACAGCGGGGACTACAAAAAGAAAAACGAGTTGACTGGGGATGTCTGTTCAAAACATTGCGAGCTCCAATAAATCATTTAAAGCAGCTATTGTTGCCAGACTTATTACTGAATATCGTTCTTAATGTGATACCAAGTCCACCTGAGACCTGTGCACCCCTTCACAGCCTCCCAGTGAAGCACGCGGTGTTCCCAACTGGGACCCGCCCAGGGTAAACTGTGACGACTACAGTGGCTATCTACCTCTCTCTCTCTCTCTCTCTCTCTCTCTCTCTCTCTCTCTCTCTCTCTCTCTCTCTCTCTCTCTCTCTCTCTCTCTCTCTCTCTCTAGGTCGTCCTCAGACGAGCCCTCCATCGTCGCTTCCAGTCAACCCGGTTCTCCATACATCTGGCCAGTTCATTGGTACTTTGAGCTCCTGCGTCATTCTTGAGTACGTCCACGTATGTTTGTGCGGGACGTCCTCGTGACCGACCAGCGATCATGTTTAATATGAAAGACACACACACACACGTGTCCCTTATAAAAACGGCATTCTGCGTCACTCATCCAGATAACATGTGACTGTTAACTCGTTTTGCAAAGATAGCAGCAGAAATGTGGATATCTAGACTTTAAAATGCTGATGGGTCATTAATGTTGGTCTCGGAAAACAATATTAGGAATCCTCTATTCAAACGTAATATCCATCGACATGAAAATAACAAAAAAGTTCATGCTGGACTCAAACCCGAGTCCCAAAAGCAAATATCACTCGAACCCTGCGCGTTATAAGTGCGCCACGGAACAACACGATACCTAATGGAGAATCATGAATTAAATACATTCGCTTACATTATCAATTATGGTCGGATTGCATTTTTCTGGAACTTGTTATCGTTATGTTAATGTTAGAAACTACACTGTAGTGATCTATTACGAAGTGGTGGTCCGTGGCCACCTCAAATACCCAGACACTGCAGACTTATAGTTTGTCTTATGTCCCATATATAATATGCAACAAGTCCTCCAACTCATACGACCAAATGGGTTGATTGTTTAAGCCCTTAATACGACCTATAATTATTTTATTATTATTAATATATTATTTGAAAATTGTCGGCCTCTAGTGCTCCCGTTGAATGCAAACGTTACAGCGGGTTGTTTATTCACAAATAACCCTCTCTGTAAAATTATAAATTGCAGGATAGTTTGGCCATTAAAACGCTTTATGATTAGATTTCTAGCGAGAAGTATATATTGTACTTTTAGAATCCACGTCCAGTCGATGTGTAGGGATCTATAGTTTGATAGATATTACGAAGATGATTTGAGGTTTCGTCAGGAGAACGTGTATATGCGGCAGCTTCCATGTAAAGTTACGGGTTGAAAACAGTATTTCGGGTCTCGACGTTTTCATAATAAAACCAATGATCAAATGATTTAACAGTGATATCTGCACTACTCATCCACTAACAAACATCAGTTTATCCTAGTTCATTATACGACATTAATTGGTTTAAATTATGTTCAATGCTTTTGTGTTTTTCCCATAGGTTTTTCTCTTTCGATTCTGAGAGACACATTTCTGTTTTCAGAGGTTTTGATAGGCTAAAATCACGCCGCAATGCACGTCGGGATTTAGTGTTTATGTGATATGAAATGGGAAAACATTTAAAAAAATTAAAATAATACTTTATTCCGAGTGCTCTTGCTTTTCTCTTTGAAAGTCATCACATAACGGCATTGTAATACACGGTTCGGCTGCATTAAATAATACATCTGCCGTAGATCTGTATTTATAGAGCGCTGATCTGAAGACCTTTGGACAAACTGGAAGAGATGCCGCCAAAACTGAATACGTGACGTGGACCATACATATATCAACAATTAAACAACATCTTCCATTTCTTTTCACACAATACGTCTCCTTGCAGTGTCAACACTAATTCGGCTGACTTTTATACTTGATCCAATTAGTAGATAGGCTGTGTTTACACCATAACGGTGCACAGCTGATGGAAAGGGACTTTTGTTGTAGTTTTTAAAGATATTACTGATTTACTGAACTACCCTTTCCAACTCCTCATGCAGTTGACTGTTACAGGTCTATACAGGTTCATGGTACAATGCATAAGCTTCACATCGAGAGACTGACACTGTATTTTCCTTTAACGTTCTGTTTTAATTTCACAATGAAGTGAATAGTCATATTATGTACGATATTATTATGTTGTATTAACTAGACCACTGGTCTAAACCGCACCTCCTAGTGGTTAAAGCACGTTATTGAATTTAGTTGTAGAATAAGTTATATTTGATGAAAACATTTAAATATTAAGAGTAGCCTGCATACAAAATAGGGGTCAATTATAGAAATATAGAATAGAAAATATCAAGAAGATACTGTAGTGATCTCTACAATAAAACAGTTTAGTGCAGGACGTGTGGGGAATACTTCCGGTTTTATTATGAAAACTTCGAGACCGGAAATACTGTTTTCACCCACGCTAACTTTACATGGAAGCTGCCCCATATACATGTTCTCCTCTTCGTATATCTATCAAACTGTAGATCCCACACATCCACTGGACGTAGATTATAAAAGTACAATATACACTTCTCGCTAGAAACCTAATAAAAAAGCATTTTAATGCCAAACTATTCCACAATTTAGGATTTCCCAGAGAGGGTTATTTGTGAATAAACGACCCTCCGGAGCGTTTGCAATCGACAGGAGCATGTTGTTTCTTACACGACCACTAGAGGTGCTACACTTTCAAATATGACTGGGTCGTATTTAGCTGCTGAACAATCGACCTATTTTTTTTGTAGGAGGACAGGCTGATAATATGCTGCTTTGTGGGAGGGGCTTGAAGACGTGCTCTGCCGTCACTACACCGGAGCTGCATCTGATGATCAAACCCTTGAGTCTCGTGAACACTCGTGCTGCATGGTGTGGTGAATAACACGTGGTGCTGGTGCATCGTGTCTGCAGCTTGATCTCCATGAAGCTGGACGAGTCAGGGAAGAGTCTCATCCCACTGAGAGAAGGTTTCCTGAAGCCTCATAGCGCCCCCTGGTGGCCATGGTGTCAAGTGACCCCATGGTTCAGATCAAGTCCCTGATAAACACTGAGGGAAAGTGAACGATGCTCACGGAGGACCCATTTGAATGTAACCCCTCTCACTCAGGAGGAGTCCAGCTAGCTAGCAGGGATGCCAAGTATTAGAAGCTTATTCAATAACGACAAAACTCAAAGTAGAACTTTTATTTGTATAAATATATCAGAATCAGAATTCCTTTCTAAGTCCCACAGCAGGGGAACACACATATCATATATCTGAAACTGGACCTATGAAAGCATTGTTCCACCTCCAGAAGAAGCTCCAGTGTGTCCCGGCTGAATGCTTTATTTGATATATAATCAATAATCAGGATCATTCCTTCATGTCAGAGAAAGAATATATAATCAATAGACCTCTATTGAAGTCGATGAAACGATAGAAAGGACAGTCCACGCCTCGTTGAGCGAGCCCACAGTAATCACATAAACACAACCTGGACCTGAGGAGAGGGAGCAGAGCTTTTCTACAGATTCATCGTCTCAAGGTTTCCGGTAACAGAGGAAGTGTAGCTTCTTGCTGCAGTCCTCCGTCTCGTAGCGCTTGGTGCTGGTGTTCCCCAGGACGCCACAGAAGCTCTGAGTCCGGCCACATTGCATGTCCTCGTCCACGTCCCGCACGACTTCTCTATCGCCCGTCCAGAACCACTGACCCGCCAGGAAGCGCAGGCCCGTCCACACCTGACCACATTCAGCAGAGAGGAGAGATATTCATGTACACGTCTGATTGAGCAAGGACCGTGCATGTGTGTGTCAGTGGATTCAACATGTAGTCATTGTGTTGAAATAAAGGAGGTTCATCAGATCGTGATTCCTGAAGTACTGGAATGACCTCTGACAACTAACCGACACTGAGCTGAAGCATCGACAACGCTGCTGTGATCGCCCTCCGTATTATGTGTACTACACATATACTGGTATGGTAGTATTCACACTGTGATCGCCCTCTGTATAATGTGTGCTACACAAGTACTCGTATGGTAGTACTCACACTGTGATCGCCCTCCGTATAATGTGTACTACACATGTACTCGTATGGTAGTACTCACACTGTGATCGCCCTCCGTATAATGTGTACTACACATATACTCGTATGGTAGTATTCCCACTGTGATCGCCCTCCGTATAATGTGTGCTACACATATACTGGTATGGTAGTACTCACACTGTGATCACCCTCTGTATAATGTGTACTACACATATACTCGTATGGTAGTACTCACACTGTGATCGCCCTCTGTATAATGTGTACTTCACATATACTCGTATGGTAGTATTCACACTGTGATCGCCCTCTGTATAATGTGTACTACACATATACTCGTATGGTAGTATTCACACTGTGATCGCCCTCTGTATAATGTGTGCTACACAAGTACTCGTATGGTAGTACTCACACTGTGATCGCCCTCCGTATAATGTGTACTACACATGTACTCGTATGGTAGTATTCACACTGTGATCGCCCTCTGTATAATGTGTACTACACATATACTCGTATGGTAGTACTCACACTGTGATCGCCCTCTGTATAATGTGTACTTCACATATACTCGTATGGTAGTATTCACACTGTGATCGCCCTCTGTATAATGTGTACTACACATATACTGGTATGGTAGTACTCACACTGTGATCACCCTCTGTATAATGTGTACTACACATATACTCGTATGGTAGTACTCACACTGTGATCGCCCTCTGTATAATGTGTACTACACATATACTCGTATGGTAGTACTCACACTGTGATCGCCCTCTGTATAATGTGTACTACACATATACTCGTATGGTAGTACTCACACTGTGACTCCATGCTAGTTGTATAGCAGGCTGGATAACTGGATTCATCCGTGTTTCTCTTTCTAAACTCCTGAATGTCTCCGGATGAAGATCGAGTGTTAACGCTGACAGCCTCAGAACAAATGTCAGTGTGCAAAATGTTAACACACAGGAGCAGTTGCTCTGAAACACGCTGTGTAGAAAGCTCCGTCACCTGGTCAGTGGAAGCCTCTGCAGCCCTCAGGCGAGCGTAGGCGCGGTCGTCCTCAGTGCGCACGGAGGCCAGGTCGTAGCGGTAGTTGTAGGCGAGGTCCACCGGCTCCTTTGGGTTTTCAGCCTCCAGAAGCCTGCAGTGCTTCAAAGCCTGATCCCACGTCTTCCTCTCCTTCACCAGAACCAGAGTCTCATCGTAACACCAGAACCTGAACCTGCCGTCACATCTCAAGTCATT
The DNA here is from genome assembly GCA_036324595.1 of Champsocephalus gunnari. Lineage (NCBI taxonomy): Eukaryota > Metazoa > Chordata > Actinopteri > Perciformes > Channichthyidae > Champsocephalus > Champsocephalus gunnari. The sequence continues at coordinate 37,873,413 of CM070443.1, read as the reverse complement.
CCATTTGTGATTATGCTTGAACATCACAACACATTTCTCATCTTTGCGACTTGGTTGACCTGCAAGAAGTAGAAGAAGTGTTTGACATTATTCACAAACCAGACACGTTTCTTTATTTTCCAGTTTTTGCTTTAACTCAGAGACACTATTGATAGAAAGTGAGGAGAAGGTTGGTGAAGATCAGCTGGAGAGGACTCTTTAAAGTAGAGACACTACATACTGATATACACCTGAACATCAGCAGGAGAGGACTCTTTAAAGTAGAGACACTACATACTGATATACAGCTGAACATCAGCAGGAGAGGACTCTTTAAAGTAGAGACACTACATACTGATATACACCTGAACATCAGCAGGAGAGGACTCTTTAAAGTAGAGACACTACATACTGATATACACCTGAACATCAGCAGGAGAGGACTCTTTAAAGTAGAGACACTACATACTGATATACACCTGGACATCAGCAGGAGAGGACTCTTTAAAGTAGAGACACTACATACTGATATACACCTGAACACCAGCAGGAGAGGACTCTTTAAAAGCCTAACATCCTATATCCTAAAGTTTCGTGCTAGCCAGACTTACCGCCTGCCCAGTTGGTGAAATTGGCGATCTCGTCTGTTTCCGACCATTTCCACTCGGAGTCTGAAGTCTCTTTGTACAAACCGATCCATACGTGATGACCAAACAGATCCTTCACCTCTTCTCCGGCTCTGATGGTGGCCAGGTCACTGTGGTGCTCTCTGCAAAAGGCCTGTGCTTCCCTCCATGTCTTCGGTTCATCGTAATACTTAAAGCTATGTCTCAGAGCAGACCCGCACACGGCAGCAAACAGCAGCAGCAGCAGGACGGAGGGTTTTCTCATCATGGTTTCCACAGACCTGCAGTCACATCAGCATTTATATTTATTACGGCTGTCAGTCGATTAAAATATTTAATCGCGATTAATCGCAAATTAATCGCACATTTTTGATCTGTTCTAAATGTGTGTGTGTGTGTGTGTGTGTGTGTGTGTGTGTGTGTGTGTGTGTGTGTGTGTGTGATGGATCGTTGGAGCTTTGTGCAACTCCAGGCATATGCTCGAACGGAGCTGCCTGGACGCTGCAATCATGTTACGTCTATCCGTGCAGAGTGTGCTGACTTCTCCTACAACGTCCCGCTGTCTGCTTCCTGCATCAAGTCAAGTGCTCGGCTCCGTTGTCGGCAAAATGTCGTTCCTCTGTTTTCATTTAAACAACTCCTTATATCCGTTAGCGCAGCTAGCTAGCACCAGATGCTAACAACAACAATACACGTAAGGTCTCTCGCTCGCTCGAGCCACACATACACACACCCTCCCGGTCCTCCCGATGGCCAGTCGGTGCCTGCCGGTGAGCGTGGAAGTGTGGTCTGCCACAAGCAGGCAGCAGGAGCGGGGCTGGACTGTCAGCATCAGCTTGTAGATGGTATTTTAAACTCGATGCGCTCTGAAGCTACGGGGCGGCCGAGGAAAATAATACACATGCGTTAATCGCGTTAAAATAATTAGTGCCGTTAATTTTGTTTGCGTTAACGCGTTATTAACACGTTAACTTGACACCCCTAATATTTATATATACTTTGTAGTCTGTGTGACGACCCCTCCCCCCTGATTTATACTGTGCAATCTTCCAAATTCACATTGTGTATTCACTCTCACCACTAAACGGCTCGTTGCAGCTCTTGCCCCCCTCCTCCCTGTGAGCCCAGTGTGCTCTGATTGGTCGGGACCAGTCGGGACGTTGTGAATCGCGCTGAGCTCCGTGGAGGTGTGATTTCCTTGTTTAGCGATACACAGCGAAACTAGGGCTGGGCGATTTGGCCTAAAAATAAAATCTCGATTTTTTTTTCTAACTACAATTTTCGATTTAAAACCTCGATTTTTTCTGTTTTTTTTCGAAACAAACCAGACCAAGGCAACATTTAAATACATATTTTCTTTATTAACACAATACAAATAAATGAGATTACCAAGTAGTCTAGGCCGATGTGAACAAATCAGTTGTTCAAGAATAAAAAAAATAACAGCACCACGGCACCTGGCTGTCATTAATGTGCAGAGATTTTTTTAAATCAAACTGAAAAAAAAATGTCTTGTAGGCCATCCCTGAAAAAACTTGTAAAATGAAATACAACAAATAATAAATAATGATAATGAAATGAATAATAAAAAAATTCCCTCAAACAAAATAACATCCCTTTAACTTTCTAGGAAGTTGTCTTTCTACAGACCTTACACAGAACAGCTGTTTGCTCTCTGTGTGACCGCTTGAACCCGAACCACTTCCATACAACTGAAGCAGCACCTTCTTTAGGAATGAGTTCTTCATCTGTGTTCGTGGACATTTTTATGGTACATCTGTCGGTGAAGCGGTGAATGTGATTGTAGTAGGCTATGTGACTACCCGATCTGCAGCTCTGCACATGCGCAGCGTTATAAATTAAAATCAATGTTTTGATGGCATAAAGTACCTTAAACATACCGTCAGTTTAAATGCTGTTTTATACTGAAAAACCAGAATTTCTCGTGCGCAGTTGTTAAGCTTTTATTCTGAAAATCCTTCATCTCCGGTTAGCATTTAGCATGTGGCTAATATACCATTTACTATAGAGGTGAATTTAGTAGCGATATGACACGGAGTGTTGCACACCGAAACCTACTGATTTCAACACTACAGCTACTGTATAGACGTCGAGATATTATTATTGCTGAATATTAAATGAAGGTACAGTTTATTTGAATACGTTTGTTTACAGACGTGGGTAGCATGAGACAACAACCGGAACTACCAGAAATGAAACCAGCCGTGAAGTTTTTCCTGTCTTGAGCATTGATTACAGCGTTCAAAACCATATTAAATGAAAAGTCATGAAAGAGATGAGGAGGAGAAAAGGCGTGTTAGTTATATATGTAATGTACAATGTCTGAGTCCTCTGTTATGCTCAACAACGAACACAGCATAACAACAGCAGATCGGGCAGAACTGCAGATCGGGTAGTCACAGGCAATGTGGCTGAGTTTTGTGCGCGTTCTGGAAAGTGAGAGAGTAAGCTACTACGGAGTCCCTGAAAGCAAAAACAAATCTGCGAAGTCTAGAAATGTTTTAAAATCGCAATCTTTCGGTTCAGCCATTTCACAAACCGTAGGAAAGTAAAAATGCAAATTGATCGTGAAAACCGAAAAAATCGCCCAGCCCTAAGCGAAACACAACCAAACTCACCCTGATCACATACAAAGTCACAGTCGAAGTAAAAACAATAAGTGTGGCTTGATATTGAGTAAGAAAAAGGTTGATAAACGCTGTGAGAATGGGTCTGCAGAGAGAATTTTGCCACGATCCCAACTGTCTGTTATCAGCCTGCAGCCAGGGAGGAGAAATCAGCAGAGCTGCATGCACTGAGTGTGTGTGTGAGGAAGTCCGTGGATTGGTCAATTTGGACCAATCAGCGGGGGCTTAATGTTACGGCTCTGCGGACGTAACATAACGGCTCCATGGATTGGTCCATTTGGTTCTGGGGACGACATGACATCATGATGTCCCCGGAAGAATCAAATGGACAGTGACGTATCTCCAACGAGGCGTTTTGGAGAGGTATTTTCTGTTTTAGAGTTTTACTCGCTACATGGTGTACTTTGAGCGTTTTGACTCTGCACACCGTTTACATGCATACAAACCTTCATAACACACAAGGGGACGGGTACTAACCGGAAAAGCATGACATGTCACCTTTAAGTTAGTGTGTACCTGTTGGGCCTCCCTATGCGTTCCAGCCTTAAGGCAGGTTGTAACAAGTGGGGGCTCGTCCGGGATCATTTCCGGTGCTGGATAAAGGACATGGTGACCTATTTCAGTCGGGGAGTGTTCACACAGCTGGTTGGTTGACTCTGAGTTGTGTAGGTGAAAATAGGTCAGGTTGGTCTTACTCACAGTTGTGTTTCTGTCCAAGGCAAGCTATGTTTTCCGGTATTGCTGTTTTGTGTTAAAGGCTGTCAAATGTTTGGAACCCTTATTCCTGTTAGGTATAAGCAATGAGAGACACAAGCTGTCTCCATTGAACTTTTTTTGTTTGTTATTTTTGTGTAGTAAGTGGCTAGAGCATTTGCTCGGGTGCACTCCATGACTGCCTAGGTGATCTTCAATTGCTGAAAGTTAACCGGGTCACTGGGCTTTTGTGCTTAAAATCCTCCCATAATTCTACACAAAGACTAGGGTTGAGTGGATCAGTAAGCATTTGGTAAGGTAGTTAGCCAGAGGAGTGCGGTCTCCATATGTAAAACTGTCTTTCACTATCAGTACTGCTGGAAAAACCTTGCCTTGGCCGGTAAACAGTTAAATGGCTTCTATTGAAGATTGTGTTGAGTCCCCAAGTGAGGATTTGTTGAGTACTTATAAAAAAGATCAGCTTTTGAGAGTGGCTGACCATTACGGTCTTGAACTTCCCAAAAAGTTGAATAAAGAGGAGTTGTTGGTAGAAATAAAGTTAGTGGAAAAAAGCGTTTTGTCTGTCTTTCTGGGGCCTACTCAGATATTTGGCATTTAACTCTGTGTGGCCTCCCTATTTGTTCCAGCCTTAAGGCAGGTTGTAACATCTGCAAAAATAACTTTGAACATCCCACCATTATCAGAGCTATGGTTGGGCGGCAGTAGCTTTGTGCGTGTGTGCACCTATACCTGCATACCTGTATTTATACTGTTCTGTGTGTGTTCAAAAAGGTTTCTTTTAAATATGAAGAATCCAACAGCACTTTCTCAGCTAAGTATCAGCAGGTTAACCGTTCATTTTCATATTTCAATATTTATTTACATTTTTTATTTCTGTGTGAAAAACCAAGTACTATTTGTTTCGGCTAATAATTTCTGAAGTGAATTGCATTCAATTGTCAATCATGCAAATGTTATTGATGTCACCTTTGCTTTTATTGAAATGATTGGATTGTCGTAATGAATTACGTATTACGTATCGGTATTTGTACAAGATATTTTTGACTAAACTAAATCTCAAATTGAAAAATGATTTCTATACTACTTTATTTCTTCACACATGATTCCTTGTTACTTCTGAATTTCTAGAATAAAAAAAGACATCGACGCCAGCTTTTTCTTAGCTCAGTAAAACGTTATTTTGACAAATTGATACGATTAAAACTATCCAAAGTTTTTCAAAAGGCATTTCATTATTAGATTTAATTACAATGAAACAGTTCGTTAAAGAGTGCTTTAATCTTTGAGTGCGGCTCTACCGCCTCTGCTCTCTATCCAACACGTACACACCTGACTCTCCTGGTCATCGAGCTGTCGTGCTGCCCTTCAACCCACTGCAGCCTGGAAGCAAGACACCAGTTCAAAGCACGGGGAATAACAAGGAATACAACTCAGATCCAGCACTCACCTTGGATGATGACGGATTGGAAGCCAGCACTGAGTCTCTGGGTTTTCAGGACATGATATTTAAAATACTCGATTCACAGACTGGCTGCACCAATCACAGCTCAGATGCACTCTGTGTAGGCGAAACAGAACTCGTGCAGAACCCAGCTGGCACGCAGAGCGACCGTGACATCCATGACCTTCACCAGGTCACCGTCTCTGTCTTCCTGTCCATGCAAAGCAGAGCTTAGCCTCATAGGTTGCTTTTTGAATATTCTTTGTCCCTCAGGAAGGTTTCTATTGGAGTTTAATGACCCGGTAAATTAAAATATATATATAATATAATATGTTAAGCGACCGTGACATCCATGGCTTCACCAGGTCACCGTCTCTGTCTTCCTGTCTAAGAAAGTCCATGCAAAGCAGACATTGGCCTCATAGGTTGCTTTTTGAATATTCTTTGTCCCTCAGGAAGGTTTCTATTGGATTTAATGACCCGGTAAAGTAAAATATGTTACAGGAAAAGTAGCCTAATGGCAGGACAGGAAGTTATCCTTTCAACACACACACACACACTTTTGAATACCGCCCTACTTCAGCGCTACACAAAAGATTTAATTTGAAAAACATATTCACCATCCCACCTTGAGTATGACAAAGATATGGTGCCAGTAGAAATCTGACTTTTTCTTAGAAATCTGACTTTTTTCCAAGAATTCTGTATTTTTTAACAATTTGGATTTTCTCTTGTAATTATCCGGAGCCTTTCAGATTTTCTCTGCCACTTTCGACCAATCACATAAGTGCGTTATTTTAAATCATCATATAGTGTTGCATCTGTGCGTTGCTTTGATCTAATTGATGATCTTGGGTAAAAGATCCCTGTTCTGTTTCGTATTTAACTATTTACAATAAATAAGACTGGAACGTGTCTCTGATTGAAATGGACTTAGTTGATGTGAGCCCCTGGTTTCGACTGTGATTAAAAGTGGGTGTGCACTCTCAGCACGTGATCGGTCACAGAACATAGTAGGCTTGTTTGAGACGCGTTGCGGCTCGCCTCGAAAGTAGACGAGAATAGCCGATCGCAGCCGGGGGAGGTCTCAAAAAGCTCGCCTGAAGTCGGAGAGCTCAGAGTCGGCTTCTTCATCTTCTTCTTCGCCTTCTTCTTCTTCTCTCTGTTTTTTGGCGGATTGCAAACTGCTTTAAGGTGCATACCGCCACCTCCGGAGTCGGCTTGACTCGGTTTGCATTTATAAAGAATGCACACATTTGTTTAATCGTTAATGTCAGATATGTACTCAGTAAATACATTTGTTCCTGCTCAAGATTAGATTCAACTTTATTGTTATTGCACATATTACAGGTACTGAGACAACGAAATGCAGTGTAGCTTCTAACCAGGTGCAACAAGCAGTGAAGTGGAAAGTAATGTACACGATCTACAGAATAACATATAGAATGAATTGAATGATGAATAAACAGTGAGGGGTATGAATACACTAGATATCAGCCTGTGAGCAGTATGAACAGTGTGTATGAATACACTAGATATCAGCCTGAGAGCAGTATGAACAGTGTGTATGAATACACTAGATATCAGCCTGAGAGCAGTATGAACAGTGTGTATGAATACACTAGATATCAGCCTGAGAGCAGTATGAACAGTGTGTATGAATACACTAGATATCAGCCTGAGAGCAGTATGAACAGTGTGTATGAATCCACTAGATATCAGCCTGTGAGCAGTATGAACAGTGTGTATGAATACACTAGATATCAGCCTGAGAGCAGTATGAACAGTGTGTATGAATCCACTAGATATCAGCCTGTGAGCAGTATGAACAGTGTGTATGAATATGCTAAGATATATAAAGTATGAAAACGGTAAGCAGTGCAAGTATAGTATAACATATATAGATATTAATTTCATGATGATAAACATTGTGGAACAATGATGAAAAATGGGAATGGAGGTGGCGACGTAAAACTGACACAAAACAACAACAAACTTTTGCCCAGCCAATGGGAGAGTTTCATCCATACTTGCCAACCCTCCCGATTTTCGCGGGAGACTCCGATTTCATTGCCCTCTCCCGGTTTCCTCCCGGGGTCATATTTCTCCCGCATTTCTCCCGATTTCTGACAAAATCAGATTTTACTAACGACTGTTACAGGCAGCACTTATATGCTCCATCAAGGACAGCTATATGCCATACATGTTTGCATAAATTCATTTCTCACTTATTCTGACAATGTACTTAACCCCAAATAAAAGAACCCAATAAAAAGAGTTGTTAAATAATAGTGAAGTCACGTTGTATTAACAATAACTCATCTCTCTCGAGTTTTCTTTTTGAGCTTTGCTAAAAGCCACTGTGTCAAGTGTCCCTCTTTGGTTGCCGTCCGTAGTTGTCCAATATGGCGGACCATCTCGCACATGCGCACTGCAGATCGGGCAGGGGGACGGTCGGGTAGTGACAGCCTCAAACAAGCCTCTTCTGTCCAGAGGCCAGAGGCCAGAGGCCAGAGGCCTGAGGCCTGAGGCCAGAGGCCAGAGGCCAGAGGCCTGAGGCCTGAGGCCAGAGGCCAGAGGCCAGAGGCCAGAGGCCTGAGGCCAGAGGCCTGAGGCCTGAGGCCAGAGGCCTGAGGCCTGAGGCCAGAGGCCAGAGGCCAGAGGCCAGAGGCCAGAGGCCAGAGGCCAGAGGCCTGAGGCCTGAGGCCAGAGGCCTGAGGCCTGAGGCCAGAGGCCTGAGGCCTGAGGCCAGAGGCCTGAGGCCAGAGGCCAGAGGCCAGAGGCCTGAGGCCAGAGGCCTGTACTACGAAGCAGGATTTTTCGTTTAGGGAGCTAGCTTCCTGGATAAATCCTTGTCCTTGTTCATGTAGAACAGTGTTCACGGAAGCCTGCACATTTATTTGATTTTTCATTGGATGTAACCGTTTCAATAAGGATACATCTATTACAGGTTGAGGTAGCAACCATGGTGGAACAGCTGATAACAACAGTGTGCAGAGTTTAAAGCGATCAAGTCCTATTACAGGATAAAGGAAATATAGTTTAAACTGCCGTTGCAGTTCAAATCACCGACTGTGTGAACGTGAACATGAATAGAATATCACCTCCATCTTCAGAGCAGTCTGACTATTATAACATTAGTGTTAAGAAAGCTCTAAAATATCTGCCACAACATCAGTACCCGGATCAGAGTAACATTAGGGGAGAGTGGGGTAAGTGGGGTTAGTTATGCTGTGCTCTAAGCACACACACCTATAATGCAGGACGTCTCCTATCAATGGCAAGGATAAGAATTCATATTTGATCAAGATAGTGCAAATATTACTTCTTAAACATTTTTTAAATTCAGAGTCATCTTTAGCTTAATGATTCACATGGTGTAATACGCTATACAACATATGTGTTTAAACCTGGATACTTTTTTTTGACAGCCGATAAACTGACGTCTAGAACATTTACTTTGACAAGCAAAACACGCCTTTTTGTAAACATTTGTAGTTACTGGAACACGATGAGGATCTCTCTTTCACAGGCAAGGAGACATGGGTGGAGCTTGCATACTTTCTGGTCACTTGATTACAACTATAGGGCGTTGCCTGGTTACAGGGGGAGGTTCAACTTACCCACTGGTTCAACTAACCCACTGGTTCAACTTACCCACTGGTTCAACTAACCCACTGGTTCAACTAACCCACTGGTTCAACTTACCCACTGGTTCAACTTACCCACTGGTTCAACTTACCCACTGGTTCAACTAACCCACTGGTTCAACTTACCCACTGGTTCAACTAACCCACTGGTTCAACTAACCCACTGGTTCAACTAACCCACTGGTTCAACTTACCCACTGGTTCAACTTACCCACTGGTTCAACTTACCCACTGGTTCAACTAACCCACTGGTTCAACTAACCCACTGGTTCAACTTACCCACTGGTTCAACTAACCCACTGGTTCAACTAACCCACTGGTTCAACTTACCCACTGGTTCAACTTACCCACTGGTTCAACTAACCCACTGGTTCAACTAACCCACTGGTTCAACTAACCCACTGGTTCAACTAACCCACTGGATCAACTAACCCACTGGTTCAACTAACCCACTGGATCAACTAACCCACTGGTTCAACTAACCCACTGGTTCAACTAACCCACTGGTTCAACTAACCCACTGGATCAACTAACCCACTGGATCAACTAACCCACTGGTTCAACTAACCCACTGGATCAACTAACCCACTGGTTCAACTAACCCACTGGAGTCAGAGGTGATGAGAGTCAGACGGTGTGTTAGACGGGCCGTGATATCATGAACCTGCTGATGGACGCATTCAAACACTTGTTCTGCTCCAGCTGTGTTCACCTTGCAGCTGCAGCTCTGAGGCTTTGATCCTGATCAAGTGTTTGAGTCATGTTTAAAGTTTAACTTCTTCATGTGTCTGATATTAGAGTTGACTTTTCCTTCAGGAAGTATGACGCTGCTCTGTCAGTAGCTTCTCCATGTCTGTGATTGGTCGAATGCTCCAGATCCCGCCCCTCTCATGTGAACACCTAGCTAGATAGGACACGGCTGGCTGAGCGATCCACTTGATGACCCGCGTCGTAGGACCGCTTAGCGAGAGCGCGTGTGTTCTGGATTAGGCCAACCGGCTAACTCACACAGACCAGGTTAGGTTGAACCGGCTTCGTAGGACAGGCCTCAGGTTAGGTTGAACCGGCTTCGTAGGACAGGCCTCAGGTTAGGTTGAACCGGCTTCGTAGGACAGGCCTCAGGTTAGGTTGAACCGGCTTCGTAGGACAGGCCTCATGTTAGGTTGAACCGGCTTCGTAGGACAGGCCTCATGTTAGGTTGAACCGGCTTCGTAGGACAGGCCTCAGGTTAGGTTGAACCGGCTTCGTAGGACAGGCCTCATGTTAGGTTGAACCGGCTTCGTAGGACAGGCCTCATGTTAGGTTGAACCGGCTTCGTAGGACAGGCCTCATGTTAGGTTGAACCGGCTTCGTAGGACAGGCCTCATGTTAGGTTGAACCGGCTTCGTAGGACAGGCCTCATGTTAGGTTGAACCGGCTTCGTAGGACAGGCCTCATGTTAGGTTGAACCGGCTTCGTAGGACAGGCCTCATGTTAGGTTGAACCGGCTTCGTAGGACAGGCCTCATGTTAGGTTGAACCGGCTTCGTAGGACAGGCCTCATGTTAGGTTGAACCGGCTTCGTAGGACACAGGCCTCTGGGTTCACCTCTAAAGACAGTCTAGTGTTACAACAGGACAAACACACAGCATATTTACATTCATTCATTTTGTATTCAAAGTGAAACATGCATGAGGTTCAGTCCGGCCTCAGGAGACTGAGTCCTCGTCCTACTCATTCAAGCACAGTGTGTGTGTGTGTGTGTGTGTGTGTGTGTGTGTGTGTGTGTGTGTGTGTGTGTGTGTGTGTGTGTGTGTGTGTGTGTCAGTGTGTCAGTGATGTCGTCTATTGTAACAATGTGTGTGTGTGTGTCTTCGTGCTTGGAGGATCTCCATCTGGCAAAGGGACCATCAGGCAGAACTAGCCTCTTGGTTGTTAATATGTGTATTGATGCACGCAGTGTTTTAAGGCGAGACACGGCAGCAGCCTTCTGGTACATGTCGAGCTGTCGAGCTGTCGAGCTGTCGAGCTGTCGAGCTGTCGAGCTGTCGAGCTGTCGTCCAGAGAACAGGAGGGTTCAGCTAGCGCCTCACTGCCATCTGTAAAGGTCCTTTTCTCTCCTACTCTGAGTTCGACATTTCAACTCCAGTAGCACGTAGAGACACCAAACCTTCCAGTTATATTCCTATCAATATTATGAAGGCTTTTACAGAAGGGTTTGTTCATATATCATTCATAGCCTGAATTATACAACATTGTATACCTAAAAACATGGCGGAAATGGATATTTTAGGGCTGTTGACAGTATGTTCTGATTTATGGAGTGATAAAGAGAGATATCCAAAATCCCTTCTGTAAAAGCCTTAGACGCTAATATGACTACACAATGAAACAATCATTTTGAACCTGGCTTTATCCAAAGTTCAGATTTCGATTCCTGAAGTGTGTAATATGCGCATATTTAATGAGATAATGGCAATTTGCATATTTAAACATGCTATTTCAGAACACTTGTAATACAAAAAACAATTGCCGTATTGTAAGTAATTTACGAGACATTTCTAGCTGATGCCTTTAAGTTAAAAACATTACCCTATTCACCTGGGGTGTCTCGCCTTACATTTTAAAACAAGGGACAGTGTACATCAGCAAACATTACAATTCAATTCAATGATTCATTTATTATTACCACGTGTTCCTCTCATAAATGTGTTAACTAGAAAGAACAGAAAGGGGGTGTGTGTGTGTGTGAAAGTGAGTGTGTGTGTGTGTGTGTGTGTGTGTGTGTGTGTGTGTGTGTGTGTGTGTGTCGTGTTGCTCCCAGAGAACAACTAACAATGTGGTTCCTGCACCACAAGAGGCAGCACCGCACTAAAGTGTGTCTCGTGCGCCTGAACAGAGCCTGAAGAAGAAGCCAGTTCCCTTCCGGTGAGAGCTGTGACTCCAGCAGCTGATTATCCAACCGGTCATGGCGGAGAAAGGAGCAGAAGAGTCCGCTAAAGCCTCACCATCGTCGGGAGAGAAGCAGCTGCCCCGCCGCAAACAGGAGCTGGACTACTTTAAGAGGAACGCAGCGCGCCTGCGCACAAGGAACCTGGGCACCGGCCTGCTGATAGGCGCGTTTGTTGTCGGCATGTGTATCCTTCAGTGGGGCAAAGTCACTAACAAGTACTGCACTGAAGTACAACTGAGAAGTACTTTACCCGAGTGTTTTAGGGTATAGAGACTTACATTGCTGTGGTTTTACTATTATAGTGATTTTTTTCCAGGAGTGCAAAGTAACTAACCAAAGCACTGCAGGTTCCTCACGTTCTCACCAGAGAGCAGGAATATACACTTTGCTGCAGCTCAATTGTATCTATAAACAAGTTATTTCAACACAATTAGGTGAATTTAAATGTAAATTTGGTCAAATGTAAACATTAAATATCATGTATTTTTGCACTATCACTGTTTGTCACCAGAGGGCGCCAGAGCGCATGTCAATAATAATGCATGGAGCAAAATGCAATATCCCCCGGAGATAAGTGTATGCAAACTACTGCACTGAAGTACAACTGTGAAGCACTATACCTGAGTGTTTTAGGGAAAGGTTGTAGAAGTACTCAGATCGGGTACTTGAGTAAAAGTAGAAGTACTCAGATCTTGTACTTAGGCGCTTTCACACCAAGTACTTTGCCCCGGAGTTGGGGAGTCTTCCGAGTAAATCCCCAGAACGCCGGCACCTCCTCATCTCCACCGCTCCCATGTTTCATTTTGTGTTGCCAGAAGTTAGTCTCTCTGCGTTTCTGCGCTGGGCTAATGCTAATGCTAATGCGAGATGCGTGGTTTGCAATCCGCCCAGCCAATCAGAGATAGGAACCTTTTTCTCCCAGGAAAGTCCTTGCTCTCTAGCAGGGACGGAAAAGGGGGTGAAAAGGTTCTCATTAACTAATTTTAGTTCCGGCTCTTTTTGGTGTGAACGCGACATATCGGAACTAAAGTGGGGAAAGTACTGCGGTGTGAATGCGACTCTTGAGTAAAAGGAGAAGTACTCGGATCTTGTACTTTAGTCAAAGTAGAAGTACTCAGATCTTATACTTGAGTAAAAGTAGAAGTACTCAGATCTTGTCCTTGAGTAAAAGTAGAAGTACTCAGATCTTGTACTTGAGTAAAAGTAGAAGTACTCAGATATTGTACTTGAGTAAAAGCAGAAGTACTCAGATCTTGTACTTGAGTAAAAGTAGAAGTACTCAGATATTGTACTTGAGTAAAAGTAGAAGTACTCAGATCTTGTTCTTGAGTAAAAGTAGAAGTACTCAGATCTTGTACTTGAGTAAAAGTAGAAGTACTCAGATCTTGTACTTTAGTAAAAGTAGAAGTACTCAGATCTTGTACTTGAGTAAAAGTAGAAGTACTCAGATCTTGTTCTTGAGTAAAAGTAGAAGTACTCAGATCTGGTACTTGAGTAAAAGTAGAAGTACTCAGATCTTGTACTTTAGTAAAAGGAGAAGTACTCAGATCTTGTACTTGAGTAAAAGTAGAAGTACTCAGATCTGGTACTTGAGTAAAAGTAGAAGTACTCAGATCTGGTACTTGAGTAAAAGTAGAAGTACTCAGATCTGGTACTTGAGTAAAAGTAGAAGTACTCAGATCTGGTACTTGAGTAAAAGTAGAAGTACTCAGATCTGGTACTTGAGTAAAAGTAGAAGTACTCAGATCTGGTACTTGAGTAAAAGTAGAAGTACTCAGATCTTGTACTTGAGTAAAAGTAGAAGTACTCAGATCTGGTACTTGAGTAAAAGTAGAAGTACTCAGATCTGGTACTTGAGTAAAAGTAGAAGTACTCAGATCTTGTACTTGAGTAAAAGTAGAAGTACTCAGATCTGGTACTTGAGTAAAAGTAGAAGTACTCAGATATGGTACTTGAGTAAAAGTAGAAGTACTCAGATCTTGTACTTGAGTAAAAGTAGAAGTACTCAGATCTTGTACTTGAGTAAAAGTAGAAGTACTCAGATCTGGTACTTGAGTAAAAGTAGAAGTACTCAGATCTGGTACTTGAGTAAAAGTAGAAGTACTCAGATCTGGTACTTGAGTAAAAGTAGAAGTACTCAGATCTTGTACTTGAGTAAAAGTAGAAGTACTCAGATCTGTTATTTAAATATTGATTTGTAAACGGCATAGTTTAGCATTTGAAAGCCTTGAACAACTGAAATTGAAAGTTGTTAAAATAATACTTGATGCGTATTGATCGATACTTGATTATAGGAAACGAATAAAAAGCAGGTATTCTTAGTTTTATTTGAAAGGATACGAAAGATTGCAATTCTTTATTTCATACTTTCAACAGATTAAATGACCATTAATTTCCCCTGTAGATAAAGAAACGCGCCCCACTTAATCCTCACTTCAGTCAGTCACACTTGCTGGTGTTTGAATGGGATTAGTTGACACCGATTATTGGCAGACATTCCTAAAAATACTACCAAATGTTTAACTCAATCCATCATGAAGACAACAGACGATAGAAAACGACTTTGCTCTTATCAGGAAACCTTCTCGCTTAGAAAATAAAGCTCATACCTCAGATACATGTAAGTAAATATATGTCAAATTATTCTTCATCATCATGAGAATATGAATCTAAATACCTAAAGTGTGCAATACTGATAGCACTTAGGCTGTTAAACATGTCCAATTACACCATATTTAGTTAGTTATGCAACTGTATTACACTGCAGCACTAATCTGGTTTCAGCACAATACCTCTAATGTCTTTATACACCACCTCATATTGAAATACAACCATTTTTTATGTAACTCTTATCTTTAATTGCACATTTTAACTTTCATGTTACACTGAAAAAACTGAAACGTTGACTTTAATCAAATGTATTATGTCAACAGATTCCACGTAACTGTATTAGTTAGTTCAAAGCAATAATATTAAGTTTAAATAAAAAATAGGTTCAACTTAATGTTATTGCCTTCCACTAACCTAATACAGTTATGTGAAATGTGTTGACACAATACATTTAATTCAAGTCAACGGTTCAGTTTTTTCAGTATAAAAAATATTTGTATTGCATTATCTCTACTCATAGCACATTTCTATTTTAACCGCTTATTTTATTATTATTTTGTCCCATTTCATTTAGTCTGTAGATTATCCATCAGAATCAACACCCTAGTGGTCCAGATCCTCAGCTACTGGTAAAATAACAACCAATGGCAGACATTTTCAAAATGGGTGCCATTGGACAATGCGATGGCCCTATAGCAGGGGTGTCAAACTCAATTTCATCGCGGTCCACATTTGCATAAAGGTGGCACTCAAAGGGCCGGTTGTAACTATATAAATATATAATATATATATAAAATAATGTGTTATATTACATTATTGCCTCTGAATTGGATTAGTATCGGATAGGATAATAACTTAGTCATTAACTACATCTGAAAGCAGAAGTCTCTTCAGTGCGCATGTCGCAAAACGAGATGCATTGTGGGACATGTAGTTTATGGGCAACCTGCTTCTGTAAAGTGGCATGTAACCGTATAATAAACGTATTATATTCTTTGCAAGCTCTTGCAGGGCCACATGAAATGAAGTCGCGGGCCGGATTTGGCCCCCGGGCCTTGAGTTTGACACCCCTGCCCTATAGCCAATATCTTCCTTAGGGCATGCTCTAACAGTGTGCTCATGGTTTTATCATCAAAAGCACAATTCCTTCCCATATCTGCTGGACTGTTATGCATATTTTTGGCATTTCCATTTCCCCGGGATAATGGCATGTTGTGGTTCTTCAGGATGCAGCTGCTGTTGCTTTTCTTTGACCTGCAGCTGTTCAGTCAGCTACACCATCCTGTCGTCAAACAGGAGCGAGTCCTGGAGGAGCTGGACGACGAGGCCAGAGTCCACATCATGAGAGGGCCTCGAACCGGAGCTAACTCCTGATCCAACTCCCGATCCAACTCCTGAACCAGCCCACTCTCAGCCATCCGGAACCAAGGCCGACACCTAACTTTCCCCACATCCCAGCCCCAGGCCGACACCTAACTTTCCCCACATCCCAGCCCCAGGCCGACACCTAACTTTCCCCACATCCCCAGGCCCAGGCCGACACCTAACTTTCCCCACATCCCAGCCCCAGGCCGACACCTAACTTTCCCCACATCCCAGCTCCAGGCCGACACCTAACTTTCCCCACATCCCAGCCCCAGGCCGACACCTAACTTTCCCCACGTCCCAGCCCCAGGCCGACACCTAACTTTCCCCACGTCCCAGCCCCAGGCCGACACCTAACTTTCCCCACATCCCAGCCCCAGGCCTACACATGAAGCTCAGTGCAAGTTCTTTCACTCCGCAGCTGCATATAATCAGCACTTCAACGTGTTCCTCAGTGGGGCAAAGTCACTTACACGAGCACTGCAGGTTCCTCAAGTTCTCCTCAGGGAGCAGGAATATACACTTCGCTGAGCAGCTCAATCTAATCTATAAACAACCTATTTCAAAAGTGAATTTAAATGTGGTCCAATTTAAACATTGAATACCATGTATTTTTACGTTATCACTTACGTCAATAATCATGCATGCAGCACAATACAATACCCGCCTTCTCATGTTACCATAAGTTATTGCGACAATTTTGACGAATATTGCAATTGTGATATGAATGACGTTCTTTGAGAGACGGACCATTGTTGAACATTGTTCTCATTGTAATATAAACATATATTATATATTAACCAATGTGTTATGTTGACGTTTAACCCGTTGGTACTGTTTAGGTTCGAATCAAATAAAAACAGTAAATTCACCTTCCTTAACATATATTGTCTTTCTCTCAATTCCCGATATTTTGGCCGTTTCTCAATGTCGAGCACACCGGCTGCAGAGCCACCATTTCAAGTATGCTACGTCATCGAGTGGCGCAGAATGCTGGGCAACATGCATTCAAGTAGCATACTTGAAATGGTGGCTCTGCAGCAGGTGTACTCGACATTGAGAAGCTGTGTGTGTGTGTGTGTGTGTGTGTGTGTGTGTGTGTGTGTGTGTGTGTGTGTGTGTGTGTGTGTGTGTGTGTGTGTGTGTGTGTGTGTGTGTGTGTGTGTGTGTGTGTGTGTGTGTGTGTGTGTGTGTGTGTGTGTGTGTGTGTGTGTGTGTGTGTGTGTGTGTGTGTGTGTGTGTGTGTGTGTGTGTGTGTGTGTGTGTGTGTGTGTGTGTGTGTGTGGTTGTGTGTGTGTTGTGTGTGTGTGTGTGTGGTGTGTGTGTGTGTGTGTGTGTGTGGTGTGTGTGATTCTGAAATGGTATATAAATATATACGTGTCATTCGTTATAGTCACAACATGTAATCTATTGATTCGTGTTCACCAACACGATGTCCCCCTTTTCTTCGTGTCACAGAACGATTTTCAAAGCAATGTATTTCTACTGGTCGTGTGTTTCGTGCCTGCAACGTGTATTTTTGTCCGGTCGGGTCGTGGAAGACCGGAAGCTGTGGGGTTCCAAGCCACAGTTATTGTTTTTATTTTAAATGGTATAATGTCGGACTTGTGTTGCCGTCTGTTTTGCAATATTTTGAACAGGCATCCACACAGTCACCTACTTTGTAATGTTCGATACCTCCCTGTAAGCGTCACGATATGCACCTCTCACCCACAACCTCACATACGAGTACTGAATGTGCATCAAAGTGATCTTAGGAAGGCAGATATAGCAAAAGATGAACGTAAACGACAAACGAGGCGATCGACATGGTCAGTCAACAATGGGTCCTCAATGTTCACGCCCCGGATTCCTACGACGAAAATAATAGAATGTCGCCAGTTGTCATGACTCACTGCAACACCGGTCCTACCCGGTCCTTAGTACCGGTAAGAGACTTCCAGGCAGTCCGCAGGACCAGGAAGAATTGACAGCTCCACCCGTGGAATTTATACTACGAAGGGAAGATATTTTGGTTTGGATTACTGGTCTGGGGGAAGCTCGTGTTTGTGTGTGTGTGTGTGTGTTTGTGTATTTTTGCGTTTGTGCGTATTGTGTTTGTTTCCCGGGGAAAACACTCACGAGAAACACCGGCTGTTGTTGTGCCTGCTGTGACCTCAAGTTGCTCCGTTCTCCTCTTGTAATTATGCCGAAGCTTCTAAGTTGTATTTATCATCTGAATTTGCCGAAACAAGTTTCATATTCTGAAAGCCAAGACTTTGTTTATTTAAAATCAAACAAAACACCCGAACCCCGAAAAACTATTTTTTTAGGCAAATCCACGTTTATTTTGAAATTAGCCGCTTCGACTTCCGACTGATTTCAATAGAGCGGGTATTTGCTTTTTCCCACTTGATCAGAACAGCGGGAGGAGAAAGGAATAGAGTGACTGAATGACAGCTAGAAAATTAGGCTACGTGTGTAATTTACACACGGCATCTATTGCACGTCTGTCCGTCCTGGGAGAGGGATCCTCCTCTGTTGCTCTCCCTGAGGTTTCTCCCATGTTCCCTTTAAACTGGGTTTTCTTTGGAAGTTTTTCCTTGTACGATGTGAGGGTCTAAGGACAGAGGGTGTAAGGACAGAGGGTCTAAGGACAGAGGGTGTAAGGACAGAGGGTCTAAGGACAGAGGGTCTAAGGACAGAGGGTCTGAGGACAGAGGGTGTCGTATTGTCATACTGATATTATGTACACACTGTGAAGACCACTGAGACAAATGTAACATTTGTGATATTGGGCTATAAATAAACATTGATTGATGATTGATTGGTAATTCACCTGTTAAACCCCGAGCCTGTTTTTCAGGTTTCAGGCTCGAAAATGACATGCCCAGAACAAATGACTATAACTTCACTTCTAAAAGGTTTATATGAATAATTGTTGTTATCAAAGCAAGGTTACATCTGTGAGTTGGATGTAGAAGTGTCAGAATCAATATAGATTGTTCTGTGTCAGAGTAAATTCAGATGGAACATAGCAAAAACATGTAAATTCCTGTCTCCGCCTAAAGAAAGCCCATAACTTATCGTGAAGACCACCCTTGCATGATGGGTTAGTAGCCTAAAAGCTTTAGGAATCCAAAGTATAACATAAGTACCCTGTATCAAGATTGAGGCAAAACAAGTGACATTTGACCTTTTTAGAGAGGTTTATGAAAATAAAGTCCAGGCGGAATAAGCTTTGGGCACATTTGGGCACATGTGGTTCCATCAGTGCCATTTGGCCTTTTTCAGATACCAGACTATACAAATCATTGTATTACAGTGAATCATCACTATAGGTATTCATTCCACCCAAACAAATAATAAAAAAAAATCTTAAAAAAATTAAAATATTTCTTAAAGCAAAAATGCAAACGACGATTCTTCAGATGTTTAAGAGAAAGGAGAGAGATGAAGAAACTCAGAATGTGCTTCAAATTAGAAAACAACGCCCACAGATGACACAGGTGATGATGCTTATTTAGCCCAGAGAATGAACCTGGTCATGATGAATATAATACGTTAGCTAACTAGCAAACTGTATATCTCTATATGGGGTGCCCAACCAGTCGATCCCCAGCCGATCGCGAGATCCATCCATCCATCCATCCATCTTCTCCCGCTTATCCGTGGTCGGGTCGCGGGGTAGCAGTTCCAGCAGAGAGCCCCAAACTTTCTTTTCCCTGGCGACATCAACCAGCTCTGACTGGGGGATCCCAAGGCGCTCCCAGGCCAGAGAAGAGATATAATCCCTCCACCTGGTCCTAGGTCTACCCCTCGGTCTCTTCCCAGCTGGACGTGCCTGGAACACCTCCCTAGGGAGGCGCCCAGGTGGCATCCTAACTAGGTGCCCGAACCACCTCAACTGGCTTCTTTCGACGCGAAGGAGGAGCGGCTCAACTCCGAGTCCCTCCCTGATGACTGAACTTCTCACCTTATCCCTAAGGGAGACACCAGCCACCCGGCGGAGGAAACCCATCTCGACCGCTTGTATCCGCGATCTCGTTCTTTCGGTCATGACCCGTCCTCCATGACCGTAGGTGAGGGTAGGAACGAAAATGGCCCGGTAGACAGAGAGCTTTGCCTTCCGGCTCAGCTCCCTTTTCGTCACAACGGTGCGGTAAAGCGACTGCAATACCGCTCCCGCTGCTCCGACTCTCCGGCCCATCTCACGCTCCATTGATCCCTCACTCGAGAACAAGACCCCGAGATACTTGAACTCCTTCACTTGGGGTAAGGACTCACTCCCTACTTGGAGTGGACAATCCATCGGTTTCCTGCTGAGAACCATGGCCTCAGATTTGGAGGTGCTGATCCTCATCCCAGCCGCTTCACACTCGGTTGCGAACCGATCCAGTGAGTGCTGAAGGTCGCAGACCGATGAAGCCATCAGAACCACATCATCTGCAAAAAGCAGTGGTGCAATCCTTAGTCCACCGAACTGCAGACCCCCCCCCCACGACTACGCCTCGAAATCCGATCCATGTATATTACAAACAGGATTGGTGACAAAGCGCAGCCCTGGCGGAGGCCAACCCTCACCGGAAATGGGTCCGACTTCCTGCCGAGGACCCGGACACAGCTCTCGCTTTGGGAGTACAGAGATTGGATGGCCCTGAGTAGAGACCCCCTCACCCCATACTCCCGCAGCACCTCCCACAGTACCTCCCGGGGAACCCGGTCATACGCCTTCTCCAAGTCTACAAAACACATGTAGACCGGATAAGCGTACTCCCAGGCCCCCTCCAGGATCCTTGCGAGAGTAAAAAGCTGATCCGTCGTTCCACGACCAGGACGGAATCCGCATTGTTCCTCCTCAATCTGAGGTTCGACAATCGGCCTGACCCTCCTTTCGATCGCGAGATCAACAACAATATTCTGTTTTATCGTTAATGTCCTACAACAGGGGTGGCCAAACCTTTTGGCTCAGGGGCCACAATGAGGTATCAATGTGACAGCCGGGCCGGGGGGCATTGTTTGGTTCTTGATTCATGTCGGGCTGAGGGTTGTTTTAATCTCATTCTCCCGCGCGCGGGGCGACGTCCACGCGCAGCTGCGCCGACCAGGGAGGAAGGGTCTTTTCGCGGCGCGCGCGGCGTGTGGACAGTGGGGGATAACAAATAAAAATTGGATCGTTGGATTTTAGACTTTAAGACTTTTTAAGAGCAGCGCGGGAACCCTGGCTCATTTATACCAATATTGGACGGGCCGCATTAAACAGATCAACGGGCCGTAGTTCTACGGGGGTGCATAAGGGTGCATTGCACCCCCAGTTGAATGTTATGCACCCTCACTTGAAAAAGAGAAGGGAGTGAAAAGCACGTTAAGCACGTGAATTTGCGTACACGTAACAGTACCGCGCGTTCATGACAGCATGGTACTGGATTTATATTAACTAGCTAGTAAATTATGCTAAGTTACACATCAATCGTTATGTACTTTTATATTACGCTGACATCAGGATCTAGTGATATCCAACAGAGCTTCATTCAGCTTGATACTTGTGAGGGTTGTACTTGTACATGAAACCACTTGGTAATATATAAAAATGTATATGTTGAAGCCTGTATGATCAATTGTGAGTTAAAACTTTATCTAAAAAGTAAAGCTGATGATGGATTACTGTGGTGGAGTTAAAATAACAATAGCCTATTTCTTTTTGAAATATGAGGATAGTAACTGATTATTCATGTTAAGTAGCCCACAAGTAACTAAAACAATTGCAAGTGCAATAAGAAGCTACAGGAACGTTAATCTACGTCAGTAATATTAGCTTTATTTAATACAACATTTACGGTACAAGATGTACATCATACAGCTCATGTAGTATCATATTTTACAAATGATGAATTACAGCAAACATGTGCAATATATCCATCATTACAGCTCCGTGGGCAGTGAGGCGATATGGTCCGTTGTTATTGTGCATCCGTGGGTAAAGAGAAACGCATGTAGTGCTGAACACGTAACATGAACGTGCCGGGCGGCGCGGTCCCGTGGGTTAGATGCGCGTTCATAATGCCGAGGGAAATAACTCTCAGAATAACGTTATTAGCACATTTTTACAACTTGAGGAATGAATGTTTTTAATAAGGGCTATACAAGTGTTCATACTGGTTAGTTTATTTAGTTAAAATTATCCAATGAGTTACAGACCACTCTTTCTCCGTGTAAGTCAATGGGGGAAAGTGTTTCCGGGCCCAGCAACCTAAAGGAAGTGTAGTACCGCCGTTTGACCAGCACGAATATTCTCATCAGACTCCGGCGCACTTCCTGGGGGCTTGGTGGGAACGCGTCTCAAACAAGCCTACTATGTTCTGTGACCGATCACGTGGTGAGAGTGCACACCCACTTTTAATCACAGTCGAAACCAGGGGCTCACATCAACTAAGTCCATTTCAATCAGAGACACGTTCCAATGTTATTTATTGTAAATAGTTAAATACGAAACAGAACAGGGATCTTTTACCCAAGATCATCAATTAGATCAAAGCAATACTATACTATACTATATGATGATTTCAAATAACGCACTTATGTGATTGGTCGAAAGTGGCAGAGGAAATCTAAAAGGCTCCGGATAATTACAAGAGAAAATTCAAATTGTTAAAAAATACAGAATTCTTGGAAAAAAGTCAGATTTCTAAGAAAAAGTCAGAAATCTAAGAAAAAGTCAGATTTCTACTGGCACCATATCTTTGTCATACTCAAGGTGGGATGGTGAATTTGTTTTTCAAATTGAATCTTTTGTGTAGCGCTGAAGTAGGGCGGTATTCAAAAGTGTGTGTGTGTGTGTGTTGAAAGGATAACTTCCTGTCCTGCCATTAGGCTACTTTTCCTGTAACATATTTTACTTTACCGGGTCATTAAACTCCAATAGAAACCTTCCTGAGGGACAAAGAATATTCAAAAAGCAACCTATGAGGCCAATGTCTGCTTTGCATGGACAGGAAGACAGAGACGGTGACCTGGTGAAGGTCATGGATGTCACGGTCGCTCTGCGTGCCAGCTGGGTTCTGCACGAGTTCTGTTTTGCCTACACAGAGTGCATCTGAGCTGTGATTGGTGCAGCCAGTCTGTGAATCGAGTATTTTAGATATCATCTCCTGAAAACCCAGAGACTCAGCGCTGGCTTCCAATCCGTCATCGTCCAAGGTGAGTGCTGGATCTGAGTTGTATTCCTTGTTATTCCCCGTGCTTTGAACTGGTGTCTGGCTTCCAGGCTGCAGTGGGTTGAAGGGCAGCACGACAGTTCAGTTACCAGGAGAGTCAGGTGTGTAAGTGTTGGATAGATAGCAGAGGTGGTAGAGCCGCACTCAAATGTTAAAGCACTATTTAACGAACTGTTTCATTGTAATTAAATCTAATGATGAAATGCCTTTTGAAAAACTTTGGATAGTTTTAATCGTATCAATGTGTCAAAATAACGTTTTACTGAGCTAAGAAAAAGCTGGCGTCGATGTCTTTTTTTATTCTAGAAAGTCAGAAGTAACAAGGAATCATGTGTGAAGAAATAAAGTAGTATAGAAATAATCATTTTGCAATTTGAGATTTAGTTTAGTCAAAAATATCTTGTACAAATACCGATACGTAATACGTAATTCATTACGACAATCCAATCATTTCAATAAAAGCAAAGGTGACATCAATAACATTTGCATGATTGACAATTGAATGCAATTCACTTCAGAAATTATTAGCCGAAACAAATAGTACTTGGTTTTTCATACAGAAATAAAAAATGTAAATAAATATTGAAATATGAAAATGAACGGTTAACCTGCTGATACTTAGCTGAGAAAGTGCTGTTGGATTCTTCATATTTAAAAGAAACCTTTTTGAACACACACAGAACAGTATAAATACAGGTATGCAGGTATAGGTGCACACACGCACAAAGCTACTGCCGCCCAACCATAGCTCTGATAATGGTGGGATGTTCAAAGTTATTTTTGCAGAAGTTACAACCTGCCTTAAGGCTGGAACAAATAGGGAGGCCACACAGAGTTAAATGCCAAATATCTGAGTAGGCCCCAGAAAGACAGACAAAACACTTTTTTCCACTAACTTTATTTCTACCAACAACTCCTCTTTATTCAACTTTTTGGGAAGTTCAAGACCGTAATGGTCAGCCACTCTCAAAAGCTGATCTTTTTTATAAGTACTCAACAAATCCTCACTTGGGGACTCAACACAATCTTCAATAGAAGCCATTTAACTGTTTACCGGCCAAGGCAAGGTTTTTCCAGCAGTAGCTGATAGTGAAAGACAGTTTTACATATGGAGACCCCACTCCTCTGGCTAACTACCTTACCAAATGCTTACTGATCCACTCAACCCTAGTCTTTGTGTAGAATTGTGGGAGGATTTTAAGCACAAAAGCCCAGTGACCCGGTTAACTTTCAGCAATTGAAGATCACCTAGGCAGTCATGGAGTCCTTACTACACAAAAATAACAAACAAAAACAAAAAAAGTTCAATGGAGACAGCTTGTGTCTCTCATTGCTTATACCTAACAGGAATAAGGGTTCCAAACATTTGACAGCCTTTAACACAAAACAGCAATACCGGAAAACATAGCTTGCCTTGGACAGAAACACAACTGTGAGTAAGACCAACCTGACCTATTTTCACCTACACAACTCAGAGTCAACCAACCAGCTGTGTGAACACTCCCCGACTGAAATAGGTCACCATGTCCTTTATCCAGCACCGGAAATGATCCCGGACGAGCCCCCACTTGTTACAACCTGCCTTAAGGCTGGAACGCATAGGGAGGCCCAACATGTCATGCTTTTCCGACATGACATTGGACCTTTAAGGCTGGAACACATCGGGAGGCCACACAGAGTTAAATGCCAAATATCTGTTTATTTAACATGTTAAAGAAAAACACCTCTGATGAATAGTGTACGTAAGAATCAGACGGTCAGTAGTGTCAGCAGTGTGTGGGTGTGTGGACGGGTGTTGTAACATGTTGGAGGGTGCATCAAACCGAACACAGGCTGTAGGCTGAGGTTGCTTCAGCATGCCAGGATCAGAATCAGAGACTGAACCTTGCAGCTGGGCAACCTTTATACCTTCTTGAGGCTCCGCCTCTAGATGGGCGGGCACAAACAGGATGAAACTCCCAGTACCTGCCAGAGGACAGCAAGGCAGGGAGCACAGCCAGGCACAAGGGGGGAGGGGTCGTCACACAGACTACAAAGTATATATAAATATTAGGGGTGTTAAGTTAACGCGTTAATAACGCGTTAACGCAAAAAAAAATTAACGCCACTAATTATTTTAACGCGATTAACGCACGTGTATTTTTTTCCTCGGCCGCCCCGTAGCTTCAGAGCGCATCGAGTTTAAAATACCATCTACAAGCTGATGCTGACAGTCCAGCCCCGCTCCTGCTGCCTGCTTGTGGCAGACCACACTTCCACGCTCACCGGCAGGCACCGACTGGCCATCGGGAGGACCGGGAGGCTGTGTGTATGTGTGGCTCGAGCGAGCGAGAGACCTTACGTGTATTGTTGTTGTTAGCATCGGGTGCTAGCTAGCTGCGCTAACGGATATAATGAGCTGTTTAAATGAAAACAGAGGAGCGACATTTCGCCAGAACTGCGCCGAGCACTTGACTTGATGCAGGAAGCAGACAGTGGGACGTTGTAGGAGAAGTCAGCACACTCTGCACGGATAGACTTAACATGATTGCAGCATCCAGGCAGCTCCCGTTCGAGCATATGCCTGGAGTTGCACAAAGCTCCAACGATCCATCACACACACTCACACTCACACACACACACACACACACACACACACACACACACACACACACACACACACACACACACACACACACACACACACTTTGTATTGTATTATTGAATGAGAGAGGTTCCAGGTTGTTGTGTTTAATTTTCATGAGAATATTTGTCATTGTTTAAATGATAATAAACATTAGCATAAAGCATATTTGTCCACTCATATGTTGATAAGAGTATTCAAATCTTGAAAAATATTCCTCTAAGGTACATTTAGAACAGATAAATGTGCGATTAAATATTTTAATCGACTGACAACCGTAATAAATATAAAAGCTGATGTGACTGCAGGTCTGAGGAAACCATGATGAGAAAACCCTCCGTCCTGCTGCTGCTGCTGTTTGCTGCCGTGTGCGGGTCTGCTCTGAGACGTAGCTTTAAGTATTACGATGAACCGAAGACATGGAGGGAAGCACAGGCCTTTTGCAGAGAGCACCACAGTGACCTGGCCACCATCAGAGCCGGAGAAGAGGTGAAGGCTTCGTTTGGTCATCACGTATGGATCGGTTTGTACAAAGAGACTTCACACTCCGAGTGGAAATGGTCGGAAACAGACGATATCGCCAATTTCACCAACTGGGCAGTCGGTAAGTCTGGCTAGCACGAAACTTTAGGATATAGGATGTTAGGCCTTTAAAGAGTCCTCTCCTGCTGATGTTCAGGTGTATATCAGTATGTAGTGTCTCTAATTTAAAGAGTCCTCTCCTGCTGATGTTCAGGTGTATATCAGTATGTAGTGTCTCTACTTTAAAGAGTCTTCTCCTGATGATGTTCAGGTGTATATCAGTATGTCGTGTCTCTACTTTAAAGAGTCCTCTCCTGCTGATGTTCAGGTGTATATCAGTATGTAGAGTCTCTACTT
Source organism: Champsocephalus gunnari (assembly GCA_036324595.1). NCBI lineage: Eukaryota > Metazoa > Chordata > Actinopteri > Perciformes > Channichthyidae > Champsocephalus > Champsocephalus gunnari. The sequence goes on along the minus strand of CM070443.1, from coordinate 37,846,754 downwards.
TAAAGAGTCCTCTCCTGCTGATGTTCAGGTGTATATCAGTATGTAGAGTCTCTACTTTAAAGAGTCCTCTCCTGCTGATGTTCAGGTGTATATCAGTATGTAGTGTCTCTACTTTAAAGAGTCCTCTCCTGCTGATGTTCAGGTGTATATGAGTATGTAGTGTCTCTACTTTAAAGAGTCCTCTCCTGCTGATGTTCAGGTGTATATCAGTATGTAGTGTCTCTACTTTAAAGAGTCCTCTTCTGCTGATGTTCAGGTGTATATCAGTATGTGGTGTCTCTACTTTAAAGAGTCCTCTCCTGCTGATGTTCAGGTGTATATCAGTATGTGGTGTCTCTACTTTAAAGAGTCCTCTCCTGCTGATGTTCAGGTGTATATCAGTATGTAGTGTCTCTACTTTAAAGAGTCCTCTCCTGCTGATGTTCAGGTGTATATCAGTATGTAGTGTCTCTACTTTAAAGAGTCCTCTTCTGCTGATGTTCAGGTGTATATCAGTATGTGGTGTCTCTACTTTAAAGAGTCCTCTCCTGCTGATGTTCAGGTGTATATCAGTATGTGGTGTCTCTACTTTAAAGAGTCCTCTCCTGCTGATGTTCAGGTGTATATCAGTATGTAGAGTCTCTACTTTAAAGAGTCCTCTCCTGCTGATGTTCAGGTGTATATCAGTGTGTAGTGTCTCTACTTTAAAGAGTCCTCTCCTGCTGATGTTCAGGTGTATATCAGTATGTAGTGTCTCTACTTTAAAGAGTCCTCTCCTGCTGATGTTCAGGTGTGTATCAGTATGTAGTGTCTCTACTTTAAAGAGTCCTCTCCTGCTGATGTTCAGGTGTATATCAGTATGTAGTGTCTCTACTTTAAAGAGTCCTCTCCTGCTGATCTTCAGGTGTATATCAGTATGTAGTAGGGGTGTTGAAAATAATCGTTTTTACGATGCATTGCGATGCGGACGTGGACGATTCGGTCTCGATGCAGTGACGGAAGATAATCGGTTATAGAGTAGTAACGTTGCTTCCTGATTTTCCGGCCGCGGCTTTACTATAACGTTTTTTCTGTCACTTTAATATCAAACCGGTCGGTGACGCAGCGATCAGGGAGCAGACGTGACAGCGGCACAGCAACACGGAGCAGTCTGCTTTATCCACCAACACCAGAACACCAGTCCAGAACCGACAGCAGAACGACCCGCTCCGAATCACTCCGTGTCGCTGCGGCTCAGAGACACAGACAGGAATTTATGTTTTTCAAAAATAATCGCGTTACAATCATGTCAGGTTTCTGGTGGATTTAATTAAGTCTTGGATTGCAGAGTATGAATGTCCTCTAGCAATTTTCAGACGATATATACGTGTGTAAAGTTTGTGAAGGCAGGAGGAAAAAAGCTTCCGCGATCACCGTCTCCTCTCCGTTCCTCCAAGCCCCGCCCCCTCCCTGAAAATAATGAGTGACAGGCTGACAGTGACCCGATAGAAACTTTATTATTCACTTAATCACTGAGATTTAATGAAGCTAACTTAGTCTCATGCATTCATGGGATTTATGTAACAGTGAGACAGAGAATGTAAGTGTGCACCCACATGCAGTATTTTGTTTGTATATGCTGTTGTTAATACTCCTGCTGTCTGCTGTGTTCAGACTCAGGTCCTGTGTGTGATGCCTCATTCAGGACATTCAGTGTCCTTTACAGAAGGCCGTGGCTAGAAGCTGCAGCTAGACTGCAGGAGCATTAGCTTTTTGTTTTTGAGGATGGAACGACTTCACACACGGAGGCTAGACCTATACAATTCATTTATTTTGGTTTATAAATTAATGTCAAGACATTTATGTTATTGATTTCTGAAGCACTTTCTAAATAATAAAAAGAGAGTTCATATGTATTTACTGCATGTATGCATTGATGAAAAATAAGCCATGTGCAGTAATATAGAAAATTGAGGATGCAACGCATTGGTATGAATCGTGATGCACCGGGATGCACCGGGATATCGAACCGAATCGAATCGTTGACAGGATAATCGTAATCGAATCGAATCGTGAGACCAGTGAAGATGCACAGCCCTAGTATGTAGTATCTCTACTTTAAAGAGTCCTCTCCAGCTGATGTTCACCAACCTTCTCCTCACTTGCTATCAATAGTGTCTCTGAGTTAAAGCAAACACTGGAAAATAAAGAAACGTGTTTGTTTTGTGAATAATGTCAAACACTTTTTCTACTTCTTGCAGGTCAACCAAATCGCAAAGATGATGATGGGAACTGTGTCGTCATTTACATGAATACTCACGAATGGTATGACGTTCAATGTATCAGCAAGTTCAGGTTCTGGTGTTACGATGAGACTCTGGTTCTGGTGAAGGAGAGGAAGACGTGGGATCAGGCTTTGAGGCACTGCAGGCTTCTGGAGGCTGAAAACCCAAAGGAGCCGGTGGACCTCGCCTACAACTACCGCTACGACCTGGCCTCCGTGCGCACTGAGGACGACCGCGCCTACGCTCGCCTGAGGGCTGCAGAGGCTTCCACTGACCAGGTGACGGAGCTTTCTACACAGCGTGTTTCAGAGCAACTCCTCCTGTGTGTTAACATTTTGCACACTGACATTTGTTCTGAGGCTGTCAGCGTTAACACTCGATCTTCATCCGGAGACATTCAGGAATTTAGAAAAAGAAACACGAATGAATCCAGTTATCCAGCCTGCTATACAACTAGCATGGAGTCACAGTGTGAGTACTACCATACGAGTATATGTGTAGTACACATTATACAGAGGGCGATCACAGTGTGAGTACTACCATACGAGTATATGTGAAGTACACATTATACGGAGGGCGATCACAGTGTGAGTACTACCATACGAGTATATCTGTAGCACACATTATACGGAGGGCGATCACAGTGTGAATACTACCATACGAGTGTATCTGTAGTACACATTATACGGAGGGCGAACACAGTGTGAGTACTACCATACGAGTATATCTGTAGCACACATTATACGGAGGGCGATCACAGTGTGATCACAGCAGCTTTGTCGATGCTTTAGCTCAGTGTCGGTTATTTGTCAGATAGACCCTCCGGAAAAACGCGATTCTGCGATCGCAGAAATTACCGCATAATCAGCAAAATGGCGCATATTTTTAAAAGGCTGCATAATCCCCGCATTTGTCCACACAAAGTTGAAAAAAAAATGAACTCGTCTTGACGTGAAGTGATGATGATGATGATGATGATGATGATGATGATGATGATGATGATGATGATGATGATGATGATGATGATGATGATGATGATGATGATGATGCGCAACGTCATCAGCTCGCGCATCACAGAAGGTAAACAACACCGTAGAACGTGTGGAGCTCACACGAGAGAGAAAACACCAAGATGAAAAGATCTAATCCATCTCATTTACCGACCAACATTTCTGCTAAAGACCGGGCGAAGCAGTTCCCCGATGTCTGGGGGGAAACTATTATGCACCCCGTGCAACTGTGTTGGAGCATAAGAGAACATCCACGGTGACGACCCACTTTGATTCATTCAAACGTTCGAACATGCTTTCTGCTGCTGCGGACAAGAAAGCCAAACAACTCGCGTTCACCGAGGCATCGACCTCCAAAACCCTTTCGAGGGCTACAAGGAACGAGGTGAGACGCCTACGAGACTGAAGCTGGTCAGATAACGAACGAGTAAATGAAAACAAAATGAGGCGGAGAAGTGTGTGTGTGTGTGTGTGTGTGTGTGTGAGAGAGAGAGAGAGAGAGAGAGAGAGTGTGATTAAAATATCCCAATTGCTTTTACAATAAATAAACATTGAATGTGTTTAATTGAATAGTGAAGGGTTTAACGTTAGTGGCAGGTTGTGTGTGAGAGAGAATAAATAAATAAGACAGCCCAATATTTATTTTTTCCGCATATTTCGCAACTTCCCGCAATTTCACCGCATAAAATCACATTAAAACCCCGCATGTTTGATCGCATAATCAAGGATTTTAGCCCGCGTTTTTCTGGAGGGTCTAATTAGAGTTCATTCCAGTACTTCAGGAATCACGATCTGATGAACCTCCTTTATTTCAACACAATGACTACATGTTGAATCCACTGACACACACATGCACGGTCCTTGCTCAATCAGACGTGTACATGAATATCTCTCCTCTCTGCTGAATGTGGTCAGGTGTGGACGGGCCTGCGCTTCCTGGCGGGTCAGTGGTTCTGGACGGGCGATAGAGAAGTCGTGCGGGACGTGGACGAGGAGATGCAATGTGGCCGGACTCAGAGCTTCTGTGGCGTCCTGGGGAACAGCAGCACCAAGCGCTACGAGACGGAGGACTGCAGCAAGAAGCTACACTTCCTCTGTTACCGGAAACCTTGAGACGATGAATCTGTAGAAAAGCTCTGCTCCCTCTTCTCAGGTCCAGGTTGTGTTTATGTGATTACTGTGGGCTCGCTCAACGAGGCGTGGACTGTCCTTTCTATCGTTTCATCGACTTCAATAGAGGTCTATTGATTATATATTCTTTCTCTGACATGAAGGATTGATCCTGGCCAAAGGTCCACATGTGTTCTTACTAATGCTGTCAAAATTATCGCGTTAACGGCGGTAATTAATTTGTTGAATTAACTGCGTTAAAAATATTTAACGCATTGAACGCGTGCAGAATGGCCCGCGCCATACATCCCACCAGTGGCAACGCTGGGGTAGGCTACAGCCATACCAAGAAGTGGCTTAGCCCCACCATGACACATGATGTTAAAGTAAGCAAAATAAAATCCGCCAACTCGCGCCGAGTAAATGGCACAGACAGCAGTTAGTCAGATTGATGTCAGCAGCCACTTGTGTGGAAATACCGAAGACTAGAAACGGTTTTCAAAACTGTTTGTCACGTAGTGATCGTCTTCTCAATAGAACATCTTTGATAATGTCTTCTGGCCAATCAGAATCAAGGTAACGGCGTGGTGTTGTTGCAGGAAGTCCCGACGGAGAATACTTTTGCGGTAGTGCATCTCTCTACACATCGATACAACATTACGTGTTGATAGAAATCAACACGTAATGAATTCAGACGGTTTGATGATTGATAGGTGTGTGGGCTGGCTTTCATTTTGACACGCAGAACAAAGTTATCATTTGTTTGTAGCCTTTATTTAATCAGGTGAGATAAAAGATCTCTTTGTCAAGGGTGACCTGCATAAATAATAAACATACATGCTGTATTTTAAATGGATATATCCGCCTTCTTTCAATTATCTTTCCATTCCTACAACAATATACATAAAGAAATGGCATATTTTGGACATAGTTCAAATGATGATTAATTAATTTTTAAGCTGCGATTAATCTGATTAAAAATGTTAATCGTTTGACAGCCCTAGTTCTTACACATTGAGGAAGTGATGTCCTTGTACTCGTGTTATCAGTGTGTGAAGTGAGTGTCCTGCATGATGACATGCAGCTGTTCTTCCCAGGAGGAGCTCCCAGAGTCCGATAGTTCATCAGTGCATGTGTGCTATCTAGAAGAGAAGCATTCAGCCGGGACACACTGGAGCTTCTTCTGGAGGTGGAACAATGCTTTCATAGGTCCAGTTTCAGATATATGATATGTGTGTTCCCCTGCTGTGGGACTTAGAAAGGGATTCTGATTCTGATATATTTATACAAATAAAAGTTCTACTTTGAGTTTTGTCGTTATTGAATAAGCTTCTAATACTTGGTATCCCTGCTAGCTAGCTGGACTCCTCCTGAGTGAGAGGGGTTACATTCAAATGGGTCCTCCGTGAGCATCGTTCACTTTCCCTCAGTGTTTATCAGGGACTTGATCTGAACCATGGGGTCACTTGACGCCATGGCCACCAGGGGGCGCTATGAGGCTTCAGGAAACCTTCTCTCAGTGGGATGAGACTCTTCCCTGACTCGTCCAGCTTCATGGAGATCAAGCTGCAGACACGATGCACCAGCACCACGTGTTATTCACCACACCATGCAGCACGAGTGTTCACGAGACTCAAGGGTTTGATCATCAGATGCAGCTCCGGTGTAGTGACGGCAGAGCACGTCTTCAAGCCCCTCCCACAAAGCAGCATATATGATGGGACATAAGACAAACTATAAGTCTGCAGTGTCTGGGTATTGGAGGGGGACGTCCACTTCTCACTCTCTGACGTCACTCATGCGTTGGACAGTACAGGGCCGTGTCTCAGCGATGCATCGACACAAGGAGCCGTTACTATAGTTACTCTCTTGCAGGGCCTCCAAAGTGCAGGGACACGTGGGGACACTCCCACAGGGGGGGGGGCGTGCACCCGATGACCCCGTTAACACACTTAAAGGTCCCTATCATCCTCTTCCTCATCAATATATCACAGGTGTCAGATATATCCAGAGCCTGTCTCTGATTGGCTGAAATACCAAACAGATCATTGCAGCATTACCCATAATCCCCTCTGTTTCAGCCTGTTTCCAAAGTGCTGATTCTCTGCTTGTTACTTTAGATGAAGACAAGGAGCCCCTCCCCCACGCCCCTCTAGAGGAGATTCAGGTGATAAGACATGAAGAAGAGGGGACACATGTTGATGTAGAAGAGACATGGAGAAGAGGGGACACATGTTGATGTAGAAGAGACATGAAGAAGAGGGGACACATGTTGATGTAGAAGAGACATGAAGAAGAGGGGACACATGTTGATGTAGAAGAGACATGGAGAAGAGGGGACACATGTTGATGTAGAAGAGACATGAAGAAGAGGGGACACATGTTGATGTAGAAGAGACATGGAGAAGAGGGGACACATGTTGATGTAGAAGAGACATGAAGAAGAGGGGACACGTTTTGATGTAGAAGAGACATGAAGAAGAGGGGACACATGTTGATGTAGAAGAGACATGGAGAAGAGGGGACACGTGTTGATGTAGAAGAGACATGGAGAAGAGGGGACACATGTTGGTGTAGAAGAGACATGAAGAAGAGGGGACACATGTTGATGTAGAAGAGACGTGGAGAAGAGGGGACACATGTTGATGTAGGAGAGACATGAAGAAGAGGGGACACATGTTGATGTAGAAGAGACATGAAGAAGAGGGGACACATGTTGATGTAGAAGAGACATGAAGAAGAGGGGACACATGTTGATGTAGAAGAGACATGAAGAAGAGGGGACACATGCTGATGTAGAAGAGACATGGAGAAGAGGGGACACATGTTGATGTAGAAGAGACATGGCTGTATGAGAGTTTTGAAGACATGCAGTAACCCATCTGACCTCCTGCAGGTTTTCAGTCACACTCATGTTTTTGTCGGGGACTTTGTGTCGAGGTGCGACTCGAGGCTGCACAGAACTAATGCCCGCCGTGTGAGGGACGCCTCGGGCGGAGGACATGAAGGAAAGCCTCCGTCTCCCCGTCCCCACTCATGTTAAGGAATCCCTGGAAAGGCTTCTCACCCGCTTTAGGGTATCTGGGGAAGCCGGTCGGCTGCAGAGAGGTTTCCCCTGGAGGCCGGAGGAACCACGGCAAGGAGGCGAAGCCGTCGATGCTGTGTCTGCGGCTCAGCGTGTGCCTCCGTCAGAACCACGGCTGGAGACTGAAACGCGTCTGGAGACACTCCTGCAGCCGGGAGACAAACATGAGGTTTCATCTCAAAGAGTTGAAGCAGAAATGAGTAATCTCGTGAGGAACAAGAAGGCAGGATGTCTGATAGGCTGAGAAGGCAGAGGGAAACACATGTTTGTCACTGCCACACATTTCTAAATGCTGCATGAAGGATTCTTCAAGTGGAACATTTGTGTTTCTATATCTGCATCCTTCTGCTGGCCGCCGTAGTTAGACCTCTCGTGGACGAACACCTGGGAAACTCCAAGAATGAAAACCCAAATAAACATCAAGAATCGGACAACAACTCCATGCAGGACAAATCAAAAGGAAACGACGCAGGTGGGGAGGGCAGAGGAACCAGGAGGGAAACACATCGGCCGTTGCTCAATCTCGAGGAAACTGGCTTCCAAGCCAATATTTCAAGGATGCTACGTCATCGAGTGCCGCCGAAGGACCGTTCCAATCTCCTGCATACTTGGAATTCCACAGAGGCCGCGTCCTTGGTTTGGGGGTAATTTCGAGGCTGCACATGGAGGTAGACTTCGCGTCCTTAAAATCCCCACAATGCTTTGCGCACGGACCAATTTCAAAAACCCTTGCGGAGAGTGGCTGAACCGACGCAGTACACGTTTAAATGTAAGTGTAGTGGCGTAGAACACGTGTTGGTAAATGCGTTACTTTGTTATCACCAAAATGTGTTCGTGAAAGTAAAGCAAGTTCATAACTAGATCGACATCGTGAGGGATTTATTTTCGGTACAGTTTATGTTGAAACCGTTGAGAGTGGCACACTTGTTAGCCGGTTCCATTCTTCTTCGTTTTCCGAAGCCGTGGCTTGGAAGTATACTGGCTTCGTTTCTGAAGGAAGTGACTTGGAAGTGCGCGACTAACAAGCCAGCATCCTCGCGATTGAGATACGGCCAATCGACAGGAAGTAAAACCAGACGTAACATAAGGGCGTGTTTCTCAATCTCGAGTACGCTTGCTTGGTAGCACATGTCTTCTGAGCACCTTGCTTCAGAAACGAGGCAAGAATACTTCCTAGCCTCGGAAAACGAAGCACGCCGGGCTCGGTAGAATTCCAAGTATGCTGGAGATCGGAACAGTCCTTCGGCGGCACTCGGTGACGTAGTATGCTTGAAATAGTGGCTCTGGAGCATCCTTCCTCGACATTGAGAAACCCCCACACGGTGAACACTTTTGGGAAACAGGGACACACATCGTCCCATTTGAGATTTACAAGTTAGTTCTGACTTAAAAAAAAACGTTGCATGAAAACGTTTGATGTCCCCACAATGTACGTTATTTACATTTAATATATCGGTCATATGGCAGACATGTGACTCTGTCCGTAGAGACAAACACTGCCCCCTACTGGGTGTTAAAAGCATTGCCTCACCCTGGTGTGTCACTGCGTGGTACCGAGCGTCAGGATCAGGTCTGTGACCGGGCCGCAGGTCATCTGGACTCGGAGCAGCCGGGTCCTGGTGAACGGCTTCGGCTGAGAGCTCTGCAGGGGAACATGGAGGTGGAGGATGTGGTGGAAATTCCACACTTAATCACCTTCTGGTTGAACAGAACAAATATACAATCTTAACCCAAAGTTGTGTTAGTTGATAGAGTTATAGCATCGAACGGAATCCATGTACTTCCTGCTGGAAGGCCGGATAGCCTGCGCCTCGATCGAACACAGGACGTCCCCTCTGTACGGGAAGGGAGCAGGTGGGAAGGGGACTGCCGATGGAAGTCTACATTCCAGCGTGTCTTGACCAATGTTAAGGTTCGACACGTTAAGTGTAACCGAGGATAGTTGCCTGCCAACAGTCCCAGACTAGTGGCACGTGCGGTCTGTTGACAGTAGAGACCAAGAGGCAGCCGGTCTGGTTGAAGGTGTGGAGAAGCCTGGGAAGGACAGCCGAACATCGAACTGGAACATCTAAACTTCTATGATAGAGGAGATAACGCGTTGAGTATATAACCTCTGAGTTCATGCCGTACCTGCTGCCAGAGCACAGGAGCAGCTAGCAGTGTTAGCCGTGGGATTAGCATGTGTGTGTTGAAGAGTGTCCCCTGTGGACGTGGGAGTCAGAGTGAGGGGACACCCTGCACCTCTGACTGGCCGCCGCGTGCCACTGACCCAACCTGACCCCCTCTCTCAGCCGACTGCCTCTTCTTTAGTCTGATGCGAACACTGTCCTACCTTCTGAGTGCTTTTCTACGACCCCTGTGCCTCTGTGTGTGCGTCTCCATCTCTTCCTCTGCCTCTGTTTACCTGCTGCACTCCCCCCTCATCACCCCCCCTCATCACCCCCCTCATCTCCCCCCTCATCTCCCCCCTCATCTCCCCCCTCATCACCCCCCTCAGCGCGCAGGCCTTCCTGTCACACAGAGGCTCCTCTGTGCGTGAAACTGGAGAGCATTCCTCTGCCAGGCCTCAAATAGAGACAGATTCTTTCAGAAGTAATCGGGGAGGGAATCCTGCCTCCAGGTGGACAATCAGGGTCTTTGTGCAGCCGGTGCCGGGCCGGACCCCGAGCCGGTCCACCTTCAGTCCTTCAGTCCTTGCAGAGGTGGAAACATGGGAATATCGTGAGTGAAGGAATATTAGTTTCTCGATGGATTTTTAAAACCTCTCGAATGTGGATTTACTCTCCTGGATTACACGTGCGGCTCAGCGAGGATCTGATCCAACATGCAGGTAGGCCACGGCTATGACCTCCTTTCTATCACTGAGTGTGCATATTGACCGTCTGGAGAGTCAGCTGTTGAGCGTTCCCACTCAGAGATAACGGTGTGTTAGAGATGTTCAGATTCAAAGCATCACTTCAGATGTATCCTAACCCGGTCTGAGCCTTTGAACACTAAGGCCAGGACTAAGACCTGATCCAGCTGCTAGATCAAGGATGTGTTGTTTAAGAGTCCTTAAATCTGGTGTCCTCAGCGAGTTACTAAAGTCAGCTTTAGTTGAAGTCCTTTGGAAGGCAGAAAGGGAGTCAGGGAATCAGGCAGGATTCACATGTAAGACCACTTAACATGCTTTATTTCAGCATTCAAAATAATTAAAAACATCTCAATTTATTATACATATACAAAACAGGTACAGATCCGTGTGGTGTCGTCCCCAGGGTCGTGTCTGCCTTCTCTCGCTCAGTCTGAATCCAATTCTTTTTGAGAACAATCCAACTTTTACACAAGAAAACAAGAAAACAACAGATGCAGGGGGCGGAGAGGAGAGGAGAGGGGGAAGGGGGGTGTGAGGAGATATGGATCCACTGGGAACTCGGAGCTGGAGCTCGAGTGTTTCTGGAGATAGAAGAAGTTTGTCTCTCTCTGGGCACCAGCAATACAACCTTAGCACCAAGAGGGCCCCCGCGCCGGAGAGGCCTGACACTACACAATAGTGCGGACAAACCAGACAACCAGGGGCCCCCGAAGGAAGCATAGCACCTTGAGTTTGATCTACTTCTGCTAAAGTGTTGCTAACCACCCCCCCCCCGGCCCCCCACCACATATAGCTCCACTAACACTGGGCCCTGTGCTGCTGCTCATGGCAGATCTGAGGTAGCCATAGGAGTTCTTTCAAAGTAATAGAGGTGTAACCCATGCTTCTCTGCTGGTGGTTTTAATGTGACTTTGGGACAACACACAAATCACAGCAGCTGCAGCATCCAGGACGAAGAGGAGGGGGGGGGCAGGTGTCAGAACAACAGAGGCAAACATGGCTGTCAGTTTCACCGTTTATTCATCAACACCTGAAACACCTGAAACAATGCATTGAGTCTGTCCTTTCTGTCCTGTCGCCACAGTGCGGTGAAAAGTCTGTTCCTGGAAGCTCCAGAGAGGCTTCGGATGCAGGAAGAGGGGGAAGTCAATTTACCTGACACTTTACAGAAGCATATATTATTTTCTTGTTGCCAGTGAAACAAAATGTCTTCTCTACGGGATCCGTGGTGATGGTGAAAACAAACAAAAAACAAAACAGAAAAGTAGTGGTCCCAAACGCGGCGATGCAAACGCCGCCATCTTTGTTGAAGTGCAGGTTGGACCATCGTCGGAGCAACGGCCAATCAGGAGCGAGGGGTCAGATTTGTCAGAAGAATGGCAATAGAGGAATGTTTTGGTGGGCTTTTTTTTGTTGAGAGAGATGAAAAAATAAAACAAACACACACAACAACAATTTCAAGTCCAGATTTCTCTTTTTACAAGAAACAGACGGGTCCAACTTCAATGCCGAACTCTTGGTCTGGAGCACCAACGTCCATAGGAGCGATATCAATGATGGGAAGGCGAGATGTTTTCGTTGTCTTGTAGTCGATGACTGTCTTGCCCCATGTGCCGGTGTGTGACTGGAGGGGAAGAAGAAAGAAGCAGGAGTTAGGAGGGTCGACATTCGCTTTATACACACGGGATTTCTACATCCGGCCAAAAGACGTCCACGAGCTGCAGCTGCTAGCATGCTTCCCTGGTACACTGGTGCAATGGTACAAGAGCATGAAATAAGGTTTCTCACCGTGCATCCGTCTTCCAGGACGCTGTAGGTGAAGCGGCTGTTGCCCTCGGCTCTGATCTCGATCTCGTTGGAGCCCTGGAGGAGCATGGCCTTCTTGAGGTTTCCGGCGGAGGCGTCCATGTAGGCGACGCTGTTCTTGCAGTGGTAGGTGATGTTCTGGGATGCTTCAGTGGACATGAGACGCAGGAAGGTCAGCTGGATGTTGACGTCCTGTGCCACGGAGCCCTCGCTTCCGTACTCGAACTGTGTGGGGGATAAGAAGTGGAGAGGTGAGATGGAGGTAGGAGAGGAAGGACCAACACATAGGCAGATAGGGATGGGATTGGAGCAGGACACGAGGACGGGGTCTGGCATGTTTACCTGGAAGCCCTCGGTCATGGCCTCTCCGAAGAAGACGTGCTTCTTCTCCTTGATGTTCTTGCTTGTGTACCAGTTCTTCTTGGCAACCTCAGGCTGAGTTGAGGATACGCAGGTCTCTCCGGTCTCCATGTTGCAGTAGACCTTGATGGCGTCCTGAGTGCAGCCCTGGTCGGGGTCGATCCAGTACTGTCCTGCAGAGCAAGGAGTTGAGAGGGAAAAGGGTCAGAAAAACCCTGCAATACAGATTCTGCAATCCCGTTTGTTTCAGTTTCTCTAGAATACTGACCGCTCTTCCATTCGGGGTGGCACATCTTGAGGTCGCGGCAGGTTCTGGCGGGGTTCTTGCGGGTGCCGTCGGGGCTGCGGAGCTGCTCGATCTGCTGGCTCAGGCTCTTCAGGGTGCCGTCCACCTCGAGGTCGCGATCGCGGACAACGTTAGCGTCATCAGCACGGAACATACGGAAGGGATCGGGGGCCTTCTCCTGGGGCTGGGAGATGAAGCCGAGGTCGAATCCGCCGCCGGGGGCACCAGGTGCTCCAGCAGGTCCGGGAGGACCAGGAGGACCCTAAAGAGGAAGGAGGTGGTTATTTCAAGGCCGGTAGAAGCTTTGTTTCACATGCTTGGGTAAAATGGTTAGAGTGATGGACTTACAGAAGGTCCCATCTCTCCAGAGCGACCACGGACTCCAGGAGGTCCGGTGGGTCCGGGCAGACCACTCATACCATCCTTACCAGAAGATCCAGCAGATCCAGCTGGGCCCTGCAGACAGAACAAAGAGAAACCTTAAGTGTCAAAGTCCCTGAGAACACTTGAAACTGCTCGTGTATCTGGTTTACTCACTCTAGGTCCAGCGGGTCCAGAAGTACCAGCGGGTCCAGCCTCTCCATTGGATCCCTATGCATTAAGAACAGAAACATAAGTAAGAAAAACAAAGTCCATGTGTGGATTGTGTTGATGATGAAGATATAGAGTTGAGGGGACATACAGAGGGTCCGATGGGTCCCTGCATGCCGGTGAATCCACGGTGTCCCTTCAGGCCTCTCTCTCCAGCCTCTCCGGACTCTCCCTTGTCTCCACGGAGTCCAGCGGGTCCCTGTGAGGGGGAAGAAGGGCATGATGAATTCTGCCTTCTCTTGTCTGCTGTCAGATCAGTTGTTATTGTTGTGAGGGTTGGTACTTACAGCGGGGCCACGAGGTCCAGCAGAGCCAGCAGCACCAGCAGGGCCAGCAGATCCCTGAAGCACACAGAGAAACCGTTTAATGTAGAGCTCAGCGGGCTGCGCTAAAACACAATGCATTCTCTAAACTCCGGTCACTCACAGCCTCTCCACGCTCTCCATTCTTTCCAGCGGGTCCAACGGGTCCGGGGGCACCAGATGGTCCAGGGGCACCGGGGGCTCCGGATGGTCCTCCCTCTCCACGCTCTCCCTAAAAGCCAAAGAGAATGTGTGTCATCAGCAGCATATCATGTGTTCTATAAGTACAACGTTATTAGTTAGTGTTAAATGAATGTAGCAAATTAAAAAGGAAAATATTTGCCTCCCCGATGTACAAGTATGCTAACCCTAAGTATGTAGCATAAAGTGGTAGTACTCAAGGAATGTATGTCAAAATAGTACTTAAATACAGTACTTGAGCAAATGTACTTTCCACCGCTCTGCTTAGCTTAGCATCGTGGTAGCATACTTTGCTAAAGGACTCAAAGTGACTGGAAACACACAGTAAGATCCAGCTTCTGCCTGACAGCCTTCCCAGGGTCTGGTGCTCTGCTCTAAAACCACGAGGATGAACTGGTACTGTCCGAATGTGTACTTGCACTGGCCACCCTCTGGATCCAAACCCCTTCCCCCTATTGAAGATGCTCTAACGTGTCACTGTACTGTCTGGAATCAGGTCCATCTAAGATCGGTCAGTCCACTCTTCGGGGCTCGAAGCCTTCTGAACTCACCTTGGGTCCAGCGGGTCCATCACGGCCAGCAGATCCCTCATTACCGGGGCTTCCCTAGAACACAAAGCATGTCAACGTGTAAGGAAACCGTTCAACACTCAGACTGAAACACGGCGTACGGGTACCGGTGCTTCTTCTTACCTCACGTCCGGTCTCACCAGAGCCTCCAGCCAGACCAGCAGGGCCTGAGGGTCCTGAGGGTCCACGCTCTCCACCGGGTCCTGAAGGTCCGGGCTTTCCAAGGTCTCCCTGTAGAGGACAGCCACAGTCAGTCAAGTGTAAACCATCTCAGTTCCTGATATATCACCTGGGCTCTGTGTCTCATCAATATTCAGGTATTTGAACTATACATTAATACTTGAGTAAATGTACTTTAATCCATTCGACTACTGCGAGTGTAAAGCAGCAAGACAGGAAGTTACTAAAGTTAATGGATCCTCCCTTAAAATCCCACGTGTACAGTTTGTTCTGACTAAATCACAGTCAGTGGTTCCTTTCTATTGTTGCATCCGTTAGAAGTGGATTTGGAGTCTTATTTGATTCGTCATATTTTCTGATTTGAGATGTTTTAGCGCTGGTTCAGATGCACGGTGCCGGCTGTGGTTCTGTAGAGCGATTGAGGAACTCACAGAGGGTCCGTTCATGCCAGGGAAGCCTCTCTCTCCTCTCTGTCCGGGCAGACCAACAATACCACGAGATCCAGCGATACCTTGAGGTCCAGAAGTACCATGATTTCCCTGCAGGGGGGGACAGAGAGCGAGGCAGTGGTTAGACATCAGGCAACAGAAAGAAAACATCCAGGAGTTTAAAGTAGATTGGATCGATTTGCATTTTGAACACAAGCTGCCAGATCACTTGTGATATAAGAAATAATGTCTGGATTGAAGTGGGAAGGTGTACAGATGTTACCCTGTCCACCTGTAGTGAGTACAACATGTTTAACATCCAGACCTTTAACGGCCTCCTACTCTCCGACACACACCACACCTGTTCACATCCTTCACACACTCATCCATACACACTTCCTTCCTAAAGAACATGCAGAATGATGAGCAGTGTCTTCTGATATACGGAGGGACTCAAAGAGATGTCCTGAATCCCCTCTTTAGCGACCTCTGACTATCCAGGGTGTCTATCACGTCATTCTTGACCTTTGTCACCGACAGTGCCTCCCCCTAACGAGGCTTAACGTCAGCACGAGCTCGGTGATGGATGAACGTTTGAATAGAACTTACAGAGGGTCCGTCACCACCGGGACCACCCTTCTCTCCGGCAGATCCTGGGGGTCCAGCAGCTCCTATCTCACCAGCGCGACCTGCAATGCCGGTCTCTCCACGGTTTCCTTTGGGTCCTTCCTTGCCGCCGGCTCCGGGGGCTCCGGCAGGGCCAGAGTTTCCCTGTGAGAGAGAGGGGGGGCATTTAGCGTTGCTCCAGTACACCACGAGAGGGAGAATAATATATAGTGCAATGGAGGGGAAGACTTACAGAGGGGCCGGGGGCTCCGACTCTACCTGCAGCACCGGGGAATCCAGTAGCACCCTGCAGGCAAACAGAGGGCCGTTAGCTGGATCTCATCGGCGCACATTTTAATAAAAAAACTGCTGTGCACTTAAGTATGATGCAAACAGCTAAAGGGGTATTTTGCAATTGCGATATAAGTTGTAAAAGTAGAGAGAAAGGTCATTTTTGAGAAGTCGTTCTGAAATGTGTATATTGTTTACATCCATGCATTTTCAAACGGCTGCCTAAACATGTGGGAATATCTCCAGATGACTCTCAGCTCTGTGTGGATATAAGCACCATGATGTCAGACTTACAGGGGGTCCGGCGGTTCCGCGGGCTCCCTTGGGGCCAGAGTTTCCATTGGGACCCTGAAAGGACACAACGTCTTGTCAGTAAACATGTCAGGACTTCGCCTCAACTCCTTATGTTCGCTGGGTCACGGGATGAGTGTACTAACCTGAGGTCCGGCGCCACCAGTGGGTCCAGAAACACCGGGGGGACCAGCGTCTCCCTTACCACCGTTATCTCCAGCCTCTCCCTTGCCACCGGGCTGACCGTCAGCACCCTGTGGACGGAGGACAATCAGACACGATGGAACTTCAAACTAAAGGACAGCAGTCGGTGTGAAGATATTCTTGAAGAGATGACTTACAGGAGGTCCAGCGAATCCGGCGGGTCCGGGGGGTCCAGACTCTCCACGCTCACCCTGAAGAGGAAGAAGAAGAAGAGTCAGTCACTGATTCAAGCAGCCAGATTGTTAGAGAACTCTCCCTGTGTTCCCATCACAGATGAAGCTTTATCTTCTAACAGAGTGGTGCCAATGGGACTTGTTACTTACAGGGCCTCCACGAGATCCAGCAGGTCCGCCGGGTCCGGGTGCTCCAGCGTCTCCCTTATCTCCGGAGGATCCACCGGGTCCAAGAAGTCCAATAGGTCCAGTCAAGCCACGGGGGCCATCCTTTCCACCTGCACCATCAGCACCCTTGCCTCCTTGGTCTCCCTGGGGTGAGGGTGGAAAAGGGGGGTGTGAGGTTCATGCATCAGATACTGGACTGCTGCTACGGACGGTTATATGTTGGGGGATATGTCCCATCACATGCACGACTGGGAAGACCAAGACTACTGGGAATATGGTTGTGGAGACTCACTCTGCCTCCTTTCAGTCCTGGAAGGCCAGCGGCACCACGCTCACCGGGCATACCCTGAAGTCCTGGAGGACCCTGAGCTCCGGAGTTACCTGGGGATCCAGCATCTCCCTGTGGAAGAGGAGGAAGGGGAAAGGGGGTTACACAAGAACTCAATCAGAACTTCATCAAGAGGGTTCTGTCATTCCTGTCGTTGTTTACCTTAGCGCCATCGTTTCCACCAGATCCGGGGGATCCACGGGCTCCAGCGGGTCCGTTCACACCGGGAGACCCACGCTCTCCGGGGAAACCTCTGTCACCCTGAGGGGTCATTGGGTTACTTTAAGTTCCAAGGGTGGTCAAAGAAATCATTTGGATCGATCTTACTTAAGCGTCCTTGGGTTTCGTGAAAGGCGCTATATACATTGAAATAATTATTATTATTATTATTATTATTGCTGGATTGCACAACTATGAGGAGGATATCCCTGTATGCAGTTAAGATAAGATCACATCGGATAAGACGGACTAATTAGAATGATATACAGTTAAGTAACTTTAAAATAAGAAATGAATATATATACACACTTGAGTCACACATCCATATGAAGTATGTGTACATGTATGTGTGCCGGCACCTAGCTTTAGACTATTAGCATGATGGCAACTGTACGTAGGAACCGTTCGTAGCCCCTATCAGACTTATCTCCAAAGGTCCTCGACTAAATGACTGGTGACTTACTCTGTTTCCAGCGGGTCCAGATGCTCCGACCTCACCGGTCAGACCCTAAGCAGAAAGAGAGGCAATTCATTTACTGGACAGTTTCAATATGATCAGGTATCGGAATCAGTCCTGTTTGGGTCAGTACCTGCTCTCCGGGCTTTCCACTCTCACCAATGGAACCCTGGGGTCCGGGAAGTCCCTGGAATCCAGCAGCTCCACCAGCTCCCTGCTCTCCTCTCTCTCCAGATGGTCCCTGGACATAAGCAACAAGGGGAGGGCTGTTAGTGCCAACGGGAAGTGACCAGAAGTCGGGCAAAGTGTCGTGAAGTGTCTTCGGGCTCGGCTTGTATGTTTGCAGCCGGATTACGGAAAAACTCCAGCTCGGATTATCGTGAAACTTGGTGGAAATGTGTTGCATGCGCTACGGAAGAGCCAGTCGCATTTTGGAATGGATCGGAAGACGAATGGGGAATGTGTGCTCCATTATATGTGCTGTCAGAAGTCGGAGCAATAGGATACAGCACAATATTGGTGTGGCTTCCATTTTGTTTCCATATTCAGACCCAAAGCTAACAAACCCAGCAAAGTCAGAATAATAACTGTCCAACTCGCCGAATGGGACCGCTCCAGTCTCGATAGAGGTGCTCTAGATGTGTTGGTGTATTTCGTAGTGAGTGTTTTACTTACTGCAGGTCCAGATGGTCCTGGAGCACCGAGGTCTCCGTCCTTTCCGGGGGCACCCTGGGTAAAGAGACGGTGGTCTTTCAGACACAGCCTTACAGGAACACAGCAGAGCCAAATGGACTCAAAGTGTGCAGTTTAGACAACTTACAAGAGCGCCAGTAGGTCCCATCACTCCTCTCTCGCCAGACTTGCCACCCTCACCCTGAAGCACATAGGAGCAGAACATGTTACGGGGTGCGTAGACCACTTCTCGGTTGCTCAGTTCAGGACAATATTCAGGAATATGTGGTCTACGTGAAGACACTCACAGCGACTCCCTTGGGTCCGGGGAATCCCATGACTCCGGGCTGACCTCTAGCTCCAACGGGGCCGGGGGGGGCCGGGGCGACCATCTTGTCCAGTGGTTCCCTGGTATACAATAGATGAATTTAATTTAAGCACAAACAATCTCTGTGTTCTGATGAGGTTGTGTTGCTATAGTGAATCTGGACTTACAGCAGGTCCAGTCTTGCCGTCGGGTCCGGGGCTGCCGGGGCTACCAGTCAAACCCTACAGGAAGAGGTCAGGGGTCAACACATGGCATGGGCAAGGACTTCATTGATGTTTCTGACGATAGATTGTAAAGGAAACTCACCTTAGCTCCAGGAAGACCGGACTCACCAGTACGACCAGACTCACCAGAGGAACCCTTGGCTCCAATGGCTCCAGGGCCGCCGCGCTCACCATTGGCGCCCTACGTTGGGAGGGAGGGAGGGAGGGAGGGAGGGAGGGATAGCTCGATCAGAAACAGATCAACAGTTTGTCAATTCAATACGAGAATGGAGAACATTTGTGTTTACTCACTTTGGCACCGGCAGGTCCATCAGATCCGGGGAAACCACGACCGCCAGGGGCGCCCTGCGGAGAGGGGAAGCTCGGTTAGCAGCTGCACAATAATCTAAATAGCTTAAGCATTACAGAAACACCGTGAGGCATATTGCACTGTCGGTGCAGCTGTGTTTATATTCTAGAAGGTATGCTTCGTTCCTGCATTAGCATCGGTTGTACAATTCTTTATCACGTCTTTCTTCTCTTTAGAGTCATTTCCCACCAGCAGAGGGCGCTGCTACGACTTCCCCTCTTGGTGTTACACTTCATAATTAGTAATATTAACAGTATGATATAGTGAACATTGGATTAGATGCATACTCTCTCTCCTGGGCCTCCACGGGCTCCTGCAATACCGGGCTCTCCTCTGGATCCTTTCTTGCCTTCCTCTCCTCCTGGGCCTGGGGCTCCATGCACTCCAACGACACCCTGCACAACACACACAGCGTTAGAGATATTCATACATGTGTGTGTGCATCAATATGCTGACTGTGGTGAGCTTCAACTCACAGCCTCTCCCTTGACTCCAGCCTCTCCCTTGGATCCTGGGGCTCCAGCCTCACCCTGAGGGACACGAGCAGAAACACAAACATTAAAAAACCAATTCAACTGAAATAATGTAGCTCCAATATGCATGCGATGTATCCACTCACAGAGTTTCCCTTGGCTCCGGGGGCACCACCAGCACCCTGGGCTCCGGGGGGTCCACGGGGTCCGGGGAAACCAGGTGCTCCTGCAACTCCAGCAGCACCCTGCAGGGGGCAGCACACACAACTGGTTAATTTCATGCTGGACTTCAAGGAACCAGACCTTTAGGAAGTAAATGTTCAGACAGGGACACTCACAAGGTTTCCCTTAGCTCCGGCGGCTCCATCGGTACCGGGGCTTCCCTGAGAGGCAAAGGAAGGGGAGGGGGTTTTATTTAGACCGGAAGACGATGAAGAAATGATGAAGACATTGTTTTAAAGCAGGTTTTTGTTTGTACTCACAGAAGGTCCAGCGGGGCCAGCGGGTCCGGGGTTACCGCCCTCACCGCGGGATCCAGCGGGTCCCTCGGATCCACGAGTTCCCTGAGCTCCAGCATCTCCCTGAGGGTGGACAAACAACCGTCAGATCATCAGAACCAACGCCAGAAGGCTGATGCATCATGGGTAATGCAGGTGAGACACAACGACATGTTGGGGCTGGACTGAGTTTAAAATGATGGGCTGAGGGTGTTTCAAATGTTTTAATCTGTGGACAATTAACTCAAACTAAAGCTTTCCACTCTTTATCCTCATCTCCATCAAACCTCTGCGGATGCTATGCAAGAAAAGTAACCCAGCAAACACGGGGTGCATTTCTTAATTAGGAATATTCAACATTAAGAATTGTATTGTATAATATTGGCCATCAACGGTGCAACAAACAACTACATGTAATATCCATAATGTTTGATATTCTGTCACTTTTCACGCAACCTTGTTTAAACCCTACCCTATCCGACCCCTGTTTAACATCAGACTACGGGTCATATATGTTTAATAAAGGCTTGAAAGCACCACAGTCAGATCAGTAGAAGTCTGAGGACTGCTTCTCCCTCTCTTGAGAAGAGAAGGAGAGACGGCGTGGTGTTACTTGGGGGTTGACAGGCCATGGAAGATTGAGGAAGAGACATGAGGAATGGAGGTTGTTAGAGACGATTGGGTCACAATGGGTGTTGTTGTTGTTGTTGTTGTTGTTGTTGTTGTACCTTAGATCCAGGGCCACCGGGGAATCCAGGAGGTCCGGATGGGCCAGTGGGTCCCTGGGAGGAAACAAAACACACACAGGTTCAGGTCACTGCAGCCGGTGCATCTGGACCCACACCCGACGTGTGAGAATCCCCCTGGGGTTTCTAAACCGGGGTCAGTGGAAGCGGTGCTTTCCGGAGAACCGCTCAGAACATTTCAAGAGTAAGAAAAGCAAGTGTACTTACGTTGGGTCCGGCAGAACCAGCAGCACCGTCGTTACCACGAGCTCCCTGCAGCACACAGACACAGGTGATTGGATGGTGCGTTCAATGACCAACTCATGATGATTGCAGTATTGTGTGTGTGTGTGTGTGTGTGTGTGTGTGTGTGTGTGTGTGCACTCACAGCAGCTCCAGAAGCACCGTTGCGACCTCTCTCACCGGGCAGTCCACGGGGTCCCTGAGGCGGAGAAAAAGAGTCCGTTAGTTTTAAAATGGCGTCAATCTGAAAGGAGGGGAAATCCAAGATGGCATCCATGTGTCGGACAGGGGGCGTTCGTTTTACTCACCATAGCTCCGGGGGTACCGTTCTCACCAGCAGATCCAGCCTCTCCCTAAAGACAGAAGCAGGTGAGGTGAGGAAGGAGTGTGGCACAGAAGCTCTGCAGAACAGCTGGGTGTGTGTGTGGGTGTGTGTGCAGCCGGACGAGTCTGAAGAACAGAAGCCACTGGTTGCATCGGGAGATATAGATGCTAGCTTGAGCTCGTAAGGTTTCCTCAGCCTCTGTAGCCCCCTATGCGTCACCCTTCAAGGGGGCACAATACCCTAATGCTCTTAATATATAATAATAATGCATGTAATGACTTTCTCTACGAGCCCCATTTGCTTTCATTGGCTTGCGAGAAAGGTATGGTGCACCTTTGCGAAGGTAGTGCCCAACATGTTGAGTGGAAATGTATATTATTATATTCCTGCTTGTGCTGGCTTCGTTGAATCCCATGTGTTCTGGCCCAAGGCTGCCTCTACATACTGAGCAGGTGTGTGAGTACATCGTTGGTGTGTTGGTAGGCTTTACAGATACCCAGATGCATGTGGGTTTAAGAGGACCGTCCTGTCATGTTTCAGAGAGAGGCAGTCACCTTGGGTCCAGCGGGTCCGCCGTCTCCCTTGGCTCCATCCAGACCGCTGAATCCCTGCAGAGAGAGAGAGGTTTAAGGTTAGCGCTCGGCTAGCGGAGATGCTATGGTCGTGTCTTGTTGAACCGGAGCTTGGACTCACTCTGTGTCCCTTGATGCCGGGCAGACCTGGAGTTCCTGGGAATCCACGAGCGCCCTGAGGGAAGAGGAGAGGGAGGAGACGCGTTCATTATCACCGCTTTCGTCAACGTTGCATCGATTAGAATATAAGATCTGCTCGTTGGCTTTGGCACTCACCTGTGGGCCGGATGGTCCACGCTCACCGTTGCGACCGGGCTTGCCAGACTCGCCCTAAGAGAAGGAGAAAGTTAGTCTTCGGTGCTGATTTTGCACTAAAATGAAGTTAGCAACACTCTGGCATTCAAAACCTGACTGAAGCTACAAAACGAAGATACGAGTATTGGCTTGAATGTAAAAAAGTACATCATTATTACTCTGAGATCAATGAATATGAGCAGAAGGACTTACATCCTCTCCGTTCTTGCCAGAGGGTCCGGCGGGGCCTCGGGGGCCCATGGCACCCTGCAGAGACAGAAACAATGAGAATGAGGACAGACTCTCAAGGTGCATTGTGGGTAAATATCAATGTCCATTATGCTAATACTTACAGAAGATCCAGCCTCTCCAGACTCACCAGGGGGGCCGGTGAATCCCTGAGGTCCCTGTAGGGGTCATACACACCATTAATACAATACCAATACATGTGAAGTATCATCAGGTGAACATTTCATTCTGTCTTCTTTCAGATTGGGGAAGAATTCATCAGATGTAATCCAATCTGAATCCGACCTGGTTCAAGTCCAATTTACTTTAAATAAGTGTTGACTTTCTTAATTTAATTTGTCGATGATTGTTTCAGATCCGTTTGCTGGGTTTCGCTTACGGTTCATTTGTCCCAGAAAGGCGTTTAATGGTCTGCTCACTTTGTCGGGAAAACTGAGTGAATAGAAAAATGAATAAATGGATTTCCGGCTGCAACTAAACTCCCAGAAGTCTGCTGCAAAGTCCACATTCGATCAAGACATTTATTGTAATATATCTCAAGCTCAAAGCTACCCGACTGGCGCTACAGTTTGAAGGATCCTTCCTGGATCTGACAAGTCGTATTTTAGTGAGGAACATGGAGAACAATGAAGGGAAGGTGGACATTGTGGCCCAGGCTGAAACCATAGCACCTCTGTATGGTTTAGCTTTCAGCTCAGTGCGTTTCAGACTGAACCCCCCGTGTCTTTCCAGTTAACGTGGGAATTGCATTCGGTCTGAACACACAAGACACTTTCTGCAGCATTCTCAAACTCCTTTAGACAGATTAGGAAATGAACCTAAGCCATACTGGAACAGTGAAGGCACCAAAGAGAGGAAGTGGGTACTTACGCTGGATCCAGGAGCTCCGGAGGGTCCACGGGATCCCATG
>CM070443.1:37793131-37820631 GCA_036324595.1 Champsocephalus gunnari | reverse complement strand
CGATCACATGACTGCTTTTAGTCTTCATTCATCACTGTGTGTAATCTTTTCTATCTCAGGTGTGTCCACAGTGATGGAAGCAGCATTCCACCTGGAGGAGGGGCCTGTGAGACTGACCAATCAGCAATGGACTAGTGGCCATGTGACCTCAGCAGACAGGAAGTAGGTAAGAACCACCATTTAGGAACCCTTCTATATTCGATCAACAACTGACAATAAATGTTCATAATTAATTTGACAAAGTAAATAATATGAAAATATTCGTAATAAATATGATATTCAGTTATTATTAGAAGACTATTAAATGTCTTTGCGGTCTCAATAAAACCCCTTTGTGTCAGAATGTAAATAAATGGCCAAATACAAATCTGAATTGTTATAAATACAGTTAAAAGTATGTTTTCATAGCAAACATTATTAAATATACAGATTGGCTTCACCAGCCGTACTGCACTGTGACGATGACAGATCACTGGACTTCTCCGTGTGCACGGTCCTGCCTCCTCCTCAGTGTGCAAGTCTCAACCTGCGCTCTGCATGCTGCCCCCTGCTCTCAGTGACGCGCGTGTCCTGCTCTAATGTACACACACGGCAGGATCTATATGTGCCTTTAATGTTGTATTCCAGCCTGTCTTTATGCACGCTTTGCAAAAGCCATTATACAAAACGATGCTCGTGAGATCTGATGCTGCCTGGACTAGCTTCTGTTGACATGAGTAAAGATCCTGTGTGGACACGTTGCTCTGCGCAGCGGCCTACCCCCATCCCACGCGCTCAGGAATCCCCGCAGACAGTGAACGCACCACCACAGATTACAAAGGGAATGCTAAAGGAGTGCTGCACGTACCCTGTCTCCCTTGGCTCCACGCTCTCCTCTGGGTCCCTGTGAGAGAACACAAGTATACATAATGAGAACAGTTAGACGTACAAGTCTATGAAATAACTGTTTCTGATATAGATCAATTAACAATATCTTTACATTCAATTAAATAAATATCATGTTCAAATGATAATCATATGTTCTAACTCTCAAAGATCAATATTACTATCACGGAGCAGATACGGTCAATCATCTTCATTATGGATCATATAACGAATCAAATGCATGTTTACCTCGACCTGTGGCTCCTGGAAGCCTGCAGAGGGGCGGAGGACAACGGGTTAGAAATGAAGAGAGACATCTTACAAAACAATAGATGAAAACATGAGGCCTTAAGTGCGTCCTGCATCGATCAGAACAGGCGTGGAGTGAAAGCTCGAGTCGTTACAGCCGGATGTGAACGTTTTAAAAAAGACGGGACATGTTTTGGATTTTCTTTTTGTGAATAAGAAATGTAAAATGAATAAGAAGTGGATGCAGGGGACATCGCACAACACCATGGACATCGCACAACACCATGGACATCGCACAACACCATGGACATCGCACACACATCAACGACAGCAACACACATACAGCAACATGTGTGTGTTTACATCTTGTTGGAAATGCACCGTCAGGGTTGCTATTTTAATTTAGCTGCACCTGTTGACAGAGCAGTTCTATGATGTCCTACACCAGCACAGGGGTAGAAGAGGTGCAGCTGGGTGTAATGCATCTACGTGGGTGCAGTAATGCATGTATGTGGCTGTAGTTCGATGCATGTATGAGGGTGCAGTACCGTCGTCGAGGCAGATGGGGCAGCACTCGTCGTGGGGGATGGTGGGGTTGGGGCAGTCGGTCGTGTCCTCGCAGATAACTTCGTCGCACATCACCGTGCCGCTGTCGCACACGCAGATCTGACAGGGTTCAGGCTTCCACACATCCCGGTCCGCAAACACCTGGCCGTCCAAGGTGCAGCTGCCACCTGTACCTATGCAGAGGGACAGGTGAGATTCGTGCATGTGTGGACAGAAATGCTAAGCTAGGGTCGAGGCGGAAGTGAGTCTTAAAAGGAGGCAGAGATTGAAAGTTGCATCCAAACAAAAGACTATAAGGATCTAGAAAGTGTATTTAACTCAAATCTGAATATATTTATAGAATATCTATTTGAACGGATGCAACGTCCCAGTGCGCGGCGTTCCAGATTCCACATACTGTCGACCAACAACACTCCACCCAAAGTGTAGAATGAAATGTGAGGTTTGTATATATGTGGCATCAGGTTCAATCTGCATCGACCAATCAGAGCTGGTTCAATCTGCATCGACCAATCAGAGCTGCTTCAATCTGCATCGACCAATCAGAGCTGGTTCAATCTGCATCGACCAATCAGAGCTGCTTCAATCCCATCCCCACAGTCAACATGTGGAAGAGTCCTGTTACTCAATACTCAACCCCATCTTGCTCTGAATAACAGCTATGAAACATGTGATGCAATATATTGAGCCGGGCGAGACGAAGAGAGGAGGAAGGCGGCGGCAGGGTCGTGACCGCACGAAGCAGATCGGATGAGCTCAGCAGGAAGAGGACCGGTGACGGGGAGGTCACGTCAGCACGGAGCAAACGTGACTTCATTTCCCCCCCAGCCCCTCCTCTGACTCAGAGTCACTGCGTCACCGAGCCGGGCCTCCTCTCTGGGGCTAGAAAGCTCCCAGCATGCATCAGGGCTGAGCTCAGAGCGGCGGCTTGGCACCAGCTGCTGGAAACACTGCATGTGTTTGCAATTAGAGGAAACAAAAAAAGAGAGTGGAAAGAAGAAGAAGAAGAAGAGGAGGAGGAAGAGGAGGAGGGGTGGGGGACGTGGCGGCCAGATGTTTCTGCAGGACCTGCAGCTGCCTCTGGGTGGCGCTCTGACACCACATCTGCTTCTCAACAGCTGAGATCTTTCCAGACAACATCTGGAAAAAGTGACTCTGAGCTCGGCACCGTGTCTTTGTCCCGGAGAAGCTGCACTGGCTCTGACTCTACGCCGAGGCTCAAAGGGCGAAGGTCGCTCAGGTGGTGGAGGTCAAATGCAGACGAGGCTACCCCTCCCTCTCTGACTCCTCCCCCTCTCACCTGGCCAGCTCATCACTTGGCTCCAGGCGGTGAATCCACATCAATCAGCCCTGAGGACATGTCCCCCTATGTCCCCCAGAGCTGGGCTGCTCCCTAACCCTAACCCTATATTCTCTAACCCTAAACCGTCCAAACCATACCACCTCTTCTTTCTCACCCTCCTCTTGTTGTGGGGGGACATCATCGTTAAGGGGGGCTTGAATGAACACAATGCCACGTACAAGAAGTCAAAGTAGACCTGCTGTTCTTTGGGGTTCGATGTGGAGAGGACAGAAAAGCTTCGCCTGGAGGAACGACTGCAAAACCTGCAGCAACTCGCTCTGCATGCATCGGGGAGGCTGAGACAGACACACAGAGAGAGAGGGGCCCTCTCAAGATGCCCAATGCATTACGTACACCCTGTTCTGTTCAAGTCCTGCAGAGACTCTCCATCCATCTTTCTTTCTTTCTTTCTCTCCATCCATCTATCTATCTTTCTTTCTCTCCATCTATCTATCTCTCTATCTATCCATCTATTAATATTTATATCTCTCTATCTATCCATCCATCTATATTTCTATCTATCTATCTCTCTCTCTATCTATCTCTCTCTCTATCTCTCTCTCTCTCTATCTCTCTCTCTATCTAGGAGTAGATCCCATCAAAGTTTCTTATCCCCTCTCCAAACTCTCTCCTCTGTCTCTGATCTCGGCAGCCGTCCACCCACGAAGAGAAAATCCACAACCATCCAAAAAACAAAAGAAAAAGTTGAAGCAGCGGGAAAAGGCGAAGCTGTCTCCGTTAGAGTGCTGACTTACGGTCGTCCTCGCCCTGTGCGCGCACCAGGAGCACCGCGGCGCTCAGGAGCAGCGCCAGCCGCATATCCACAAAGCTGAACATGTCTAGATGCCACCAGACATGTAGACTCTTCGAGGAAAGGAAAAAAGTTGGGGATGTTTTCTTGTCCTGCTACACTCCACTCATACACTGGTGTCTGGGCCGGTCCGTCGTCTGCTCACTGTCCCTCGACCCCGACAGAAAACTCCCTACTGCCTGCACTCACTTTCCACCAGGGCTTTTATATGGGAGGCTTCAGGGGGGGAGGTGCCGGGAACTGCACCCTCATCACCCCAACAGGGAAGAGCGGACCCCTCCTTCAAAGCAGAAAAAAGAGGAATGGCCCTCCTTCCATAACTCCAGAGCCGACCGGAGGGGGGCTGAGCGCAGAAACCTGACCCGAGAGCAGCGAGGATCTGCTCCTGCTTCAGTGCAGACTTGGTTCTGCTGCTGCTCTGCTTCCTGATCGCCTCTGGCTCAGATGACTCGGAGACTTCTTTAGTTTGCAAATAAAGTTTTAGTCCAGTTCTGGGGGTTTTAGTTTTGTTTGAAATGAGTGTTTAGGTCCAAGTGCTTCACATGAGTGCTCTTCCAGCAGACACCTGTCTAACCCTGACTTCTGGGTCTGGGTCTGGGTCTGGGTCTGGGTCTGGGTCTCCTTCCTGATTCGCTTTGACCGGCTGAGTGTTGGGAAGTGACTCCAGTTCGGTGGCTTGTAGTTGGTTTTACATCCGTGTGTAGGTGAAAGGTATTCCACTCCTCTGTTCCTCCAGTTCTGTCTGGTTCTGGTCCACTTTCTGATTTTATTTTCAGTTGGACTCTCGTAGACTTCTTCAGGGAGAACGGATAAGCGTCTCAGAACAGGACGGTTCAGTCCATTTCTTTTTAAATGCACTTCATGCCGGTATCACAGTACTTCAGCTCATCCTGCAGAAATGGGTCAAATCCTGACTTTCACGTCTGGTTCTGGTTCTGGTTCAGGATGTGTACTTCTTGGAGGAGAATGGCTCCAGTTTAAGGTCACAGCAGCTCAGTCTGGTGTGTGGCAGTTGGTGTTAAATCAGTCCTCAGGATGTACATGTATGTTTCTTATTGTGTCTGCCGGCTCAGAGGGGGTTGGTTTCGGCGTAGGGTTAACTTAGCTGCTGCTTCTGGAACTAATTCACTTGTGGTCATAAGATAAGATAACATAAGCCTGTATTAACCCCTGTGGGGAAAGGGAAACACGGGATAGGACAGGTTCACAGGATAAAGAGAATACAAATGTAAGTAACAGAACAAACAACAACAGAACAAACAACAACAGAACAAACAACAACAGGAATAGTTATTGGTAGGATTGTCTTTGTGCAGCAAAAAGCTAAAGCTAGAGAGGCAGCCAGATGTTTGTGCATTTTCAGTTTGGGATATGTTACGTCTCCTTTACATTGATGGCATATTGAGAAAAGTGTTAACATCAAATGGCTGCATGCAGACGGGAGACGGAGGCCTCGACTTGGCAGCACGGGTCTGTTGATACGTGAACTGTAAACTTTACTTTTTGAGAATGCTGAAAACTGTTATCTCATTTCATGTTTGTTGAGTTCTCCTGTATCAGCTTTCACATCCACAGCCGCGTCCTGAGGGGGGCCGCAGCCCTCATAACAGCTCAAACTAATGACCAGCAGAACCCTTAAATCAATGTCCTACATCACCCACAATGCAACACGGGTGAGAGATCTGGTGTAGCATCGAACATCTCATCTCAAATAAATAAAACCTTTTTTTTTAATTGGCAGGTTTCATTTGACATCTCATTGTAGTCTGAAAAGCTCAATTGTGTTGCCTTTTAAAAGAGCGATGCATGTTTATAAGACTATCCGGAGATCAGAAGCTGAATGTTTGGCCTTAAGACAACCAGAAGCTAATATTAGAAGAATTGTACGGAGGCTAAATTAAAGAAACATGTGATTTCAATAGAAAATGCTTAAGATGATAGATAGGTATGTAGGTAGGTAGATATGGCGTTCCACAAGGATATGTACTTGGACAACTTGAGTTTAATCTTTAATGCTTACTCTATTCTTCCACACACAAATTACCCACAGATAGATGGATGAAAGGGGGAAGCAGCTGATTGTAAAAAAGGCTTCACTAATTCGTACACATGAACCAGATGTTTGCTCTTTTTTAAACGAGCTGTTGAGCCCGCCTCTGTTTTGAAATACCTGCACAATTGCGGGTTTCGCAGACATTATGATTGTTATTGGCTCTAAATAATAAAAGCCCTTTTTAAAGCGGCTGCATTTTCCCCCAAATAAAGGTTCATACGGGCGATTCTACCGCCCCCCCCCCTCGCTGCAGAAGCTGTGCAGCGCCGGCCCGGCTGCAGGTGAGCTGTAATTAAACAGAAAGCAGACATTATGGAGAGGAGCTGCAGCGCTAACATCTGATCCTGAAGCAGCGCAGCAGACACGTTGCACAGTCTGAGGACTGCCAAGCAAGCCTCTAATTCACTGCTCCTCCTCCCTCCCTCTCTTTCTCTCTCTCACTCACACACACACACACACACGCGCGCGCGCACACCTTCCCATTATCCATGTGTCTGCCTGTTCCTTTTTTTTACAGGGAACAGGATGGAATGCAAATCTGTCTTTCAGGAAGAAAGCGAGGCAGAGTGGAAGAAGAAAGGGAGGAAAGCGCCACCTCATCATTCCCCGGGTCGACCTCCAGAGGCGTCACACACACGCACACACACACACACACACACGCACACACACACCCACACACACACACACACACACGCACACACACACACACACACACACATGGATACACACATTTAGATTTTCTTGTTCAATATTCTTTTATAGGACGAGACAATGCAAAGACGTACACGTACGGACCCAAAGCTACAGAACAAAAATAGACAGCAATAGTTTTTGTTCCCGTGGTTTCAACACTTTTCCTCTTTCATGCATTTTGCTGTTTACGACCACTCCTTAACGAACGCATCCAGATTCCCTCTCAGCACACAGCCCTCTCTCCAGCGGACAGCAGTCACTTCCTCACAGCAACATCGTGTAATCAGATTACTGTTCAATGTCTCAGAATGGTGGATGTCGAGCAGGATTACGGTGTTAGGAGAAACCTAAGAAGAGCATATTGACGTTATCTCTTCTCTGTAAACGTGTCTGTTCTGTCGGCTCTTACTTTAGCGAACCAAACGCCTGCTTTGGGAATGTTTATTTCATTTCCTGATTTGTTCCAAACAATTCAGACTATTTCCCCCCAAAAAATGTACTTTCCTAACTCCTTTCATAATTCTCGAATTATTTCAAAAATCTAAATTTCTTAAAACATGTCTTAGAAAAGTGAACTCTGTTTTTAATGCAGCAGGTGAATCTCTATGTTCACAGGATAGTGTGTGTGAGCTTAACTGTGTGTATAAACCATTCTGCTGATTGAAACTGTCGTGTGTGCCCATGTGTTTCCTTGTTGCTGAACTGTCTGAATATCTCACTTTAAATGGTGATTATAAATTATAAATATGTTTCTTGCATGTTCAAAACAAGCTTTCTAAGAATATGATAAAGTTTGACTGAAATGCTTTAAATAGATTTTGCACGCAACAAAAACATTCCTTGTTTTGTTCTGGACAACACATGTTGATGATTGATCCTTAGCGTAGATCAGTGATTCTCCAATGGGGGTGCGCGGACCCCTAGGGGTACGTTGGGGTACTGCAGGGGGTACGTGAGATTTAAACAAAAGGTTAATAAAAACCCATGCATGATTACAAAAATAATATTAGTACAATAAGTTAAATTAAAAATGTTGTATACAATATTCCTAGAACCACCAAGGGGAAATGTGTGCATTGTATTTTATATCCTTTTGTTCATTAGTTTGTTAAACAGATATTACTTCAGTTGAAAAACTGAAAATATCCTTACTTTGTTTTAATTCATGCACGAAGGAGTTCATACATCACACACTGAGGGAACATCACTCTATTGTAATGATTTATATACGCTTTCTCGATCAAAGATGTCGGGGGTCGGTCAGGGGGCGCTGGGCTGAGAAGATGTTGGGGGTCGGTCAGGGGGCGCTGGGCTGAGAAGATGTTGGGGGTCGGTCAGGGGGCGCTGGGCTGAGAAGATGTCGGGGGTCGGTCAGGGGGCGCTGGGCTGAGAAGATGTCGGGGGTCGGTCAGGGGGCGCTGGGCTGAGAAGATGTTGGGGGTCGGTCAGGGGGCGCTGGGCTGAGAAGATGTTGGGGTCGGTCAGGGGGCGCTGGGCTGAGGAGATGTTGGGGGTCGGTCAGGGGGCGCTGGGCTGAGAAGATGTTGGGGTCGGTCAGGGGGCGCTGGGCTGAGAAGATGTTGGGGTCGGTCAGGGGGCGCTGGGCTGAGGAGATGTTGGGGGTCGGTCAGGGGGCGCTGGGCTGAGAAGATGTTGGGGTCGGTCAGGGGGCGCTGGGCTGAGGAGATGTTGGGGGTCGGTCAGGGGGCGCTGGGCTGAGAAGATGTTGGGGGTCGGTCAGGGGGTGCTGGGCTGAGGGGATGTTGGGGGTCCGTCAGGGGGCGCTGGGCTGAGGAGATGTTGGGGGTCCGTAAGGGGGCGCTGGGCTGAGGAGATGTTGGGGTTGGTCAGGGGGCGCTGGGCTGAGGAGATGTTGGGACGGATATTAAAGAGCGTCTGTAACTCTAAACAACATAAAGACTTTGACTCCGAGTCACAGCAAGCACTGGACCCGGAGCCGTCGGACACTAGCTGTAAGTGGATTCAGACGGTTGGGAAGTGAAGGTTTGTCGTTGGCATGGTTACGGTTCAGACCCGTTCCTACAGGCTGCCGTGTGACCTCATGACGGCACGTTGGAAAGCGTGCAGCAATACGGTCTGAGTGATGCCTGCAGGAAAGAGGAGATCGGAGGTTTCTTTTCTTTCTGTGGGACTAAACAAGATATTCTGATCCGATCCTGATTCTGAAAACACATTTAGGAAAATGGTCGAGGGACATTTCGGGTAATCGCATTTCAGCCAGGTCAAAACAAATGGAGACTTTGCATCAAGAGTTGCATTTTAGTTTCAAAGAGAGAAAACAAAAGTCGAGATTTTGGAACAGTCTGTGACGAAGAACACTTGGAGAAGTGTCTTTGTAAGCAGACGATATGTTGCTTGACATTGAAGACGCATCAGATGGAGTTTACGGTAAAATGCTTGCGGTAAAGGAACAACGATGGGTCTCACTGTCGGGTTTGATTCCTGTAGAAATGCAAATGCTAAATGACTTCTTCACATGGTTGTAGAAAATGAGAGGAAACTCGGTTTAGTTTATTTGTTAATTGTGGGAAACATTTCCAAATAGTTGTTTACACAAACAATGAATGACATAAGACAACGTGTAAAGCGTGGCACTGTTGAGAGAGGGGTGAGCATTATTTCATTGTTGGAGAAACTAAATGCAAATGTATTTAAATAAATGAGAAATCAAAATATTTTGTGTAAGAATCTGATATTGTAGCTTACCGACTGTGATTTGTGAGAACTGCAACACTTTTCCGTTCTAAGTCTAAACAACTTGACACACACACACACACACACACACACACACACACACACACACACACACACACACACACACACACACACACACAAACAGTCTACAGAAAGGTGACAGAGAGTCAAAGAGACGACTGTGAACAAGATGTGAAATGTGTTTCACTCTTACCTGTTAATACATTTCACAACTAGACGTCTATACACACACACACACACACACACACACACACACACACACACACATATACATCACTTCAGGGGACATTACATTGACTTACATGCATTTCCTGGAGACTTATCCTAACCTTAACCATAACCAACACATGCCTAACCCTAACCCTAACCCTAACCCTAACCCTAACCCTAACCCTAACCCTAACCCTAACCCTAACCCTAACCCTAACCAAGTCTTCACCCTAAAATTAATGATCCCCTTATGGGGACCTCCAATTTGTCCCCATAAGGGAAGCCAGTCCCCACACGTGACTATGTAAACAGATGTAGGTCCCCACAAGTATAGTAATGCTAGACCACACACACACACACACACACACACACACACACACACACCGTCCGATCTTTGACATTCTTTGCAGAAACCTTTGATATGCTTCAGGTCATCCTAGTTTAGCACAAACAAGTCAAATTGAGGCCCATTGCTGATTGGTAAACACTTTTTTAGGACTACGACGTAATCCAGATGAAGAGCTATCAATAGAAACAGGATTATTGCACGTACTTCAGCTACTGCTGTTTGCACTCATTAAAGAGTGTTATCTTCAGGGCATGGTAGTGTGAAGCCTGACCTCTGACCCCGGCGTCAGACGTCATGCAGCCTTTCTGCAGATTACATTCATTGAGTCGAGGAATATTTCCTAGCGTCCCCTCAAGTGACATACTTCCTGTTTCCATCGGCAGGCCTCACATTGCTGAAGCCCCGCTGTCATTAGAGCTGTTTCTGAACATCCCCATCAGCGCTGGCAGACTGACGGCTGGACGCACACCGAGGTCTCTCAACTATTGGGACCAATGAAGTGCTCGAGCTTCATATTCTCTAAGTCTACGAAAACGTACTTTAGACTTTTGTCCTAAATCCTCTCGGTGCTTGATTTGCTGACAGACGGTCAGAATGCTTAATGTCTCCAGAACGAAAACATGAACTGAATCTGGAAACACTTCAGAATTGGGAGTATGTTTTATGAAGGTTATTAAGACACACACACACTCACCATCACACACACTCACACACACACACAGGTAAGTGATGGGCGGCTGTCAGTCCAGGTGTGCCTCTGCTCGTCTGTCAGCGGAGGCAGGTAAGGGATGGGGGGGTGATGAGGGGAGGTTTTTGGGGGGAGGCTCCAAAACCATTATCCCGTTCGTCCCCCAGCTGTTTCCCCCCTCGGAGCGAGACTCTTCCTCATCTCCGTTCCCGAAGAGTCGTTAAAAAACAGATCGTGTAGGCGAGGAGGCGGCGCGAGGAATGTGGAGCGAGGGATGGAGAAAGGACGGAGAGCGGAGGATTCGAATATCCCAATAAATCACAGACGGAGACGATCGGACACGATCCTTTACCGCGCTCCATCCGTCTGCTTTGCTGCATGCAACGGCCTGTGAGAGAGGCAGGAGGAGACACGGAGGGAAGGGGACACGGAGGGAAGGAGACACGGAGGGAAGGAGACACAGAGGGAAGGAGACACGGAGGGAAGGAGACGGACGACCTTCTAAAACAATCTGAGAACCTCAGATAAAGTACAAACGCTTTGGCATCAACATATCCTCAAAGTGCGTAAAGTGTAAGCACTTGCTCCGCGTAATAAACCCATCATCTGTAAAAAACTGTGGGATGAAGGAAGTGGAGGAACAAGTCAACATGGCTTTATTTCATCCCTTCATCCCTTCTTCCCTAATCCCTAATCCCTTCATCCTCACATCGCTGCCTCGCTGCCTCCCTACACACATTCATCCCTTCACCCCTCACCCCTCAGGCCCTAATCCCTTCATCCCTCACCCCTCAGGCCCTAATCCCTTCACCCCTCAGGCCCTTATCCCTTCATCCCTCACCCCTCAGGCCCTAATCCCTTCATCCCTCAGGCTCTAATCCCTCCATCCCTCATCCCTTCATCATACATCTCTACATTCTTTCATCCCTTCAACCATTAACCCATGCCTTCGAACCCTCATCCCTTCATTCTCATTTGAATCTCTTCATCTGTCCACCCATCTATCCCCTACTCCCTAATCCCTCATCTCTCCTCCCCTAATCCCTCATCTCTCCTCTCCTCATCCCTTCATCTCTCCTCCCCTCATCCCTTCATCTCTCCTCCCCTCATCCCTTCATCTCTCCTCTCCTCATCCCTTCATCTCTCTTCCCCTCATCCCTTCATCTCTCCTCCCCTCATTCCTCATCCTCCTCTCCTCATCCCTTCATCTCTCCTGTCCTCATCCCTTCATCTCTCCTCCCCTCATCCCTTCATCTCTCCTCATCCCTTCATCTCCTCTCCTCATCCCTTCATCCCCTCATCCCTTCATCTCTCTCTCCTCATCCCTTCATCTCTCCTCTCCTCATCCCTTCATCTCTCATCCCCTCATCCCTTCATCTCTCCTCTCCTCATCCCTTCATCAGGGTCCTGCTCTTGCTGGACTTTCTCCCAAACCTGTCTGACGGACGTCACCTTTCGGACGCCTTCGACCCCCCGCCCTCCATCTATCATTACCTCCTTCATCCCATCTTTAAATGGAGGCTGCTGTCGCAGGTTCCCTGCTGGTGGAACCATATGATACCAACAAGGACAGGCATCTAAGGGACATCTAAGGGACATCTAAGGAACATCTAAGGGACATCTAAGGGACATCTAAGGAACATCTAAGGGACATCTAAGGGACATCTAAGGGACATCTAAGGGACATCTAAGGGACATATAAGGAACATATAAGGAACATATAAGGAACATCTAAGGAATAAGGAACATCTAAGGGACATCTAAGGGACTATAAGGAACATCTAAGGAACAAGGAACATCTAAGGGACATCTAAGGAACATCTAAGGAACATCTAAGGGACATCTAAGGAACATTTAAGGGACATCTAAGGAACATCTAAGGGACATCTAAGGAACATCTAAGAAACATCTAAGGGACATCTAAGGAACATCTAAGGAACATCTAAGGGACATCTAAGGGACATCTAAGAGACATCTAAGGAACATCTAAGGGACATCTAAGGGACATCTAACGAACATCTAAGAAACATCTAAGGAGCATCTAAGGGAAATCTAAGGGACATCTAAGGAACATCTAAGGGACATCTAAGGAACATCTAAGGGACATCTAAGGAACATCTAAGGGACATCTAAGGAACATCTAAGGGACATCTAAGGAACATCTAAGGAACATCTAAGGGAAATCTAAGGGACATCTAAGGAACATCTAAGGGACATCTAAGGAACATCTAAGGGACATCTAAGGGACATCTAAGTAACATCCAAGGGACATCTAAGGAACATCTAACGGACATCTAAGGAACATCTAAGGGACATCTAAGGGACATCTAAGGAACATCTAAGGAACATCTAAGGAACAAGGAACATCTAAGGGACTTCTAAGGAACATCTAAGGAACATCTAAGGAACAAGGAACATCTAAGGGACTTCTAAGGAACATCTAAGGAACATCTAAGGGACATCTAAGGAACATCTAAGGGACATCTAAGGAACATCCAAGGGACATCTAAGGAACATCTAACGGACATCTAAGGAACATCTAAGGGACATCTAAGGGACTTCTAAGGAACATCTAAGGAATTTATCCTCGCTTTTGCAACATGTTTGCAATGCACTGAACCAGGAAGAGGGCCCCTCCTCGGCGTCTCCTCCTGAGGGTTCCTCCCCTCTCTCCTCGTTAAAGGCCTTTCCACGCGAGAGGAGGGTCTCAGGGGGACAGAGGGTGTTGTTCGATGTACAGACGGTGATTCTCCTTCAGGCAAACCTGTGATTTGTGAAATTGAGGATTGTAAATAAAGTTTATTCCACTTGACAGGTGCTCGAGAGTCAGAGTGTGTGTGTGAGCATGCTGTCCAAACAGACTGCAGCAGAAGCAGTCATTACTGCTGCTACCTGTGTGTGTGTGTGTGTGTGTGTGTGTGTGTGTGTGTGTGTGTGTGTGTGTGTGTGTGTGTGTGTGCTCGTGTGTGTGTGTGTGTGTGTGTGTGTGTGTGTGTGTGTGTGTGTGTGTGTGTGTGTAAAAGATAAATAGTTTAAAAATGTTTTAATAAATACCAGTGAGAGACTGTACAGTGGAGAGGTATATAAAAAATCCTGACGTTTCGCAGAGTTGTTGCTTCATCAGAGGATTAAGGGTTAGGGTAAGGGTTAGGGTAAGGGTTAGGGTAGGGTTAGGGTAAGGGTTAGGGTTAGGGTTAGGGTAGGGTAAGGGTTAGGGTAAGGGTTAGGGTTAGGGTAAGGGTTAGGGTAGGGTTAGGGTAAGGGTTAGGGTTAGGGTTAGGGTAAGGGTAAGGGTTAGGGTAAGGGTTAGGGTAAGGGTTAGGGTTAGGGTTAGGGTAAGGGTAGGGTTAGGGTAGGGTTAGGGTTAGGGTAGGGTTAGGGTAAGGGTTAGGGTTAGGGTTAGGGTTAGGGTAAGGCATGTGTTGGTTCTGGTTAAGGTTAGGATAAGTCTCCAGGAAATGCATGTAAGTCAATGTAATGTCCCCTGAATTGATGTATACATGGTATGTGTGTGTGTGTGTGTGTGTGTGTGTGTGTGCGTGCGTGCGTGAGTGCGTGCGTGCATGACTGACTTTATATCCTGTGTTCATAATGTCGTGTGGTCAGTGAGCGGAGAGGCAGACAGGGTGGAGCTGCCTTCAGTGTAACCACACATACACACACACACACACACACACACACACTGCGTGGCAGACCTGGAGAAGCAGTGGACACTCTTTAGTGTCCCCTGGTCTCCCAGCTGTGTGCGTCACTCTTTAGTGTCCCCTGGTCTCCCAGCTGTGTGCGTCACTCTTTAGTGTCCCCTGGTCTCCAGCTGTGTGCGTCACTCTTTAGTGTCCCTTGGTATCCAGCTGTGTGCGTCACTCTTTAGTGTCCCCTGGTCTCCCAGCTGTGTGCGTCACTCTTTAGTGTCCCCTGGTCTCCCAGCTGTGTGCGTCACTCTTTAGTGTCCCTTGGTCTCCCAGCTGTGTGCATCACTCTTTAGTGTCCCCTGGTCTCCAGCTGTGTGCGTCACTCTTTAGTGTCCCCTGGTCTCCCAGCTGTGTTTATCACCCTTTAGTGTCCCCTGGTCTCCAGCTGTGTGCGTCACTCTTTAGTGTCCCCTGGTCTCCCAGCTGTGTTTATCACTCTTTAGTGTCCCCTGGTCTCCCAGCTGTGTGCATCACTCTTTAGTGTCCCCTGGTCTCCCAGCTGTGTGCGTCACTCTTTAGTGTCCCCTGGTCTCCCAGCTGTGTGCATCACTCTTTAGTGTCCCCTGGTCTCCCAGCTGTGTGCGTCACTCTTTAGTGTCCCCTGGTCTCCCAGCTGTGTGCGTCACTCTTTAGTGTCCCCTGGTCTCCAGCTGTGTGCGTCACTCTTTAGTGTCCCCTGGTCTCCCAGCATGTCCCCTCAAGCTGCTGGAGATGTGTCTTCATGTGGAACCTTTGTGTTTTTATATCTGCATCCTTTCTGAAGCTGCAGCGTTTCTCCTGATGGAGGAGTTATTGAACGCTGGAGCACGTGTGCACCTGTCGGCCTCCGTACGAACCACTCCGACTGCCGCCGACAGCAGCTCCTCTGAACCTGAGAGCTTCAGCTCCAGATAGTTTAATGAAGGCACGTACAGTAGCCGCCGCTTTGATGTCGCTCTGCTGTCGAGTTAGCACTTCCTCCAGGTAGTAAAACCTGAACACACAGCTGTCTGTCATCACACACAGCGAGACAGCCAGTGTGTGTGTGTGTGTGTGTGTGTGTGTGTGTGTGTGTGTGTGTGTGTGTGTGTGTGTGTGTGTGTGTGTGTGTGTGTGTGTGTGTGTGTGTGTGTGTGTGTAATAGGCTCTTTATGAACGGAAGCTATTGACTGTTTGAAGTTTACGCTACTGGCAAAGTTGGCAGAGGGGACGCGTTTAGGGTTTTATGCAGTGTGTGTGTGTGTGTGTGTGTGTGTGTGTGTGTGTGTGTGTGTGTGTGTGTGTGTGTGTGTGTGTGTGTATTTATTTGAGGAATCCTGCTCATAATAATTTACTGCAAGTGTGTGTACGGTAGGAACACCTAATGACCGTGTTTCTCAGAGGTGTGTGAGCTCGACAGGAACCTGTTAACTGGCCGCGCCCCCAGCGTGTCTCTCCAGCTGTGTTCTCACTTTGGCCTTTTGTAAAGACAATGAATAATAAATAAATACACATGAGTTGAATTATAAGTGAGGACAGATTATCTTGCATATCGAGGTATAAAAACATGCTTTTTTCTTGACCTTTCCGTAGAAGAACCATATGTTCTAAAACAGTTGTTCTAGTTTTCTACTGATGTTGAAAATACTCGTGAGACAGAGACAGTGAGTTTCCGTTTGAAAGCATGCTCGCCGGTCAAAGGTCTTCTTTGTTATCTATCAATCAATCAATGTTTATTTATATAGCCCAATATCACAAATGTTACATTTGTCTCAGTGGTCTTCACAGTGTGTACAGAATATCAGTATGACAATACGACACCCTCTGTCCTTAGACCCTCTGTCCTTAGACCCTCTGTCCTTAGACCCTCACATCGTACAAGGAAAAACTTCCAAAGAAAACCCAGTTTAAAGGGAAAAATGGGAGAAACCTCAGGGAGAGCAGCAGAGGAGGGATCCCTCTCCCAGGACGGACAGACGTGCAATAGATGCCGTGTGCAAATTGAAAAGATAATACATTTGCAACATAGGTAGTCCAAATGTTTGGAAATGCATGTGTGTATAACAGGAAGATGAATCCACGAGGATATCCATCCAGGACCTATGATCCAGGACCACAGCCACGACTCAAGATCCAGCGCTCGCGATCCAGGACACAGGACCGCAGGATCATCCATGACTCCGGATCCCAGCATATATAGACCCCAAAAAGAAAGACATTTGGGGAAGCTGGGTTAATCGGAACATGAGAGTACACGGGTATAGACAGAGAGAAGGAAGAAGTAAGATGTCCCCCGACAAACTAAGCCTATATCAGCAAAACTAGGGGCTGAATCTAATCAGCCCTAACTATAAGCTTGATCAAAAAGGAAGGTCTTAAGCGCACTCTTAAAAACGGATAGGGTGTCTGCCGCCCGAACACAAACTGGAAGCTGATTCCACAAATGTGGAGCTTGATAAGAAAAGGCTCTGGCTCCCATTGTACTTTTAGAGACTCTAGGAACAACCAACAACCCTGCATTCTTGGAGCGCAATGCCCTAGTAGGCCAGTAGGGTATAATGAGTTCTTTAAGGTAAGATGGCGCCTGCCCATTAAGGGCTTTGTAGGCGAGAAGAAGAATTTTAAATTCTATCCTGTGTTCTATAGGGAGCCAGTGTAAGGCAGCCAGAACAGGAGTAATGTGGTCCCTTTTCCTAACTCTGGTTAGTACACGAGCCGCAGCATTTTGAATCAGCTGAAGCGACTTGATTGACTTCTTGGTACTCCCTGATAGTAAAGAGTTACAATAATCCAGCCTAGAAGTAACAAATGCATGGACTAGTTTCTCTGCATCGCTTTTGAGGCAAGATATGCCTGATTTTTGCAATGTTACGTAGATGGAAGTAGGCGGTCCTTGAAATTGATTTTATGTGGGCGTTAAAGGATAAATCCTGATCAAATATAACACCAAGATTCCTTACAGTCTCACTGGAGGCCAAATTAATGCCATCCATAGTTAGTATATCTTTAGATAATTTGTTTCGTAGATTCTTCGGGCCAAGTACAATAACTTCAGTTTTGGTCGTGTTTAACATCAAAAAGTTTAAGGTCATCCACGTTTTTAAGTCCTTAAGGCAGTCTTGAATTTTATTTAGATGATTAATTTCATCAGGCTTGATTGATAAATATAGTTGAGTATCATCCGCATAACAATGAAAGTTTACAGAATGATTCCTTATAATATTGCCTAACGGAAGCATATATAATGTGAACAAAATAGGTCCGAGCACTGAGCCCTGTGGCACTCCATGGCTAACTTTGGTTTGCGTGGAAGATTCATCGTTGACACGTACAAACTGAGAGCGTTCAGATAGATAGGACCTAAACCAGCCTAAAGCAGTTCCCTGTATGCCAACTAAGTGCTCTAGTCTTTGCAATAGGATATCATGGTCGATAGTATCAAATGCAGCACTGAGATCGAGCAAAACAAGAATAGAGACAAGTCCCTTGTCTGAGGCTATTAGAATATCATTTGTGACTTTAACCAGAGCTGTCTCTGTGCTATGATGTGTTCTAAAGCCAGACTGAAAATCTTCAAATAAATCATTGTTTTTTAAGTAATCACACAACTGTTTTGCGACCGCTTTCTCAAGAATCTATTGAGCTTTAAAACAAATGTATATGATTCGATATTAAACAACTAATTATAGATTAACTACATTATTCAAAAGTGAACAGTAATGATAAAAACACGGGAATAACGGAGCGCTCTCTCCTGACAGCCCGTCTCATGCAGCTCGCGGATCAGTAATGAGTGACCCGACAGTAAAACTAAACTTATCTATAACTAGTTACGGTTTGAGAGGTCACTAAAATAGCTACGTGTGATATTCTAACCTGAAGTGTTTTGTCCGCTCACCGCTGCATGTGATCAGAGCTGCGTCTCGAGTCGTCAGCAGCAGCTGATCTCTCTCTCCCGTCAGATCAGACTTCACTCGCCTTTATGTCCATATCGATCAGATCCAGCTAGTTCTAGCTAATGATAGACTACCTGCTTATTAAAAGACACCTAAACAATAAGCGTCGCTATGCAACCGGGTGAGTCCGCAAAGTATACCGCAGCATTATGCATTTGTTTACATGCCCACCGGAACCCCGAGGCATTACCAACAGATCAACGCACAATCAACCCATCCAGGACATCTCTTTCTCCACGTGTTAGACATTAGAGTTGACTCTTCTTGTCTGTCACATGAGTGGCGCAACTGAAGCGGTATTGCTCTAAAGGGAAATTATTTTGACCGGACATTTTGACCGGAGAGATTTAGATTTGCCGGTCTTCAGCATATTTGACCGGTCATAGTCTGGTAATTACTGGCTAACGGGAACTCCGGTATGTAGGGAGGTAGGAAGATACTAGTTGGGAAATGGTTTGTCAGCAGCATGTTGACAGTCAATCTAGAACAATTACAAAAGGTCTTAAAAATGGAATAAATCCAAATAAAATCAAATAAACATTAAACATTTCCAAACAATACATATTCTCAGTAAAATATATGTATATTCCGGGGGGTATCTAAACGTTGTAAAATATACAGAATAAATGAGAATACTCTCTTATATACCAATCTACTAAACATATGAACATAGTTTACTAAATACCTTAAATAAATGTGTACAGTAAGTAAAATATATCCTGTGAAATAACTACAACTAAGTCCATGTTAAAGTATAAGATACAACAGTATGTCACATGTATTACTGTACAGTAGAATAAAGTACTTCTCAGTGTATAAATATACAGACACGTGGACTAGTTTGACTCTGAGTGGTATAGATTGAACTTGTGTCTAAATAAACGACTGAAATAAATCTGCCTCCTCTCAGACTCTCTCTCTCTCTCTGCAACGTCACCGTGCCACGTCGAGGATCTGCCACACACACACACACACACACACACACACACACACTCACTCACACACACACACACACACACACACACACA
Source organism: Champsocephalus gunnari (assembly GCA_036324595.1). Classification (NCBI taxonomy): domain Eukaryota; kingdom Metazoa; phylum Chordata; class Actinopteri; order Perciformes; family Channichthyidae; genus Champsocephalus; species Champsocephalus gunnari. Next base: position 37,801,435 of record CM070443.1, on the reverse strand, counting down.
CACACACACACACACACACACACTCACACACACACCACACACACACACACACACTCACACTCTCACACACACACACACTCACACACACACACACACACTCACACACTCACACACACACACACACACACACACACCGAGGTCAGGAGAGGTAATGAGAGAGACAGAGATGAGAACTGTGAGGCTGAGAGGGAAGAAGAAACGATTGAAATGAGAAAAGAAATTCCCTTGGCATGAGACGCAGTCGGAGGGACGGAGGAGGCGTCGTTATAAACTTTAAAGAACACCTCATCAGGCTGAGCGAGGAAGGCGAGGCAGAGACACAGAGCGAGAGGATGGACTCGCCTCTGCACGCTGGAGCTGAAGAGGATCAGATAAGAGCTGCTGGATTGATCCCAAACTGCGACATTCTTGTGTTACAGCATCATCAAAAACACAAGTTAAAGAGTAGAAATAAATAATACTAGAATTTAAATATCTCAAAATAGAATTAAAGCAGCATTAAAGACTTGAAAATATTTAAAAAATCTAGAAACTCTGAGAATAAAACACTTGAAAGGCTATAGACACAATGTAAAGCAGGACATTATTCACATTCAGAATCAAATATTAAATTAAAGATAAATGTCAAAATGTACAGTGTTTCCAGTTGCGGAAGTGCAATGCATTCTGGGTAAAAACGTTGACATGCATTTGTCGCTGGCCGCTTCCTGTCCGTCTTCTTCTGAGGATTTTATACGTCCAACTCCGTCTTTTGACCTCTTTAGTTCTCTCTATTGATCCTCCTTAGCAACAGTCATTATTGTGCGTAGCAGCGGTCTGTTATTGTGTGTTAACAACCTCTGGGATATCTGAATCGTCCAATCAGGATCGAGTATCCAACTAAGCCAGTTGGCCTTAATTAATGTGGTCCGCAAGAGCTCTGAAAGAATCAAATACGTTTATGATACGGTTACGTGCCACTTTACATAAACTACATGTCCCACAATGCATCTCATTTTGTGACATGAACAGACTTCCAAGTATTTGCCCTAGACTTCTAATTTCAGACGTAGTTAATTATGAAGTTATTACCCTATCCGATAATAATACAATGCAGAGGCAATCATGTCATATATTAATACATTATTTTATACATATTATATATGTATTTTATATAGTCTTAAAGTTACAACCGGCCCTTTGAGTGCGACCATAATGCTGGTGTGGCCCGCGGTGAGATTGAGTTTGACACCCTGATGTAGATGAAGAAAGGCTGAATACTATATGAGGAAAACTAAAAGCAGAGTAAGGACTTATGGGTAATGTAGTCCCTCCGTGCTGCTGCTGGCTTTAGTTTGGTGGGATGTTCAGCTTAACTGTGTGTGTGTGTGTGTGTGTGTGTGTGTGTGTGTGTGTGTGTGTGTGTGCGTGCGCGCGTGTGTGTGTGTGTGTGTGTGTGTGCGTGTGTGTGTGTGCATGTGCGTGTGTGTGCGTGTGTGTGTGTGTGTGCGTGTGTGTGTGTGTGTGTGTGTGTGTGTGTGTGTGTGTTGGGGGTTCACACCTTCCTGTTTATTCTGTGCTTGCTCAGAGTGGGGGGTCTGACCTCTGACCTCTGACCTCTGATGGAGGAAACACATGTCGGACCAACAGGAGGATTAACCCCTGACCCCCAAACACTCACTTTATTTCTAAGTTTATTTACTTTTTTCCAGATTTCACTCTAATAATAATAATAATAATAATAATAATAATAATGCATTTTATTTATAGAGCGCTCTTCTTGAAACTCAAAGACACTCTTCAGAGTAAAATTTCATAAAAACAACTTAAAATATATAAACATTATTTTGTATTCTGGTTGGAAGCGTTATTTCTCTGTCCGTACACACGCAGGCATTAAAGACTCGGACTCTGATGAATTACAGATTGGACGATTCAGACATCCCAGAGGTTGTTAACACACAATAACAGACTGTTGCTAAGCAAAACGATAACTGTTGCTAAGGAGGATCAAAGGAGAGAACGAAAGAGATTAAAAGACGGAGTTGGACGTATAAAAGCTTACAGAAAACCCTGTTCGGTCATTACATTGTGTCACTGTGCTTCATTGCATTCACACTTTATTCCAAAAGACGTAACCGCTTTGCTTGGATGATGTTTATAACCCCATGTTTATATTTGTATCAATCACCAAAAAGTGAAACCTTTTAAATATATATTTTTTTGTATTTTAATCTTTTTTCACACTTAATTTCTTAAGTTTGAATATTTTTGTAATTTTCTGTTTTATTCACTGCACACTTTGAACTCCTTACGTATATATGTATATATTTATCCTGCTTTATTTTATTATATCTATATATATATATATGTATAGATATAATAAAATAAAGTATATATATATATGTATATGTGTAGTCACTGTACGCAGTGGCGATTCCAGGGTCTGTGGGGGCCCGAGGCAAACATGAACTCGAACCAGCTTTCAGCACCATCAGTGGCGCCACAACACACTCTATGTTTTTGTGTTTGCAAAATTCTTTATTAAATTTCTTATGTTTTATGAATATGTTTGCTATTTTTGTTTTTGTTTTATTTAATGCACACTTTGACTTTAGATCATTATGTTTGTATATATGTATCCGACATTATTTTATTATATCTGCTATTTCATTTAATTCTTAAATAGAGCATCAGTCACAAAGCTCACCTCAAAAGTATTCTGAATATGAACTAATACAAATAATACCCATAATGCATCATAGACACAGCCGTCATAGAAAGTGTTTCTGATTCCTCGACCTGTCTTCTCTCCGTTCTGTACAGATGTTTCTGTCCCGCCTCCTGCAGCTTTAGCTCCGCCCCTCCGGTTCCTCAGAAGTGATCAAAACAAACGCCCAGGAATGAGCCTGCAGCCAGGGCAGCTGGGGAAACTGTTACCCCCCCTCACATACACAAACACACACACACACACACACACACACACACACACACACACACACACACACTTTACCACCCTGATCTCTGACCTGAGCAGCGACCCCCACACACACACACTCTTTAAGAGAAGTTTGTAAACACACACTTATTCACACATTCAGGACATATCAGGCCCAGTGTTTGAAAGGTACTCAGTGACTTCAGTCCACTTTAGAGGTACTTGTACTTCACCAGTATTTCCATTTCCTGATACTTCATACTTCTATCTATCGTGATATATTATTATTGATCAAGCTACCCTGCAGTATACAAAGTACTTCAGACTAGCTGCACCTTCACCAGCTCTGAGAACACTTTCATGATCAATCATTATAAACATATCATATATATTATTCTGAAATGGACCAATCTGCACAACGACTACTTTCACTGTCTTTCACTATATTTAGATGAGAATACTTTCTACTTTCACTTGAGGGACATTTTGAATACTTTTACTGTGACAGAGTATTCCTACACTGTACTTCTACTTTTACTCAAGTACAAGATCTGAGTACTTCTACTTTTACTCAAGTACAAGGTCTGAGTACTTCTACTTTTACTCAAGTACAAGGTCTGAGTACTTCTACTTTTACTCAAGTACAAGATCTGAGTACTTCTACTTTTACTCAAGTACAAGATCTGAGTACTTCTACTTTTACTCAAGTACAAGATCTGAGTACTTCCACTTTTACTCAAGTACAAGGTCTGAGTACTTCTACTTTTACTCAAGTACAAGGTCTGAGTACTTCTACTTTTATTCAAGTACAAGATCTGAGTACTTCTACTTTTACTCAAGTACAAGGTCTGAGTACTTCTACTTTTACTCAAGTACAAGATCTGAGTATTTCTACTTTTACTCAAGTACAAGGTCTGAGTACTTCTACTTTTACTCAAGAACAAGATCTGAGTACTTCTACTTTTACTCAAGTACAACATCTGAGTACTTCTACTTTTACTCAAGTACAACATCTGAGTACTTCTACTTTTACTCAAGTACAAGACCTGAGTACTTCCACATTTACTCAAGTACAATACCTGAGTACTTCTACTTTTACTCAAGTACAAGATCTGAGTACTTCTACTTTTACTCAAGTACAAGATCTGAGTACTTCTACTTTTACTCAAGATCTGAGTACTTCTACCACCTCAGTCCAGGAATTCCTGTTTACTCCTAGATTTCCCATCATGCCTCTCTCCTCTCAGGAACAGATTTAGACGCCACTGTGTCCACCTCTTACTCGTAACCATGGCAACTCAGACTGATCGTTTCCAGATGTTTTGCAAACAAAAAATCTATGAGGACGAAAAAAAAACACATGAACAAAACTGAGAAAAGAATACACCAAACAGTACGTAGTGTCTCTACTTTAAAGAGTGCTCTCCTGCTGATGTTCAGGTGTATATCAGTTTGTAGTGTCTCTACTTTAAAGAGTCCTCTCCTGCTGATGTTCAGGTGTATATCAGTATGTAGTGTCTCTACTTTAAAGAGTCCTCTCCTGCTGATGTTCAGGTGTATATCAGTATGTAGTGTCTCTACTTTAAAGAGTCCTCTCCTGCTGATGTTCAGGTGTATATCAGTATGTAGTGTCTCTACTTTAAAGAGTCCTCTCCTGCTGATGTTCAGGTGTATATCAGTATGCACAGTGTCTCTACTTTAAAGAGTCCTCTCCTGCTGATGTTCAGGTGTATATCAGTATGCACAGTGTCTCTACTTTAAAGAGTCCTCTCCTCCTGATGTTCAGGTGTATATCAGTATAGTGTCTCTACTTTAAAGAGTCCTCTCCTGCTGATGTTCAGGTGTATATCAGTGTGTAGTGTCTCTACTTTAAAGAGTCCCTCACACAGTTTATTTAGCAGATATTGTAATCTGTGATCAGTTGTGATATGCTTATCTCCTCTCTGTGAGGGTTTTATCAGTACAGTGTGTGTAACTGCAGAGGTAGATAAGTATGAAGGTAGATATGGTGCAAAATGTGAGAGCGTTAAAACCTGATGTGAGCACTTGCAGAAAAAAAATCTGAGCTTGTGTGCATACATTTACACTTGTAAACAATATCCACGTAACTGTGAACCAAATTTGAAGTCACAGAAGAAACAAATAAGTTTTGTAGCTTGTAGAAAAAAAATGAACTTAGAGATGAAATGTTCACTTGCAGAAAAATACATATTTTTTAAATATATTTTCCATTACAACTGCAACTTTATTTATTACAACCTCTCAAATCAGTCATTACAACTTGACGAATCTGCTCTGTGGCAGTATACATCGACGAATCTGCGGTCTTGACTTTTGCTACACTTCTTGCGATAAATGTGTCGCAAAAGTAATTTTCACCTGTAGATGTGGGGGGGGGGAGGGGGGTTGGAGCGAAGGGGCGGAGCTATCAGAAGGACGAGGCTTGGGTGACTGGAGAATGCGGGGCTAACGGTTCATGTTGCTACCAGTCCGCTCACATGGCGCATCAATCAACGGTACATTTTGCCCATTACTTGCCCAGTATTACTTTGAATATTATTATTGTGATTGAGGATTAAATCCGCTTTGAAGACCACCGTTTTATATCGTGCAGTTTAGTGGCAAAATAACGTCAGTCAGCCAGCTAACGCTAGCTTTGTTGAGTTTATGCTAGCTAAACAATTAGTGGTTATAATCTATACAGCAGTCATTCATATATCATAGCCTACTGCTTTGGCACTAACGGTTGATAACCGTTTATGAAAATAAAACCAATTGAACTGTACTGAAATCATGACAAGTTTTATAATTGTCTTGGGCTCCTGCTGTGTTATTAAAGCCTTTGTAAATTATCCATGCTATTTTCCATTTAGAACGAAGACTTCAGAATCTTAAAACCTCTTAACGTGTGTATGCAATTGTGCTAAATTCAACTCTGGAATCAAGCAAATATTAATATGTTTGCATGACATTAGTTATTTATATTTTGCCATCACTGAACTATACGTTTAATACATTTAAGTCAAGCTAAGGTACATGTGATGGTAGCTAGTTAGTGCTCTTACCTGTGAGGCCTCCTCCAAACAGCTTAATAACCAGACTGTATCATTAAAACTAAGTACCAGTTCTAGATCCTTGACTTTAGACAAACAATTCAAAAGACAAAATGTATTTAAAGACCAATCTTTATTTGAAGGTGCCTCTTAACCTGAGATATTAGTTATACAGTAATAATATTTACAATCTAAAAAAACTGAGCAAGTCAACAGTCAACTTTATGTTTCTTATTGTCTAAAGCATTTATTATTTTATTTTCCCCCTCATCTTCAGTGTGGACGGATTGAGACAGCGTGGTGTCCAGAGGGCTGCAGAGACTTCAGGGAGAAACCTCTGTGTGATGGACGTCCTGTCTGTTGATTTGGAGAGGACTGAGGGTCTTTCCTCTACGAGGAGGACCAGGCCTGATGGAGGAGGACCAGGCCTGATGGAGGAGGACCAGGCCTGATGGAGGAGGACCAGGCCTGAGGGAGGAGCCCATGATGGGCACAGCTGATACTAACTGCACAGGCCTAGTCTATCACGTTATTTGACTAAATGTGTTTACTTATACATTTAATAGGTTTACACCTTCTGTCAATATGCGCTTTTTAGTTAAAACATGTTTGATTCACTTTTGGTTCACATTTCAATAAATTGTATTTGCATTCCTTTTGTCCATTATTCTTACTGAACATGTTAGATTACACATTCACATCTGACTGAAGATTGCCCCATTTATTTGTGACGTTGCAAACTCTGCGGTTCAAGGCACAAGTGATGTGAAGCTCATAAAGTGAGGCAATTAGAAATAATCAGCTGATGGAGTGTAGATGTGGAAACAGCTGCATTCGATCAGCTGACTATGTTTTTCGCCACACTTTATAAGCCTGACTATAACCACCCTGTCTCTGAGATGCAGGCAGCGTCACAAAGAAATGATTGTCCTGATAGACTACATAAATATTCGGTGTGCAGATCTTTGTTTTCACGATAAAAGTAGTTTCTTAGTGAATGTCCTGTACTGGTCTTAAAATCTCATAACATCAGCTTTTAATGATCCTCTTGGATGTTCTTCTTGACCCTCAGAGAAGGAAAAGATGTCGTGTCTTTCCTAACAAAAATTACAGGAAACATAAAACATTATTGCCAAGTGTGTTATTTATGAAAGAGGTGTGTTTGTGTGTTATGGGGCTGTTGATATACTTTTTTTTAATTGTAATCAGATTATGAATGAACAGTATGAAATTCATCAACATTGAAATATATGTTATTATCAAAATAATATTGAACTGTTATCAAAACGTAGTGCAGCTGTAGAAGCTTGCTCTGTTGTCTCACTGAAAGAATAACTTTTACCACGTTTTACAGACAATATTGAGAGATAAATAGCAGCAGTTCTCACTATGTGTTAAATATCTTTGCCTTCAATACATTACATTAGAAAGCTGACAAAGTCATATTGCTAAATATCTAAATGTGACTTTTTGCATGGAATAAACCCTCAACTTAACTGATGTGTAGGTGATCTAGTATTTAGTATTGTTTAATGGAATGTATATCAGTGTATTCAAGTCAATACTTCATTTATTTAAACCAATATCTTTCTTGATTCTTTGTACAGTATGAAAAAAGAGTCTTAGTACCTGAGCTGAAGTTCACTGCTGTGAGGAGTCCAGTTCTGTCTCTCACTCTCTGGTCCAGCCTGTCTGCATCACCTGGACACCTTAAACAAACATATATATATATATATATATATATGTAAAGTACCATGTGTACAAACAATATAACTGATTCTCTTCTGTTGAACATGTTGGATTGTGTATTGTCCGAGTCAGGGTCCTTTTTATTTTACTGTAACTTTGGAAGTTGTGTTACCAATGCTTACTGTTTATTTGATATCAATGTGTAATACAATTAATAAAAACAACAAGGTTTGGGTTCGTTCGTTCTTCAGATGACTCGAATAAGCTCGATAATGAACTCCAGCTCAACCAACCATATTGTAATATCTAAGTAATCATCTTGAAATATGACATTAATAATTGTAATATACACACATCTTATTGTGAGGTTGATTTCACATACACTACTTCGACGTTAGCTAAATAGAAAATAGCATGGATAATTTACAAAGGCTTTAATAACACAGCAGGAGCCCAAGACAATTATAAAACTTGTCATTATTTCAGTACAGTTCAATTGGTTTTATTTTCATAAACGGTTATCAACCGTTAGTGCCAAAGCAGTAGGCTATAATATATGAATGACTGCTGTATAGACTACAACCACTACTTGTTTAGCTAGCATAAACTCAACAAAGCTATCGTTAGCTGGCTGACTGACGTTAT
>CM070443.1:37778131-37788131 GCA_036324595.1 Champsocephalus gunnari | reverse complement strand
ACATGACTTCACGTCACCACCGCTAAGCTAAAGGAGGCTAATGTTGGGCTATAAAGGAACTACAGCACGGTCACATGACTTCACGTCACCACCGCTAAGCTAAAGGTGGCTAATGTTAGGCTATAAAGGAACTACAGCACGGTCACATGACTTCACGTCACCACCGCTAAGCTAAAGGAGGCTAATGTTGGGCTATAAAGGAACTACAGCACGGTCACATGACTTCACGTCTCCACCACTAAGCTAAAGGAGGCTAATGTTGGGCTATAAAGGAACTACAGCACGGTCACATGACTTCACGTCACCACCACTAAGCTAAAGGAGGCTAATGTTGGGCTATAAAGGAACTACAGCACGGTCACATGACTTCACGTCACCACGCTAAGCTAAAGGAGGCTAATGTTGGGCTCTAAAGGAACTACAGCACGGTCACATGACTAAAAAAACAACTAAAACAAACTTAAAAGTAATGCTGTTGCTGATAATCCAAGGAGAGATGACAAGAAAAACGAAAAGAGAGAGAGTCAGCTGTGGGAGGAAAACACCCCTCTCTCTCTCTCTCTCTCTCTCTCTCTCTCTCTCTCTCTCTCTCTCTCTCTCTCTCTCTCTCTCTCTCTCTCTCTCTCTCCGTGGCAGTTTAATCTAAGCAACATGTCCGACACATGAGGGGCGGAGACTCAGAGAGCGTTTGCATTCTTTTCCATTGAGGTCAATGTTTCACTGAGTCTCTGACCAGTGTGTGTGTGTGTGTGTGTGTGTGTGTGTGTGTGTGTGTGTGTGTGTGTGTGTGTGTGTGTGTGTGTGTGTGTGTGTGTGGTCATTCGGTCTCTCACTTATTCGTCTGTCACTTTCGACTCTCTTCTTCTTCTTCTCTTTTCACCCTAAGACGTGTCGGCATCGTCCCACAGTGATGACATCACAGCCAGATGTTTTATCTGTGATTGCTAATAATCAATAAAACAAGTTTAAAGTAGTTTAAATGAACGTGTATAGAAAGTGGGCTCATTGGTGGTGGACTAAATGCCTTCAGTGTTCCTCCCAATGTCTGTCTGAGAGCATCTAACGTAACCCTACCCCAGGGCAGTCGCTGCACCATATTCTCTTCTGGGAAGGATCCAGAAACATTTGATTTTAAAAGTCAAATCCATCCATTTAAACACGACACATTATAACGTGAGAAACAAGGACTCCTCCTCCTCGGGTTGGAGTCCAACAAAAGCTGCTTTCAGCGACGTGTGACACGCCTTTCTTCTCTCCTCCCAACGTGACCCTCGCTGATCGTTCCTCCTCCAACACGTCGATGCTTTTCCCTTCTGTCCTTCCTTCCTCCTTCCTATCTCCGTTTCCTTTTGTCTGCAACATCAAACTTTCCATGATGCGTCTCCTCCCTTTCAGCCGGTCCGTATTCCAGTGTTCCTGCTGGCTGTATGTCTGTCTGGACCGCCCGTCCTCCCCCCTCTCTCCTCACTTCTCTTCCGTCCTGTGCGTCCTCTCCCCTCTCTCCTCACTTCTCTTCCGTCCTGTGCGTCCTCTCCCCTCTCTCCTCACTTCTCTTCCGTCCTGTGCGTCCTCTCCCCTCTCTCCTCACTTCTCTTCCGTCCTGTGCGTCCTCCCCCCTCTCTCCTCACTTCTCTTCCGTCCTGTGCGTCCTCTCCCCTCTCTCCTCACTTCTCTTCCGTCCTGTGCAGCCTCTCCCCTCTCTCCTCACTTCTCTTCCGTCCTGTGCAGCCTCTCCCCTCTCTCCTCACTTCTCTTCCGTCCTGTGCGTCCTCTCCCCTCTCTCCTCACTTCTCTTCCGTCCTGTGCAGCCTCTCCCCTCTCTCCTCACTTCTCTTCCGTCCTGTGCAGCCTCTCCCCTCTCTCCTCACTTCTCTTCCGTCCTGTGCAGCCTCTCCCCTCTCTCCTCACTTCTCTTCCGTCCTGTGCGTCCTCTCCCCTCTCTCCTCACTTCTCTTCCGTCCTGTGCGCCTCTCCCCTCTCTCCTCACTTCTCTTCCGTCCTGTCTCCTCTCCCTCTCTCCTCACTTCTCTTCCGTCCTGTGCTCCTCTCCCCTCTCTCCTCACTTCTCTTCCGTCCTGTGCATCCTCTCCCTCTCTCCTCACTTCTCTTCCGTCCTGTCAGCCTCTCCCCTCTCTCCTCACTTCTCTCCGTCCTGTGCTCCTCTCCCCTCTCTCCTCACTTCTCTTCCGTCCTGTGCTCCTCTCCCCTCTCTCCTCACTTCTCTTCCGTCCTGTGCTCCTCTCCCCTCTCTCCTCACTTCTCTTCCTCCTGTCGCCTCTCCCCTCTCTCCTCACTTCTCTTCCTCCTCTGCTCCTCTCCCCTCTCTCCTCACTTCTCTTCCGTCCTGTGCATCCTCTCCCCTCTCTCCTCACTTCTCTTCCTCCTGTCTCTCCTCCCCCTCTCTCCTCACTTCTCTTCCGTCCTCTGCTCCTCTCCCTCTCTCCTCACTCTCTCTCCTCCTGTGCTCCTCTCCCCTCTCTCCTCACTTCTCTTCCTCCTGTCATCCTCTCCCCTCTCTCCTCACTCTCTCTTCCTCCTGTCATCCTCTCCCCTCTCTCCTCACTCTCTCTTCCTCCTCTCACCTCTCCTCCTCTCTCTCACTTCTCTCTCCTCCTTCCCTCTCCCTCTCTCCTCACTCTCTCTCTCCTCTCTCTCCTCCTCCCCTCTCTCCTCACTTCTCTTCCTCCTCTCTCCTCTCCCCTCTCTCCTCACTTCTCTTCCTCCTGTCTCCTCTCCCTCTCTCCTCACTTCTCTCTCCTCCTCTCAGCCTCTCCCTCTCTCCTCTCTCTCTCTCCTCCTCTCTCCTCCCCTCTCTCTCCTCCTCTCTCTCCTCTCTCCTCCTCCTCTCTCCTCCTCTCTCTCTCGTCCTCTCACCTCTCCCCTCTCTCCTCACTTCTCTTCCGTCCTCTGCACCTCTCCCTCTCTCCTCCTCTCTCTCCTCCTCTCTCCTCTCCCCTCTCTCCTCCTCTCTCTCCTCCTCTCTCCTCTCCCCTCTCTCCTCTCTCTCTCTTCCTCCTCTCCTCTCTCCCTCTCTCCTCTCTCTCTCTCCTCCTCTCTCCTCTCCCCTCTCTCCTCACTCTCTCTCTCCTCCTCTCCTCTCCCCTCTCTCCTCCTTCTCTCTCCTCTCGTCCTCCCTCCCTCTCTCCTCCTCTCTCTCTCCTCCTCTCCTCCTCCCCTCTCTCCTCCTTCTCTCCTCCTCTCTCCTCTCCCCTCTCTCCTCACTCTCTCTCCTCCTCTGCTCCTCTCCCTCTCTCCTCACTTCTCTCCTCCTTCTCCTCTCCCCTCTCTCCTCACTTCTCTCTCCTCTCTCCCTCCTCCCTCTCTCCTCCTTCTCTCCGTCCTCTGCTCCTCTCCCCTCTCTCCTCTCTTCTCTCTCCTCCTCTCACCTCTCCTCCTCTCTCCTCACTTCTCTCCTCCTCTCGTCCTCCCTCCCTCTCTCCTCACTTCTCTCTCCTCCTCTCACCTCTCCTCCTCTCTCCTCACTCTCTCTCCGTCCTCTGCTCCTCTCCCTCTCTCTCCTCACTCTCTCTCTCCTCCTCTCTCCTCTCTCTCCTCTCTCCTCACTCTCTCTCTCCTCCTCTGCTCCTCTCCCTCTCTCTCCTCCTTCTCTCTCCTCCTCTCACCTCTCCCTCTCTCCTCACTCTCTCTCTCCGTCCTCTGCTCCTCTCCCCTCTCTCCTCACTCTCTCTCTCTCCTCTCTCTCACCTCTCCTCCTCTCTCCTCCTCTCCTCTCTCCTCCTCTCCTCCTCTCCCTCTCTCCTCCTCTCTCTCTCCTCTCTCCTCCTCTCCTCCCCCTCTCTCCTCACTTCTCTTCCGTCCTGTGCGTCCTCTCCCCTCTCTCCTCACTTCTCTTCCGTCCTGTGCAGCCTCTCCCCTCTCTCCTCACTTCTCTTCCGTCCTGTGCGTCCTCCCCCCTCTCTCCTCACTTCTCTTCCGTCCTGTGCTCCTCCCCCCTCTCTCCTCACTTCTCTTCCGTCCTGTGCAGCCTCTCCCCTCTCTCCTCACTTCTCTTCCGTCCTGTGCAGCCTCTCCCCTCTCTCCTCACTTCTCTTCCGTCCTGTGCGCCTCTCCCCTCTCTCCTCACTTCTCTTCCGTCCTGTGCAGCCTCTCCCCTCTCTCCTCACTTCTCTCCTCCTGTGCGTCCTCCCCCCTCTCTCCTCACTTCTCTTCCGTCCTGTGCTGCCTCTCCCCTCTCTCCTCACTTCTCTTCCGTCCTGTGCAGCCTCTCCCCTCTCTCCTCACTTCTCTTCCGTCCTGTGCAGCCTCTCCCCTCTCTCCTCACTTCTCTTCCGTCCTGTGCAGCCTCTCCCCTCTCTCCTCACTTCTCTTCCGTCCTGTGCAGCCTCTCCCCTCTCTCCTCACTTCTCTTCCGTCCTGTGCTGCCCTCACAGACCACCTGACGATGTAACACCTGTTGGACACGTTATCCTTCACGTTATCGTGGCGCTTGCTGGAGGAGTGTGTCGGACATCCCAGCCTCAGAGAATTATAAACATGTATAACCTTTAGAAACAGCCAAGGACTATCCACGTGTCTGTCAGAAAGCTTAAGACGTGGACGGCACACACACACACACACACACACACACACACACACACACACACACACACACACACACTATTTGTATCAGTAGGCCTTGCCCTGTAATGCGGTCAGTGTGGAGGCCAGTGAAGAGTTAAACTCTCTGTGAAGGACTCTGCTTTCTCTCACACTCTCACCACTCCCTACCATGAGCAGCAGTCCAACGTAGCACTGTGTGTGTGTGTGTGTGTGTGTGTGTGTGTGTGTGTGTGTGTGTGTGTGAGTGTGTGTGTGTGTGTGTGTGTGTGTGTGTGTGTGTGTGTGTGTGTGTGTGTGTGAGTGTGTGTGTGTGTGTGTGTGTGTGTGTGTGTGTGTGTGTGTGTGTGTGTGTGTGTGTGTGAGTGTGTGTGTGTGTGTGTGTGTGTGTGTGTGTGTGTGTGTGTGTGTCAGCTGGATTTGGAGACTTGTTGGAATCAGCTTTGGTGCATTTGGTTTATTTCCTAAAGTGTTATTTAAACCAACCTGCAGACTTTTCTCTGCTGATGATTCGCAGCCTCTCTCCTGTCCCTCTCTCCTGTCCCTCTCTCCTGTCCCTCTCTCCTGCCTCTCTCCTGCCTCTCTCCTACCTCTCTCCTGTCCCTCTCTCCTGTCTCTCTCCTGTCCCTCTCTCCTACCTCTCTCCTGCCTCTCTCCTACCTCTCTCCTGTCCCTCTCTCCTGTCTCTCTCCTGTCCCTCTCTCCTGTCCCTCTCTCCTGCCTCTCTCCTGCCTCTCTCCTACCTCTCTCCTGTCCCTCTCTCCTACCTCTCTCCTGCTCTCCTGCCTCTCTCCTGCTCTCCTGTCCCTCTCTCCTGCCTCTCTCCTGCCTCTCTCCTACCTCTCTCCTGCTCTCCTGCCTCTCTCCTGCCTCTCTCCTGCCTCTCCTGCCTCTCTCCTGCCTCTCTCCTGCCTCTCTCCTGCTCTCCTGCCTCTCTCCTGCTCTCCTGCCTCTCTCCTGCCTCTCTCCTGCCTCTCTCCTGCCTCTCTCCTGCCTCTCTCCTGCCTCTCTCCTGCTCTCCTGCCTCTCTCCTGCCTCTCTCCTGCCTCTCTCCTGCTCTCCTGCCTCTCTCCTGCTCTCCTGCCTCTCCTGCCTCTCTCCTGCCTCTCTCCTGCCTCTCTCCTGCTCTCCTGCCTCTCTCCTGCTCACCTGCCTCTCTCCTGTCTCTCTCCTGCCTCTCTCCTGCTCTCCTGCTCTCCTGCCTCTCTCCTCTCTCTCTCCTGTCTCTCTCCTGTCTCTCTCCTCTCTCTCTCCTGTCTCTCTCCTGTCCCTCTCTCCTGTCCTCTCTCCTGTCTCTCTCCTGCCTCTCTCCTGCCTCTCTTCTGCCTCTCTCCTGTCTCTCTCCTGCCTCTCTCCTGCCTCTCTCCTGTCTCTCTCCTCCCTCTCTCCTGCCTCTCTCCTGCTCTCCTGCCTCTCTCCTGCTCTCCTGCCTCTCTCCTGCCTCTCTCCTGCCTCTCTCCTGCCTCTCTCCTGCTCTCCTGCCTCTCTCCTGCTCTCCTGCCTCTCTCCTGCCTCTCTCCTGTCTCTCTCCTGCCTCTCTCCTGCCTCTCTCCTGCTCTCCTGCCTCTCTCCTGCTCACCTGCCTCTCTCCTGTCTCTCTCCTGCCTCTCTCCTGCTCTCCTGCTCTCCTGCCTCTCTCCTCTCTCTCCTGTCTCTCTCCTGTCTCTCTCCTCTCTCTCTCCTGTCTCTCTCCTGTCCCTCTCTCCTGCCTCTCTCCTGTCTCTCTCCTCCCTCTCCTGCCTCTCTCCTGCCTCTCTCCTGTCTCTCTCCTGTCTCTCTCCTGCCTCTCTCCTGTCTCTCTCCTGCCTCTCTCCTCCCTCTCTCCTGTCTCTCTCCTGCCTCTCTCCTGCCTCTCTCCTGTCTCTCTCCTCCCTCTCTCCTGCCTCTCTCCTGCCTCTCTTCTGTCCCTCTTCTCGTTCCCTCGCTTTTTCCTCATGTCTCCAGTTCCTGGAGTCTGCATATGCACTTTTAATCACACTCCCTAATCTCTCGCCCACATGACTTCGCCTATTTCCTCCTCTCCTCCTTTCCTTCTGTCCTTTCTCTTTGTTGTGAAATATAAACAGCTTAGCTATCACTTTTACACCAATGCAAACGAGTCAAAGAAGACGAGTTACTTATTGACCTTTATTCTGACTTGTTGCTGATGTGATCCATTTCAGCCGAGTGATGAACTGGGAGTACTGGGACATGATGACAGACTTCACTTGGCTTGAATACCTACAGGTTTAAGCATATTGTTGTTTTAGCAGAATATCTTTGGGAAGATTAAAAACCAAGCGTGTTGGATACAAGCGCTGTTAACAAAAAGCAAAAACAACCAATAATGAAAACAATACCTCATCTCCTCGTCTAAAGAGAGAGCAACACGCAGACACACCAGGGAGTAAAACAAGCAGCCCTCTCATCTCACGCTAAGAAACATTAGGCGCTTTCACACCGGAGTACTTTTCCCAGTATAGTTCCAAAATGTTGCGTTCACACCATAGACTGTATTTATAAATGGACGTAGGGTCCGTGACGTCACCCATAGGATTCTGCAGAGTTGCCGTGAAGCCCTTAGTGGGCGGAGTCGGCCACTAAGGGCTCGACAGTGACGTCAGAGTTCAACTCCCGCCTGCTCCAAATAAGGGCAAAGAGGCGGAGGCGGGACCTGCTGCCACCGAGCTGGAAGTTAGCTGAAGCTACCAAGCTAAGCTAACATGCTCCCCATCTGCACGCTGCCGTCACATTTTACATTTCTAAGGTAAGCGGACATGAAACTATTCAGCAAAACTATAAATAATTATATAAGTTATTGAGTTTTTAGCATAACACTTCAGAATCTTAAAACCTTTTAACGTGTGTATGCAATTGTGCTAAATTCAACACTGGAATCAAGCAAATATTAATGTTTGCATGACATTAGTTATTTGTATTTTGCCATCACTGAACTATACGTTTAATACATGTAAGTCAAGCTAAGGTATATGTGATGGTAGCTAGTTAGTGCTCTTACCTGCGAGGCCTCCTCCAAACAGCTTAATAACCAGACTGTATCATTAAAACTAAGTACCAGTTCTAGATCCTTGACTTTAGACAAACAATTCAAAAGACAACATGTATTTAAAGACCAATCTTTATTTGAATGTGCCTCTTAACCTGAGATATTAGTTATACAGTAATAGTATTGATAATCTAAAAAAACTGAGCAACTCAACAGTCAACTTTATGTTTCTTATTGTCTAAAGCACTTATTATTTTCATTTCCCCCCTCTCATATTCAGTGTGGACGGATTTAGACAGCATGGTGTCCAGAGAGCTGCAGAGACTTCAGGGAGAAACCTCCGTGTGATGGACGTCCTGTCTGTTGGTGTAGAGAGGACTGAGGGTCTTTCCTCTGCGAGGAGGACCAGGCCTGATGGAGGAGGACCAGGCCTGATGGAGGAGGACCAGGCCTGATGGAGGAGGACCAGGCCTGAGGGAGGAGGACCAGGCCTGAGGGAGGAGGACCAGGCCTGATGGAGGAGGACCAGGCCTGATGGAGGAGAACCAGGCCTGATGGAGGAGGACCAGGCCTGATGGAGGAGGACCAGGCCTGAGGGAGGAGGACCAGGCCTGAGGGAGGAGGACCAGGCCTGATGGAGGAGGATCAGGCCTGATGGAGGAGAACCAGGCCTGATGGAGGAGGACCAGGCCTGATGGAGGAGGACCAGGCCTGATGGAGGAGGACCAGGCCTGAGGGAGGAGGACCAGGCCTGATGGAGGAGGACCAGGCCTGATGGAGGAGGACCAGGCCTGAGGGAGGAGGACCAGGCCTGATGGAGGAGGACCAGGCCTGATGGAGGAAGACCAGGCCTGAGGGAGGAGGACCAGGCCTGAGGGAGGAGGACCAGGCCTGATGGAGGAGGATCAGGCCTGATGGAGGAGGATCAGGCCTGATGGAGGAGGACCAGGCCTGATGGAGGAGGACCAGGCCTGAGGGAGGAGGACCAGGCCTGATGGAGGAGGACCAGGCCTGATGGAGGAGGACCAGGCCTGAGGGAGGAGGACCAGGCCTGATTGAGGAGGACCAGGCCTGAGGGAGGAGGACCAGGCCTGATGGAGGAGGACCAGGCCTGATGGAGGAGGACCAGGCCTGATGGAGGAGCCCATGCTGGGCACAGCTGATACCAACTGCACAGGCCTAGTCTGTCACGTTATATTTGACTAAATGTGTTTACTTATACATTAAATAGGTTTACACCTTCTGTCCATATGTGCTTTTATTTCAAACATTTGATTAACTTTTGGTTCACATTTCAATAAATTGTATTTGTATTTGCACTCCTTTTGTCCATTATTCTTACTGAACATGTTAGATTACACATTCACATCTGACTGAAGATTGGCCCCATTTATTTGTGACGTTGCAAACTCTGCGGTACAAGGCACGAGTGATGTGAAGCTCATAAAGCGAGGCACATAGAAATAATCAGCTGATGGAGTGTAGATGTGGAAATAGCTGCATTCGATCAGCTGACTGTGTTTTCACAATAAAAGTAGTTTCTTAGTGAATGTCTTGTACTGGTCTTAAAATCTCATAACATCAGCCTTTAATGATCCTCTTGGATGTTCTTCTTGACCCTCAGAGAAGGAGAACATGTCGTGTCTTTCAGGCATGTCCTTTTCCTAACATAAAACATATTATTGCAGAACGAGTGTGTTATTTATGAAAGCGGTGTGTTTGTGTGTTATGGGGCTGTAGATATCATTATTTTGTAATTGTAATGTTTTTTTTTATTTCAACAGTGAGCTACAAAGACAATCAGATTATGAATGAACAGTATGAAGTTCATCAACATTTAAATATATGTTATTATCAAAATAATATTGAACTGTTACAAAACGTAGTGCAGCTGTAGAAGCTTGCTCTGTTGTCTCACTGAAAGAATAACTTTTACCACGTTTTTACAGACAATATTGAGAGATAAATAGCAGCAGTTCTCACCTCATGAAACACAGTATATATATATATATATATATATATATACACAGATATACAGTATTGACTTCAAGGGGCAGGAGATTTAATTACTGGCCTTCTGATTGGTAGATCAGCCACAGCCACTCAAATCTGGATGCAAAATGGTTGAGATGGGCCGACCTCAGTATCCTAAACTAGCCGATGTTTGGTTTGCTCACATGATTGTTCCAGAAGGCAATGACCATCAGTCCAGTTTAGGTTTAGGTTGGAGGAGTGGTCAGTAGTTTCCGAAAGGACTGTCAAAAAGCCAGTGGCGAACCGTGTCTATCACAACTAGACCTTCTGTAGACACACACCCCCCCCTTCTGTAGACACACCCCCCCCCCAAACCCACCCCCCCCCCTCCGCAGCGTTATAATGTCCGTCTTTTCACTGAAGTGTCGTCTTGAAAAAGGAACTCACAACAACAATTCCGCAACAACTTCCTCTTCACCTGTT
>CM070443.1:37765631-37770631 GCA_036324595.1 Champsocephalus gunnari | reverse complement strand
ACGGAGCTGCTCGATTGGCCCTGCAGGTTTTGAAGTTTTATGGAGGTGTTTTAATTTGGATTTCGGGCGGTTTACGTTAAAATGTTTATGGCTGCCACCTTGTTCATTGTGGGGCCCTTTATTTTGTTACATCGTCAGGAAGTTATATTTTTCCACGTGAGCCAAAAAGCAAGGGTTCAAAACCAAAACAACTCGTGGTTTCCTGCACTTTGACACGACGCATGTTTCTGCAGATTCTCAGATTGGTTTGAAACAGCAGAAAGGGGCTCTGGTGTGGGGTCTGTTGTCACTGCACAACCCTAACCCTGAGCTAACTGATAGCAGTTTATACAAACTAGCTTTTTAAATAATAATACATGTCATTTAGATAGCGCTTGTCCTGGTGCTCCAAGCGCTTAAAGACGAGGTGCGGGACATCCGTACTTCTGGGCCAGAGCAACTTTCAGAAAACCATTGACCTCCAGCGCCGGGGACCGAAAGGAAACCATGCCAATCCATTCCTGTCCAACGTCATGGCAATGATACTCCTACAAACCCATTCTCATTGTGTTTCCATTGGAGCACTTCTCCTGCCTAGAGGTCAGAGGTCACGGTCGAACACACCCGCCTGAGACCCGTCCTGACGGGGAAGTGATCTGTGTTGGTATCCACAGAGGAGGAATTCCCTCTGAGCCCGCAGCGATGTCTCTGCGTCTCTACCCGCGGCCCTTGAAGCCCTCCGCTCTGGCTCCCTTGAGCTTAGACAGAAATAAGAAGGAAATAAAATAAAAATATTTGTACGACTATTTATATTTTTTGCACGGTTGGAGGAAGAACACGGAGAGGAAGACAGCTGGCGATCTTCAGTCATCATTCGGTCCGCTCACTCTTCTCAGGGTGCAGCTATATTTATTTCAAAGTGGGCCCGTTTGAATAATTGTCTTCCCGTGTGCAGAGGACTCCCCGAGTGCTGCTCGGTTGGTTTTACAGTTGGTCTGTGCATTTTATTTATTCTCCTTATGAAAAATATAAAAAGCTGTAGTCTTCGTCTATGATACAACAACAACTGTGTAAGCTATCATGCTATCAGATATGTTCTGCGGCACCAGAACAAATAAACTGGTGGAAAAAAGGGGTCAAAATGTCTCTTTTGGTCAAAAGGGTTGCCGAGCCCTGATCCATCGTCTGCAGGCTGAGAGCAATCAGGAGCGCTCTGAACCGTAAGCATCGACACATGTCACAGGACGGAAACCATACTCACATCAACCAACTTCTTACGCATTTACCCGCACATTGGTCTCTTGCACTATTTGAATTCTGTTCTTCTATTTACACTATTTTATATTGTTTTATTGTTTATGTCTAAAATATATGTGCGTTGCATTTCGGAGGAGCCTTGGACTTATTGGTTTTGTATTCAGGTATTGAACAGGGACAGTGCACATTAATCAACATTTGAAAACGGACTGAAAACTCATCTCTCTCGACTCCACCTCGAGCGATAGAACTACTAACAAAGCACTTATATACTAACAAAGCTCTTATATACTAACAAAGCTCTTATATACTAACAAAGCACTTATATACTAACAAAGCTCTTATATACTAACAAAGCTCTTATATACTAACAAAGCACTTATATACTAACAAAGCACTTATATACTAACAAAGCTCTTATATACTAACAAAGCTCTTATATACTAACAAAGCACTTATATACTAACAAAGCTCTTATATACTAACAAAGCACTTATATACTAACAAAGCACTTATAGACTAACAGAGCACTTATATACTAACAAAGGACTGGCTGATCTAAAGCCAGCTGAGTAGCACTTGAAATGCTTGGCTCTCTGAAGCCTGATGTACTTTATGATTCTGTTTTCTTCTGTTTGTGTCTTCCTGGTCGAAGGCACTTATTGTGAGTCTCTTTGGATAAAAGCGTCAGCTAAATGTAATGTAATGTAATTTGTCAGTAAATGTGCCAAGAGGCTGTTTTTCATCTGTACCCTGAAGCCTCCCTAAAGACACCTTTCATACAGGCGGTGATGAGAATAAACTGATTTCTGGTCCAGTATGTTCAGTGTTTGTTTGTAGAAGGACTCCGGTGGTTTCCTAAGGTTTTCATTACCATAACTTCCCTGTACGTGCAGACGACTATAAACCCTTTGAATCTTGAATCTTGAAAACGAGCACAACAGGGCCCCTTTAATATTTTGGGGTTCACACCGGAGTACTTTAACCCGTACTTTCCCCGTCTCGCTCCGTTAGTGCCTGGAATCACACCAAAAAGAGAACTTAGTTCCCAAAACCTTTACCCCCATTGTTAGTGCCTGCTAGAGCGGTGGGACTCCCAGCAGCTTCTACTGAAGCCTTCCCCAACTCCGGGGACTTCCGGCCGGGGACTCCGGGAGGCAGTATACGCCGTGAAGTGGTTTGCAGCCTGCCAGTAAACCCAAAGCAGAAGAAGACGAAGTGAAGTCAGCGGCTCATTTGCGTAATCTTCACTTAGGGACTTATTCCGGTGTGAACGCGATGTCTCGCAAAAGAAAAAGCTGTGATATTTAAACAGAAAAACGTCCAGAAAGAAACGGATTGAAGTTGTAAAAAAGCTTTGATAAAATATCTGGAGGAAAAAGGACATTAAAAAAAAATTGTAATATCAATGGAAGAAATAAAAAAAAATGCAAGAACACAACGAAAGGGTTCCTTTAATATTTGCACTTGATTGTGATTGTCTACAATTGATATCAAAAGCAGATGATGTGTTGGTGGACGGACAGGTCAGCTGACACTATTTCAATCTGGAGAGACGGTGTTGATGAAAGAATACATATTTAATCCCAGGAATACACAAATGAATGTAATGGAGATTTGTCCCGTTGTACAGGAGTATCATTCGGGAGGGGAGAACCGATCCGATGAAACCCCCCGGGGTCTAGACCCTGGTGCTGGTGAATGGATAGTTGGGTTCGGACTGAAGGGGAGGGGCTTAGCTTGACCCTGGTGGTGGTGAATGGATAGTTGGGTTCGGACTGAAGGGGAGGGGCTTAGCTTGACCCTGGTGGTGGTGAATGGATAGTTGGGTTCGGACTGAAGGGGAGGGGCTTAGCTTGACCCTGGTGGTGCTGAATGGATAGTTGGGGTTGGTCTGAAGGGGAGGGACTTAGCTTGACCCTGGTGGTGGTGAGTGGATGGTTGGGGTCGGTCTGAAGGGGAGGGGCTTAGCTTGACCCTGGTGGTGCTGAATGGATAGTTGGGGTTGGTCTGAAGGGGAGGGGCTTAGCTTGACCCTGGTGGTGGTGAATGGATAGTTGGGGTCGGTCTGAAGGGGAGGGGCTTGACCCTGGTGGTGGTGAATGGATGGTTGGGTTCGGTCTGAAGGGGAGGGGCTTAGCTTGACCCTGGATTCAGAGGGACAGGAGGTGAAAGGGGGGGGGGAGGGTTGCGTCGAGTCACCTGAAATGACAGCTGTCAGAGGGGGGGGAGCAGATTTAAAAGGTTCAGCGGAGCCCTCTGATAGGCTTGTGAGAATAGAGCGAAGTGATTGGTTAAGCTGGGGAGTGAGGCCCCCGATCACTTATTGAGAGGAGAGAGAGTAGTAACATTGACATAGTGAATGAATCAGTAAAGACGGTCTTCCTGGTTGAACTTGCGCTGAGCTTCATTTGTTGCAGTCAGGAACACATATTATTTATTGTAGAGAAATGCATGACATTTAAAGGGAGACACTAATGATAGAAAGGGGAATCTTCCTCTTTGTTTACCGTCAAGAAACCCCTGATGTTAGCATCGTTAAGAGGTAGCTTTACTTCAATGCTGAGAAATACATGCAGATTCCTTTGACCAAAATCATTTCCTCTTGAGGTGAAGAGGTTTGCTCTGCAGTGGAAACAGCTGGAACTTTTTTATTTTGAGAGAATATAAATCCTCCAAAAAAGAGGTCTTTACTTCTGCAGGGCTCAGATATCAGCCAATCACAGCCAAGCTCACGGTGGCAACGATTGGCCAATACCAAGGTAGGTCGAATGCTATTGGCTGAGACATTGGGGCTGCTGGAATCTGAGTGAGCTGATGAGATCTGCAGACACACACACACACACACACACACACACGCATTACTCACCGCTGCTGTGTGGCCTGGTTTCCTCTCTGTCTGTGTGTCTAATCTTTCGACTGTTTCTTCTTCAATATCAGACACTTTCCTTTCCCTTCCAATAGGAATGGTGCGTGCTGACCAAATCTAAAACGTACAAAACACCAGGCGCGTTTTAAACAGAAAGTAAAGTCATAGTTTCACAGAGTTCGGATGAAACCGAGCTCGTTTTATGACCCTGCAATCATCCCGTGATGGTGTGTTTCCTTTTGGAAAGCGTTCTTGTATATTTAGCTTCTCCCACTGAAGCCCACGTTGAAGAGATGGATTTTAAAATGTGCTCGACTAAGAAAGCCCAACCCAGTTTCACCAACTGTTTCCAATGAAAGTCGCTCAAAAATGTGGGAAATCTGGCGAAAAATGTCCAAGTTGGCAACGGTTACCGAGGCTCCCTTTCAAAGCCAGCACACACAGTAATACAACGATATCACTGATAACAGAAACATAGCTATTAGAGATATTTAACTGTCGGCAGATTACACATGTGTCTTTTCACTTTCAGAGCATTTGATTTATCTATTGATGCAGTAAAATCAATCCTAAATTACGCTACCAACTCTAGCTTTAATTGTCTATATTGGAACATAATCATATCCAATAACAGCTTGGTGTGCTGAGGTCCGAGTGATGAGGTTTAACTTTGATATTAGTCGTACTTTAACAACACTGTTATAAAGGAGAGAGGCCATTGTCAGCCGCACCGCATGTGATGCAGTTTCCTAAAGTGTAAATCACTGAGAGTCAAAGGATGGGACATCTCTTCGAGTCGCTCCAGAAGTCAGAAAATACTGCCATAAAAAGTCGTTGTATGTTTCTTAGTGATAACGTGTGTGTAGATGAGTGTGTGAAAGGTGTCTTGAAGAAC
>CM070443.1:37728131-37755631 GCA_036324595.1 Champsocephalus gunnari | reverse complement strand
AAAATACTGCTGTTGGGCTATAAAGGAACTACAGCACGGTCACATGACTTCACGTCACCGCGTTAAGCTATATGTTTTGCTCGATCCTTTGACCAGTATAGTGTTATCAACAGCTCCCGGAAACGTAAGTTCTAATATTACCTAGATAGTAAACTAGAATGCTTTTCAGCCATTAACCTTGAACAATTACATTCAATGATTCTCTCTTCAAACCATCAACGTGCATGTTAGACCCAATTCCAACTAAGCTGTTGAAGGAAGTTCTTCCATTAATTAGCACTTCTTTATTAAATATTATGAATATGTCTTTATTATCAGGCTATGTTCCACAATCATTCAAAGTAGCAGTGATAAAACCGCTTCTTAAAAAGCACAACCTCGATCCAGAGGTTTTAGCCAACTATAGACCTATTTCTAATCTTCCGTTCCTCTCAGAGATTCTTGAGAAAGCGGTCGCAAAACAGTTGTGTGATTACTTAAAAAACAATGATTTATCTGAAGACTTTCAGTCTGGCTTTAGAACACATCATAGCACAGAGACAGCTCTGGTTAAAGTCACAAATGATATTCTGATAGCCTCAGACAAGGGACTTGTCTCTATTCTTGTTCTGCTCGATCTCAGTGCTGCATTTGATACTATCGACCATGATATCCTATTGCAAAGACTAGAGCACTTAGTTGGCATACAGGGAACTGCTTTAGGCTGGTTTAGGTCCTATCTATCTGAACGCTCTCAGTTTGTACGTGTTAACGATGAATCTTCCACGCAAACCAAAGTTAGCCATGGAGTGCCACAGGGCTCAGTGCTCGGACCTATGTTGTTCACATTATATATGCTTCCGTTAGGCAATATTATAAGGAATCATTCTGTAAACTTTCATTGTTATGCGGATGATACTCAACTATATTTATCAATCAAGCCTGATGAAATTAATCATCTAAATAAAATTCAAGACTGCCTTAAGGACTTAAAAACGTGGATGACCTTAAACTTTTTGATGTTAAACACGACCAAAACTGAAGTTATTGTACTTGGCCCGAAGAATCTACGAAACAAATTATCTAAAGATATACTAACTATGGATGGCATTAATTTGGCCTCCAGTGAGACTGTAAGGAATCTTGGTGTTATATTTGATCAGGATTTATCCTTTAACGCCCACATAAAATCAATTTCAAGGACCGCCTACTTCCATCTACGTAACATTGCAAAAATCAGGCATATCTTGCCTCAAAACGATGCAGAGAAACTAGTCCATGCATTTGTTACTTCTAGGCTGGATTATTGTAACTCTTTATTATCAGGGACTACCAAGAAGTCAGTCGAGTCGCTTCAGCTGATTCAAAATGCTGCAGCTCGTGTACTAACCAGAGTTAGGAAAAGGGACCACATTACTCCTGTTCTGGCTGCCTTACACTGGCTCCCTATAGAACACAGGATAGAATTTAAAATTCTTCTTCTCGCCTACAAAGCCCTTAATGGGCAGGCGCCATCTTACCTTAAAGAACTCATTATACCCTGCTGGCCTACTAGGGCATTGCGTTCCAAGAATGCAGGGTTGTTGGTTGTACCTCGAGTCTCTAAAAGTACAATGGGAGCCAGAGCCTTTTCTTATCAAGCTCCACATTTGTGGAATCAGCTTCCAGTTTGTGTTCGGGTGGCAGACACCCTATCTGTTTTTAAGAGTGCGCTTAAGACCTTCCTTTTTGATAAAGCTTATAGTTAGGGCTGATTAGATTCAGCCCCTAGTTTTGCTGATATAGGCTTAGTTTGTCGGGGGACATCTTCCTTCTTCCTTCTCTCTGTCTGTCCCTGTGTCCTCTCATGTTCCGATTAACCCAGCTTCCCCAAATGTCTTTCTTTTTGGTGTCTCTATACGCCGGGATCCGGAGTCATGGATGATCCTGCGGTCCTGAGTCCTGGATCATCGGTCCTGGATGGATATCCTCGTGGATTTATCTTCCTATTATACACACATGCATTTCCAAACATCTGGACTACCTATGTTGCAAATGTATTATCTTTTCAATTTACACACGGCATCTATTGCAGTCTGTCCGTCCTGGAGAGGATCCCTCCTCTGTGGCTCTCCCCGAGGTTTCTCCCATGTTCCCTTTAAACTGTGGGTTTTCTCTGGAAGTGTTTCCTTGTACGATGTGAGGGTCTAAGGACAGAGGGTCTGAGGACAGAGGGTCTGAGGACAGAGGGTCTAAGGACAGACGGTCTGAGGACAGAGGGTCTAAGGACAGAGAGTGTAAGGACAGAGGGTCTAAGGACAGAGGGTCTGAGGACAGAGGCTCTAAGTACAGAGGGTCTAAGGACAGAGGGTCTAAGGACAGAGGGTCTGAGGACAGAGGGTCTAAGGACAGAGAGTCTAAGGACAGAGGGTCTGAGGACAGAGGGTCTGAGGACAGAGGGTGTCGTATTGTCATACTGATATTCTGTATAAACACTGAAGTCCACTGAGACAAATGTAACATTTGTGATATTGGGCTATAAATAAACATTGATTGATTGATTGATATGATATTGTCATGACTGAATAACTGCGGTTTATTATTTGTGAAGAACCAGTTCTTTACATGTCAGTTTGTACTTCCCCCAGTCCTGACACACGTTTCTAAACGGGCCTCTGCACAGCGTCGTGAACACTCGTGCTGCACGGTGTGGTGAATAACACGTGGTGCTGGTGCATCGTGTCTGCAGCTTGATCTCCATGAAGCTGGACGAGTCAGGGAAGAGTCTCATCCCACTGAGAGAAGGTTTCCTGAAGCCTCATAGCGCCCCCTGGTGGCCATGGTGTCAAGTGACCCCATGGTTCAGATCAAGTCCCTGATAAACACTGAGGGAAAGTGAACGATGCTCACGGAGGACCCATTTGAATGTAACCCCTCTCACTCAGGAGGAGTCCAGCTAGCTAGCAGGGATGCCAAGTATTAGAAGCTTATTCAATAACGACAAAACTCAAAGTAGAACTTTTATTTGTATAAATATATCAGAATCAGAATTCCTTTCTAAGTCCCACAGCAGGGGAACACACATATCATATATCTGAAACTGGACCTATGAAAGCATTGTTCCACCTCCAGAAGAAGCTCCAGTGTGTCCCGGCTGAATGCTTCTCTTCTAGATAGCACACATGCACTGATGAACTATCGGACTCTGGGAGCTCCTCCTGGGAAGAACAGCTGCATGTCATCATGCAGGACACTCACTTCACACACTGATAACACGAGTACAAGGACATCACTTCCTCAATGTGTAAGAACTAGGGCTGTCAAACGATTAACATTTTTAATCAGATTAATCGCAGCTTAAAAATTAATTAATCATCATTTGAACTATGTCCAAAATATGCCATTTCTTTATGTATATTGTTGTAGGAATGGAAAGATAATTGAAAGAAGGCGGATATATCCATTTAAAATACAGCATGTATGTTTATTATTTATGCAGGTCACCCTTGACAAAGAGATCTTTTATCTCACCTGATTAAATAAAGGCTACAAACAAATGATAACTTTGTTCTGCGTGTCAAAATGAAAGCCAGCCCACACACCTATCAATCATCAAACCGTCTGAATTCATTACGTGTTGATTTCTATCAACACGTAATGTTGTATCGATGTAGAGAGATGCACTACCGCAAAAGTATTCTCCGTCTGGACTTCCTGCAACAACACCACGCCGTTACCTTGATTCTGATTGGCCAGAAGACATTATCAAAGATGTTCTATTGAGAAGACGATCACTACGTGACAACAGTTTTGAAAACCGTTTCTAGTCTTCGGTATTTCCACACAAGTGGCTGCTGACATCAATCTGACTAACTGCTGTCTGTGCCATTTACTCGGCGCGAGTTGGCGGATTTTATTTTGCTTACTTTAACATCATGTGTCATGGTGGGGCTAAGCCACTTCTTGGTATGGCTGTAGCCTACCCCAGCGTTGCCACTGGTGGGATGTATGGCGCGGGCCATTCTGCACGCGTTCAATGCGTTAAATATTTTTAACGCAGTTAATTCAACAAATTAATTACCGCCGTTAACGCGATAATCTTGACAGCATTAGTAAGAACACATGTGGACCTTTGGCCAGGATCATTCCTTCATGTCAGAGAAAGAATATATAATCAATAGACCTCTATTGAAGTCGATGAAACGATAGAAAGGACAGTCCACGCCTCGTTGAGCGAGCCCACAGTAATCACATAAACACAACCTGGACCTGAGAAGAGGGAGCAGAGCTTTTCTACAGATTCATCGTCTCAAGGTTTCCGGTAACAGAGGAAGTGTAGCTTCTTGCTGCAGTCCTCCGTCTCGTAGCGCTTGGTGCTGGTGTTCCCCAGGACGCCACAGAAGCTCTGAGTCCGGCCACATTGCATGTCCTCGTCCACGTCCCGCACGACTTCTCTATCGCCCGTCCAGAACCACTGACCCGCCAGGAAGCGCAGGCCCGTCCACACCTGACCACATTCAGCAGAGAGGAGAGATATTCATGTACACGTCTGATTGAGCAAGGACCGTGCATGTGTGTGTCAGTGGATTCAACATGTAGTCATTGTGTTGAAATAAAGGAGGTTCATCAGATCGTGATTCCTGAAGTACTGGAATGACCTCTGACAACTAACCGACACTGAGCTGAAGCATCGCCAACGCTGCTGTGATCGCCCTCCGTATAATGTGTACTACACATATACTGGTATGGTAGTATTCACACTGTGATCGCCCTCCGTATAATGTGTGCTACACATATACTCGTATGGTAGTATTCACACTGTGATCGCCCTCCGTATAATGTGTGCTACACATATACTCGTATGGTAGTATTCACACTGTGATCGCCCTCCGTATAATGTGTACTACACATACACTGGTATGGTAGTATTCACACTGTGATCGCCCTCCGTATAATGTGTGCTACACATATACTGGTATGGTAGTATTCACACTGTGATCGCCCTCCGTATAATGTGTACTACACATACACTGGTATGGTATTATTCACACTGTGATCGCCCTCCGTATAATGTGTACTACACATACACTGGTATGGTAGTATTCACACTGTGATCGCCCTCCGTATAATGTGTGCTACACATATACTGGTATGGTAGTATTCACACTGTGATTGCCCTCCGTATAATGTGTACTACACATACACTGGTATGGTAGTATTCACACTGTGATCGCCCTCCGTATAATGTGTGCTACACATATACTGGTATGGTAGTATTCACACTGTGATCGCCCTCCGTATAATGTGTGCTACACATATACTGGTATGGTAATATTCACACTGTGATCGCCCTCCGTATAATGTGTACTACACATATACTGGTATGGTAGTATTCACACTGTGATCGCCCTCCGTATAATGTGTGCTACACATATACTCGTATGGTAGTATTCACACTGTGATCGCCCTCCGTATAATGTGTGCTACAGATATACTCGTATGGTAGTATTCACACTGTGATCGCCCTCCGTATAATGTGTGCTACACATATACTCGTATGGTAGTATTCACACTGTGATCGCCCTCCGTATAATGTGTGCTACAGATATACTCGTATGGTAGTATTCACACTGTGATCGCCCTCCGTATAATGTGTGCTACACATATACTCGTATGGTAGTATTCACACTGTGATCGCCCTCCTGTATAATGTGTACTACACATATACTGGTATGGTAGTATTCACACTGTGATCGCCCTCTGTATAATGTGTACTACACATATACTGGTATGGTAGTATTCACACTGTGATCGCCCTCCGTATAATGTGTACTACACATATACTCGTATGGTAGTACTCACACTGTGATCGCCCTCCGTATAATGTGTGCTACACATATACTCGTATGGTAGTACTCACACTGTGCTCGCCCTCTGTATAATGTGTACTATACATATACTCGTATGGTAGTACTCACACTGTGATCGCCCTCTGTATAATGTGTACTACACATACACTGGTATAGTAGTATTCACACTGGGATCGCCCTCTGTATAATGTGTACTATACATATACTCGTATGGTAGTATTCACACTGTGATCACCCTCTGTATAATGTGTACTACACATATACTCGTATGGTAGTATTCACACTGTGATCGCCCTCCGTATAATGTCTACTACACATACACTCGTATGGTAGTATTCCCACTGTGATCGCCCTCTGTATAATGTGTACTACACATATACTCGTATGGTAGTATTCACACTGTGATCGCCCTCTGTATAATGTGTACTACACATATACTCGTATGGTAGTATTCACACTGTGATCGCCCTCTGTATAATGTGTACTACACATACACTCGTATGGTAGTATTCCCACTGTGATCGCCCTCTGTATAATGTGTACTACACATATACTCGTATGGTAGTACTCACACTGTGATCGCCCTCTGTATAATGTGTACTACACATATACTGGTATGGTAGTATTCACACTGTGATCGCCCTCCGTATAATGTCTACTACACATATACTCGTATGGTAGTACTCACACTGTGATCGCCCTCTGTATAATGTGTACTACACATATACTCGTATGGTAGTATTCACACTGTGATCGCCCTCTGTATAATGTGTACTACACATATACTCGTATGGTAGTATTCACACTGTGATCGCCCTCTGTATAATGTGTACTACACATACACTCGTATGGTAGTATTTCCACTGTGATCCCCCTCGGTATAATGTGTACTACACATATACTCGTATGGTAGTACTCACACTGTGATCGCCCTCCGTATAATGTGTACTACACATATACTCGTATGGTAGTACTCACACTGTGATCGCCCTCTGTATAATGTGTACTTCACATACACTCGTATGGTAGTACTCACACTGTGACTCCATGCTAGTTGTATAGCAGGCTGGATAACTGGATTCATCCGTGTTTCTTTTTCTAAACTCCTGAATGTCTCCGGATGAAGATCGAGTGTTAACGCTGACAGCCTCAGAACAAATGTCAGTGTGCAAAATGTGAACACACAGGAGGAGTTGCTCTGAAACACGCTGTGTAGAAAGCTCCGTCACCTGGTCAGTGGAAGCCTCTGCAGCCCTCAGGCGAGCGTAGGCGCGGTCGTCCTCAGTGCGCACGGAGGCCAGGTCGTAGCGGTAGTTGTAGGCGAGGTGCACCGGCTCCTTTGGGTTGTCAGCCTCCAGAAGCCTGCAGTGCCTCAAAGCCTGATCCCACGTCTTCCTCTCCTTCACCAGAACCAGAGTCTCATCGTAACACCAGAACCTGAACCTGCTGTCACATCTCAAGTCATTCCATTTGTGAGTATATTTGTAAATGACAACACATTGCTCTTCATCTTTGAGATTTGGTTGACCTGCAAGAAGTAGAAGAAGTGTTTGACATTATTCACAAACCAGACACGTTTCTTTATTTTCCAGTTTTTGCTTTAACTCAGAGACACTATTGATATAAAGTGAGGAGAAGGTTGGTGAACATCAGCTGGAGAGGACTCTTTAAAGTACAGACACTACTGATGTACACCTGAACATCAGCAGGAGAGGACTCTTTAAAGTAGAGACACTACATACTGATATACACCTGAACATCAGCAGGAGATGACTCTTTAAAGTAGAGACACTACATACTGATATACACCTGAACATCAGCAGGAGAGGACTCTTTAAAGTAGAGACACTACATACTGATATACACCTGAACATCAGCAGGAGAGGACTCTTTAAAGTAGAGACACTACACACTGATATACACCTGAACATCAGCAGGAGAGGACTCTTTAAAGTAGAGACACTACACACTGATATACACCTGAACATCAGCAGGAGAGGACTCTTTAAAGTAGAGACACTACATACTGATATATACCTGAACATCAGCAGGAGAGGACTCTTTAAAGTAGAGACACTACATACTGATATACACCTGAACATCAGCAGGAGAGGACTCTTTAAAGTAGAGACACTACATACTGATATACACCTGAACATCAGCAGGAGAGGACTCTTTAAAGTAGAGACACTACATACTGATATACACCTGAACATCAGCAGGAGAGGACTCTTTAAAGTAGAGACACTACATACTGATATACACCTGAACATCAGCAGGAGAGGACTCTTTAAAGGCCTAACATCCTATATCCTAAAGTTTCGTGCTAGCCAGACTTACCGACTGCCCAGTTGGTGAAATTGGCGATCTCGTCTGTTTCCGACCATTTCCACTCGGAGTCTGAAGGGTTTTTGTACAAACCGATCCATACGTGATGACTAAACAGATACTTCACCTCTTCTCCGGTTCTGATGGTGGCCAGGTCACTGTGGTGCTCTCTGCAAAAGGCCTGTGCTTCCCTCCATGTCTTCGGTTCATTGTAATATTTAAAGCTCGGTCTCAGAGCAGACCCGCACACGGCAGCAAGCAGCAGCAGCAGCAGGACGGAGGGTTTTCTCATCATGGTTTCCTCAGACCTGCAGTCACATCAGCTTTTATATTTATTACGGCTGTCAGTCACATTTATATTTTTGACTAAACTAAATCTCAAATTGCTAAATGAGTGCTCCAACCTTTGAGTGCGGCTCGACCGCCTCTGCTCTCTATCCAACACGTACACACCTGACTCTCCTGGTCACCGAGCTGTCGTGCTGCCCTTCAACCCACTGCAGCCTGGAAGCAAGACACCAGTTCAAAGTACGGGGAATAACAAGGAAAACAACTCAGATCCAGCACTCACCTTGGATGATGACGGATTGGAAGCCAGCGCTGAGTCTCTGGGTTTTCAGGACATGATATGTAAAATACTCGATGCACAGACTGGCTGCACCAATCACAGCTCAGATGCACTCTGTGTAGGCGAAACAGAACTCGTGCAGAACCCAGCTGGCACGCAGAGTGACCGTGACATCCATGGCCTTCACCAGGTCACCGTCTCTGTCTTCCTGTCCATGCAAAGCAGAGCTTAGCCTCATAGGTTGCTTTTTGAATATTCGTTGTCCCTCAGGAAGGTTTCCATCGAGTGGAATGACCCGGAAGGCTCTGAGCTGCAGCCATGATAAGAGCTGACTCTTGAT
The DNA here is from genome assembly GCA_036324595.1 of Champsocephalus gunnari. Lineage (NCBI taxonomy): Eukaryota > Metazoa > Chordata > Actinopteri > Perciformes > Channichthyidae > Champsocephalus > Champsocephalus gunnari. The sequence goes on along the minus strand of CM070443.1, from coordinate 37,746,567 downwards.
GATCCTTTTCCAAAGGTCATGTCTGTCTATTCCTCGACGCTGCAACTTTAAAGTCACACACCATTCGGCCGTTCAAGCAAACAACAGTCAACAACATTTGAAACCATTAGCCGATAACCTCATATCCCCTTTGGTGAATAACGTGTTGACGATGCTGATACCAATTCATCAGGATGCGTCCATGTGGAGCCTTCCTGTGCTATTCAACAAGATGGAGGATTCTTTACAGGAGAAGCTCAGACAATACATGAAGATATCCTTTCAAGTGTGTGTCTGTGTCACTCACTCACACACACACACACAAACACACACTCACACACACCATGTATACATCACTTCAGGGGACATTACATTGACTTACATGCATTTCCTGGAGACTTATCCTAACCTTAACCATAACCAACACATGCCTAACCCTAACCCTAACCCTTACCCTAACCCTAACCCTAACCCTGGGTTAGGGTTAGGGTTAGGGTTAGGGTTAGGTTTAGGTTTAGGGTTAACCCTAACCCTGTGCGGTTGAGTGGAGGTGGAGAGCATGCACAGCCCACACACACTGACTCGTATCCCAGCCACACACAAACACCCTACACACCATTAGACGCAGCCACCAGAAAAACTACTAAACACTACCTCACACTCATTCAGGCCACTCACCATAAGCTCACTACAGACCAAGCCATTTCCACACACACATTCCCCCCAGGTATGCTGAGGCAAGTCACCAGACTCTCTGCTTTTATTAAACCATCCACCCCCACTGAATACACACATACACAGATACATGCAAACACAATAAACTGGATGCACACGAACATGCTCATTTTACAACAACATTACTCAAACACATTACATACACCCACATCCTCCCCCTTCAACCCCTTAGCCTTCCAGATTGCCACAGGGTGGGCGAGAAAGCGGTACGGACCCAGACTGACCACCAAAACGTTAACAACTGTACACACCTCTTTAAACCCCTCTTCCCACCCCCACCTCCCCATCCCTTCCCCATACCCTAGGACCCCCCCACCCCATCCGGGGCACCTACTACAACCTCACCCCCTACCCTGACCATAAGTCACCCCACCCTACTCAGGGTGCCTACTCTAACCCAGCCCTCAACCCCAAACCCCTCCAGGCCTCTCAACTACTACTGAGAGAGCCTTCCCCTCCCCCCTATCCTAAACCTAAGGGACCCGGGTCTCCTCCACAGTCCTTCTGGAGCCCTCCCCTTTCTCCCAGCCCTAAACCTAAGGGCCCCCCCCTCCCCCAGCACTCCCATCCAGGAGTTTCCTCCCCCCTTCCCCTCTCCACCCCCTCCCTCATCTCTCCACCGTCCTAAACCCAAGACACCCAGGTCTCCCCAACAGTTCCTTTGGAGGCCTCCCCTCCTCCCCAACCCTAAACCTAGGCCCTTCCCCCTGACTGCTGCCACCCCGGAGCTTTCCATCCCCTCCCCTCCATTCCCATCCCCCCCTCCCCAGCTGACTGGTAGGACACACCTCTCCCCCAAATACTATCATAACATCACCTCTCCTCTGTGTCTCCCCTCTACAGGCGATGCTGGTCTCCGGTCGGGCTCGGCCGGTCAGCGGGTCCCCTCAGACCAAACCCAAAATCCGGGAGGGTCCATGATGAAAGGGACTAAGATGGTCACTCGTAACCACTCACAAACCCAATCTGACCCCTCCCTGGATTCCTCTGTTTGGCTCCCGTTGCCCGGCGGGCCCTCTCCGGGACTCAGCACGCCACAAAACCATGGCTGCTGTCGAAATGACATTCCCCCAGGATCCCCTCAACCAAACAGTCATAAGCATACAAGCTATCCCCTGGTTCCCCCTTTGCTTCCCCCTACCAGGACCAGCTCACCCCCGGAACCTAGGTCTGGCTCCAGCATTGAATCTGAGTGGGAATCAGAATCCCTGATTTCGGCTGACTTTCTAGAAAATCAAACCCCCATGATCCCCTCTACCTATAAACAACATACACATTTTCCAGCATTTGTCCAAACTCCTTAAAAAACCTTATTTGACCCTATGTTGAATAACACTTGCATACACCCATCCACAGATCCTCAGGCCCGTGCACCCATTCTCAACCGAGAATCCTAAACCCTACCCCTACACAAAACCTAACCCTAACCCTAACCCTAACCCTAACCCTAACCCTAACCCTAACCTTAACCATAACCAACACATGCCTAACCCTAACCCTAACCCTAACCCTAACCAAGTCTTCTCCCTGAAAGTAATGATTCCCCTCATGGGGACCTCCAATTTGTCCCCATAAGGGACGCGAGTCCCCACATGTGACTGTGTAAACAGATGTAGGTCCCCACAAGTATAGTAATGCTAGGCCACACACACACACACACACACACACACACATACACACAGTATTTAACTACCGCCACTCTTCAGCCCTACACAAAACGTTTCATTTGGTAACCAAATCCAACACCTTGAGTTGTCCTTCAACAGAGAGATGCACGTGTGGGAGAGGAGTCTCTCTTCACGAGGAAAGGCTCAACATCTTAAGGACAGAGGTGGGTTAACACGCATCCCTTTCATTATTAATAAGTGGGCATGCCTTTAAAATCTATAAACCTGGAGTCAAACTGAAGCAGAGTCTGTCCATCAGTTTTCAGGGAATGCCCTGATACCCCTGGTCCCTCCACAGGCAGCCAATGGGATTCCTCCAAGTCATTTTGGATTATGTCAGAATATAATCTCTGTGTCAAACAAACCTTTATGAAATGTACACGTTTAGTTCAGCAGGATAATCTCCACATATTAAAACCAAGTTGATATAACGTTGATATTGACGCTATCCTTCCAGTACGGCCTCAGTGGGGCTTTACTGCCAAAAACACATTCAGGAAACCATTGACCTCCAGATGCTGACTCCTTCCTCTCTCTCCCTCGTCCCCCCCGGTCTCTGGCGGTGACACCACCCTCTCCACCTGCTACTCAAACTTTTTCTGTCAGGCAAAAAAAAATGGAACTGTATGGAAAAGAAAGTCTGCAACACAAATAGTCACGTAATGGGCCAAGTTAACATTATTAAAGTACATCAACATGAACGTGAGCATTCCTTTCAAAACAATGAAAACATCTCTTTGCTAGAACCGTGATGATACATTTTTTTTCCATACTGTAAGTCTGTGTGCTCAAAAATAATAATAATACAATTGCTACAATCAATTATTATACTTGGCCACTTTGCAATCTGTGCAAAAAAATGAAAAGAAAAAAATGTTTGATATTTGAAAGTGCGTCTTCTAATTAGTGGAATGCTGTGAATCTTTATTCCCCTTATTTCAATACTTTGGCTCTCCATAACTTCAGCCTACTTTCAGCTACAGAAACCATTCAAATATTAAACTATTCAGCCTTTTCAGAAATCGATGGGAAACCTTCAACTTTTTAAAAATATGTTATGCTTTTTGAAATATTCAGCTTTTTAAACTCTTCTTTTAACATGGAAGTCAATGGGAGGAGCCTTCAAATCCTCTTTAACTACACCTTGCGCCAAATGCTTCTTCTTCCACATACTTTCAGCTTGAGACTTCATTCCAACTTTAAAATGATCACAAGACCTTCAGCTATTCAATTTTGATTCAGTCTGTTGATATCTTTTACACTTTTTGAGATATTAAACATTGTTCAGACCTTGGTACAGAGGCCTTCTTCAGATTTTAACATTAACTAGAGTGCGTGATGTCACAGCTAGAGTCATGGGCGGCGCCAGGATGTTTTTGCTGCAGTAGCTTAGCCGTTGCTATGACAGCACGGCGTTGCTATGACAGCACGGCGCTGCTAGTTAATTTTCAAAATAAATAAACAAGCAATACCAGTGGGCCGAGCACGAGCCCGTTCATATTGTAGCGTTCAGCCGCTATTCGAGATCACTCGAGCCTTCAGTGTCGAAAACGTTCTCTTTATTTTCTGGTATTGACGGCCACAGCCACGCCTTACAGAACCAATCAATAGTATAACACTCATTATGACTTTTCCCTACTCGAACACAACTCCTACCGTCTCGTACTCCCTCCACACACACCGGAAAACGCACACACACACCTGGAAGGGGCGGTCTCTCCCTAACTCCGACCAACAACAACAACATTGCCTAAATAACTTTACAAATGTACTAAACTGTGCACATCTGATAACTGACATACCTATTCACTTGGTCACGCTACAATATTATCCTTAATATTTACATTAAAACATTCCTGACAGGGTCCATGATGAAAGGGACTAAGATGGTCACTCGTAACCACTCACAAACCCAATCTGACCCCTCCCTGGATTCCTCTGTTTGGCTCCCGTTGCCCGGCGGGCCCTCTCCGGGACTCAGCACGCCACAAAACCATGGCTGCTGTCGAAATGACATTCCCCCAGGATCCCCTCAATCAAACAGTCATAAGCATACAAGCTATCCCCTGGTTCCCCCTTTGCTTCCCCCTACCAGGACCAGCTCACCCCCGGAACCTAGGTCTGGCTCCAGTAATGAATCTGAGTGGGAATCAGAATCCCTGATTTCGGCTGACTTTCTAGAAAATCAAACCCCCATGATCCCCTCTACCTATAAACAACATACACATTTTCCAGCATTTGTCCAAACTCCTTAAAAAACCTTATTTGACCCTATGTTGAATAACACTTGCATACACCCATCCACAGATCCTCAGGCCCATGCACCCATTCTCAACCGAGAATCCTAAACCCTACCCCTACACAAAACCTAACCCTAACCCTAACCCTAACCCTAACCCTAACCCTAACCCTAACCCTAACCCTAACCTTAACCATAACCAACACATGCCTAACCCTAAACCTAACCCTAACCCTAACCCTAACCCTAACCAAGTCTTCTCCCTGAAAGTAATGATTCCCCTCATGGGGACCTCCAATTTGTCCCCATAAGGGACGCGAGTCCCCACATGTGACTGTGTAAACAGATGTAGGTCCCCACAAGTATAGTAATGCTAGGCCACACACACACACACACACACACATACACACAGTATTTAACTACCGCCACTCTTCAGCCCTACACAAAACGTTTCATTTGGTAACCAAATCCAACACCTTGAGTTGTCCTTCAACAGAGAGATGCACGTGTGGGAGAGGAGTCTCTCTTCACGAGGAAAGGCTCAACATCTTAAGGACAGAGGTGGGTTAACACGCATCCCTTTCATTATTAATAAGTGGGCATGCCTTTAAAATCTATAAACCTGGAGTCAAACTGAAGCAGAGTCTGTCCATCAGTTTTCAGGGAATGCCCTGATACCCCTGGTCCCTCCACAGGCAGCCAATGGGATTCCTCCAAGTCATTTTGGATTATGTCAGAATATAATCTCTGTGTCAAACAAACCTTTATGAAATGTACACGTTTAGTTCAGCAGGATAATCTCCACATATTAAAACCAAGTTGATATAACGTTGATATTGACGCTATCCTTCCAGTACGGCCTCAGTGGGGCTTTACTGCCAAAAACACATTCAGGAAACCATTGACCTCCAGATGCTGACTCCTTCCTCTCTCTCCCTCGTCCCCCCCGGTCTCTGGCGGTGACACCACCCTCTCCACCTGCTACTCAAACTTTTTCTGTCAGGCAAAAAAAAATGGAACTGTATGGAAAAGAAAGTCTGCAACACAAATAGTCACGTAATGGGCCAAGTTAACATTATTAAAGTACATCAACATGAACGTGAGCATTCCTTTCAAAACAATGAAAACATCTCTTTGCTAGAACCGTGATGATACATTTTTTTTCCATACTGTAAGTCTGTGTGCTCAAAAATAATAATAATACAATTGCTACAATCAATTATTATACTTGGCCACTTTGCAATCTGTGCAAAAAAATGAAAAGAAAAAATGTTTGATATTTGAAAGTGCGTCTTCTAATTAGTGGAATGCTGTGAATCTTTATTCCCCTTATTTCAATACTTTGGCTCTCCATAACTTCAGCCTACTTTCAGCTACAGAAACCATTCAAATATTAAACTATTCAGCCTTTTCAGAAATCGATGGGAAACCTTCAACTTTTTAAAAATATGTTATGCTTTTTGAAATATTCAGCTTTTTAAACTCTTCTTTTAACATGGAAGTCAATGGGAGGAGCCTTCAAATCCTCTTTAACTACACCTTGCGCCAAATGCTTCTTCTTCCACATACTTTCAGCTTGAGACTTCATTCCAACTTTAAAATGATCACAAGACCTTCAGCTATTCAATTTTGATTCAGTCTGTTGATATCTTTTACACTTTTTGAGATATTAAACATTGTTCAGACCTTGGTACAGAGGCCTTCTTCAGATTTTAACATTAACTAGAGTGCGTGATGTCACAGCTAGAGTCATGGGCGGCGCCAGGATGTTTTTGCTGCAGTAGCTTAGCCGTTGCTATGACAGCACGGCGTTGCTATGACAGCACGGCGCTGCTAGTTAATTTTCAAAATAAATAAACAAGCAATACCAGTGGGCCGAGCACGAGCCCGTTCATATTGTAGCGTTCAGCCGCTATTCGAGATCACTCGAGCCTTCAGTGTCGAAAACGTTCTCTTTATTTTCTGGTATTGACGGCCACAGCCACGCCTTACAGAACCAATCAATAGTATAACACTCATTATGACTTTTCCCTACTCGAACACAACTCCTACCGTCTCGTACTCCCTCCACACACACCGGAAAACGCACACACACACCTGGAAGGGGCGGTCTCTCCCTAACTCCGACCAACAACAACAACATTGCCTAAATAACTTTACAAATGTACTAAACTGTGCACATCTGATAACTGACATACCTATTCACTTGGTCACGCTACAATATTATCCTTAATATTTACATTAAAACATTCCTGACAGGGTCCATGATGAAAGGGACTAAGATGGTCACTCGTAACCACTCACAAACCCAATCTGACCCCTCCCTGGATTCCTCTGTTTGGCTCCCGTTGCCCGGCGGGCCCTCTCCGGGACTCAGCACGCCACAAAACCATGGCTGCTGTCGAAATGACATTCCCCCAGGATCCCCTCAATCAAACAGTCATAAGCATACAAGCTATCCCCTGGTTCCCCCTTTGCTTCCCCCTACCAGGACCAGCTCACCCCCGGAACCTAGGTCTGGCTCCAGTAATGAATCTGAGTGGGAATCAGAATCCCTGATTTCGGCTGACTTTCTAGAAAATCAAACCCCCATGATCCCCTCTACCTATAAACAACATACACATTTTCCAGCATTTGTCCAAACTCCTTAAAAAACCTTATTTGACCCTATGTTGAATAACACTTGCATACACCCATCCACAGATCCTCAGGCCCATGCACCCATTCTCAACCGAGAATCCTAAACCCTACCCCTACACAAAACCTAACCCTAACCCTAACCCTAACCCTAACCCTAACCCTAACCCTAACCTTAACCATAACCAACACATGCCTAACCCTAAACCTAACCCTAACCCTAACCCTAACCCTAACCAAGTCTTCTCCCTGAAAGTAATGATTCCCCTCATGGGGACCTCCAATTTGTCCCCATAAGGGACGCGAGTCCCCACATGTGACTGTGTAAACAGATGTAGGTCCCCACAAGTATAGTAATGCTAGGCCACACACACACACACACACACACATACACACAGTATTTAACTACCGCCACTCTTCAGCCCTACACAAAACGTTTCATTTGGTAACCAAATCCAACACCTTGAGTTGTCCTTCAACAGAGAGATGCACGTGTGGGAGAGGAGTCTCTCTTCACGAGGAAAGGCTCAACATCTTAAGGACAGAGGTGGGTTAACACGCATCCCTTTCATTATTAATAAGTGGGCATGCCTTTAAAATCTATAAACCTGGAGTCAAACTGAAGCAGAGTCTGTCCATCAGTTTTCAGGGAATGCCCTGATACCCCTGGTCCCTCCACAGGCAGCCAATGGGATTCCTCCAAGTCATTTTGGATTATGTCAGAATATAATCTCTGTGTCAAACAAACCTTTATGAAATGTACACGTTTAGTTCAGCAGGATAATCTCCACATATTAAAACCAAGTTGATATAACGTTGATATTGACGCTATCCTTCCAGTACGGCCTCAGTGGGGCTTTACTGCCAAAAACACATTCAGGAAACCATTGACCTCCAGATGCTGACTCCTTCCTCTCTCTCCCTCGTCCCCCCCGGTCTCTGGCGGTGACACCACCCTCTCCACCTGCTACTCAAACTTTTTCTGTCAGGCAAAAAAAAATGGAACTGTATGGAAAAGAAAGTCTGCAACACAAATAGTCACGTAATGGGCCAAGTTAACATTATTAAAGTACATCAACATGAACGTGAGCATTCCTTTCAAAACAATGAAAACATCTCTTTGCTAGAACCGTGATGATACATTTTTTTTCCATACTGTAAGTCTGTGTGCTCAAAAATAATAATAATACAATTGCTACAATCAATTATTATACTTGGCCACTTTGCAATCTGTGCAAAAAAATGAAAAGAAAAAATGTTTGATATTTGAAAGTGCGTCTTCTAATTAGTGGAATGCTCTGAATCTTTATTCCCCTTATTTCAATACTTTGGCTCTCCATAACTTCAGCCTACTTTCAGCTACAGAAACCATTCAAATATTAAACTATTCAGCCTTTTCAGAAATCGATGGGAAACCTTCAACTTTTTAAAAATATGTTATGCTTTTTGAAATATTCAGCTTTTAAACTCTTCTTTTAACATGGAAGTCAATGGGAGGAGCCTTCAAATCCTCTTTAACTACACCTTGCGCCAAATGCTTCTCCTTCCACATACTTTCAGCTTGAGACTTCATTCCAACTTTAAAATGATCACAAGACCTTCAGCTATTCAATTTTGATTCAGATTGTTGATATCTTTTACACTTTTTGAGATATTAAACATTGTTCAGACCTTGGTACAGAGGCCTTCTTCAGATTTTAACATTAACTAGAGTGCGTGATGTCACAGCTAGAGTCATGGGCGGCGCCAGGATGTTTTTGCTGCAGTAGCTTAGCCGTTGCTATGACAGCACGGCGTTGCTATGACAGCACGGCGCTGCTAGTTAATTTTCAAAATAAATAAACAAGCAATACCAGTGGGCCGAGCACGAGCCCGTTCATATTGTAGCGTTCAGCCGCTATTCGAGATCACTCGAGCCTTCAGTGTCGAAAACGTTCTCTTTATTTTCTGGTATTGACGGCCACAGCCACGCCTTACAGAACCAATCAATAGTATAACACTCATTATGACTTTTCCCTACTCGAACACAACTCCTACCGTCTCGTACTCCCTCCACACACACCGGAAAACGCACACACACACCTGGAAGGGGCGGTCTCTCCCTAACTCCGACCAACAACAACAACATTGCCTAAATAACTTTACAAATGTACTAAACTGTGCACATCTGATAACTGACATACCTATTCACTTGGTCACGCTACAATATTATCCTTAATATTTACATTAAAACATTCCTGACAGGGTCCATGATGAAAGGGACTAAGATGGTCACTCGTAACCACTCACAAACCCAATCTGACCCCTCCCTGGATTCCTCTGTTTGGCTCCCGTTGCCCGGCGGGCCCTCTCCGGGACTCAGCACGCCACAAAATCATGGCTGCTGTCGAAATGACATTCCCCCAGGATCCCCTCAACCAAACAGTCATAAGCATACAAGCTATCCCCTGGTTCCCCCTTTGCTTCCCCCTACGAGGACCAGCTCACCCCCGGAACCTAGGTCTGGCTCCAGTAATGAATCTGAGTGGGAATCAGAATCCCTGATTTCGGCTGACTTTCTAGAAAATCAAACCCCCATGATCCCCTCTACCTATAAACAACATACACATTTTCCAGCATTTGTCCAAACTCCTTAAAAAACCTTATTTGACCCTATGTTGAATAACACTTGCATACACCCATCCACAGATCCTCAGGCCCGTGCACCCATTCTCAACCGAGAATCCTAAACCCTACCCCTACACAAAACCTAACCCTAACCCTAACCCTAACCCTAACCCTAACCCTAACCTTAACCATAACCAACACATGCCTAACCCTAACCCTAACCCTGGAGTTGCTGAAGAGGACCCTCATTGTCGGGGACTCCAATCTCTCCCGCATCCCCCCCTTTACAGACCCCCACCTTCAGATAGATAGCTTTCCGGGTGCTAAATTCCATCACATAACTTCGATTCTCAGTAAACTTCCCCCATGTCACAACACCTCACAAGTCATAATATCAGTAGGACTCAATAATGGACTCTCAGACACCGCACTCTCATCTTCTATTAAACAGCTGCACGCCATGTGGAAACAGAGCACCCTCTGCTTTCCAAACGCCACCATTTACATCCCCATCATAAACTTTTCCAACAGTCTGACCGTCCACCAGCAGACTGCACTCACCACACTCAACACCACCATAGCCTCCAAATACAACTTCATACCGGAAATAAACCCACTACTCTTCCATGTCACTTCACGTGACAACATCCACTGGACCCTGCAGACGGCCGGGATGTTACTCAGGTACTGGAAGCAGCATTTAAACTACTGAACGGGGATCATAATTGCATTACAACTCCCCACCGCTCAAATATAACCAACCTCTCTGCCGTTTTCTCCCCCACGACCGCACAGCTGGAGTTACTGGAAAAAGGCTTATCATTCATTCCAACACCCAAACTCCCCACCCGACCGGAGATCAGGGCGGACCTCCACACCTTCCACAGGCGGATTAAGATCATGGACCACTTCCTGGGGAGCCAGGGGCGGGAGCCTGTTCTGTTCACCGGACCGTCCACCTGGGAACCACACACCGCAACATCAACACCTGAAATAACACAACTAATTAATAAAAATCTACTAGCACTCACACATTGGCGCCCCCTTCCACACAGCACACACAACATTAGCCAGGAACAATTACAAATTATTAAAACATTAGGTAACAGCCAACACATAGTCATCAAACCTGCAGATAAGGGGGGCCAAATAGTCATACAAGATAGGGACAATTATATATTGGAAGCACATAGGCAGTTAAATGACAACACATACTACAGATCACTGACGCACCCACTTCAATTGGAAACACAAACACTAGTTAGGGACATTACAGCAACACTTTACACTAACAAAATCATAAACAAAAAACAAAAACAATATCTGGATGGTCCGGAGGAGCCCAGGCCCCGCCTCTTCTACCTGCTCCCCAAGATCCACAAGCCTGTGGAGACGTGGACGGTCCCCTCTGTGGTTCCGGTCGGCCGCCCCATCATCAGCGACTGCGGTTCAGAATCATACAATATAACGGAATACATAGATCATTTTATCAATCCCCTTTCAAAACTCCACCCCAGTTATCTCAGAGACACATATGATTTTGTCAACAAAATAAAAAACCTCACAGTCCCCAGCCACACCCTCATTTTCTCAATAGACATAGTATCCCTTTACACCAACATTGAAACCCCACTTGGCCTCACCGCAATTCAGCACTCCTTCAATAAAAACCCAGACCCATCCAGACCCGACAGCCAAATCATTCAGTTGCTCCACCTCACACTCACCCGCAATGATTTTATGTTTAACAATGACCACTACCTCCAGCTGTGCGGTTGTGCGATGGGCCGGAAATACGCGCCAGCCTACGCGGATATTTACCTGGCCCATTGGGAGGAAACGGTCTTTACTAAACTCCCCCTCAAACCCCTTCTGTACTTCCGGTACCTGGATGACATCTTTGGCCTCTGGCACCACACAGAACAGGATTTCCTCACCTTCTCAGACATCCTCAACACACATCACCCTAAAATAAAACTCAAACACCAGTTACATACACACACTGTGGAGTTCCTCGACACTGGGGTGTTTTTCCGCAGCTCCGGCGACCACAGCAAGACACTTGCCACCAAGGTCTTTTTTAAGGACACAGATCGCCACGCACTCCTCCATAAAACCAGCTATCACCCTGGGCACACGTACAGAGGCCTGATCAAGTCCCAGCTGATCCGCTTCCACAGGATATGCACCCTCGCGGAGGATGTGGAGGAGGCTACCAGAATCCTCTTTAGTGCGCTGAGACCCAGGGGCTATTCGAGGCGCTTCCTTAGAAGCATTAAGGCGGAGGTCGGCCGCACCTTCATAGAGAAATACAAAGACATCTCCGCCCGGCCGTCCGGCCCTGCCCTGGTCCCCCTCATCACAACCTACTCCGGGAGCCTGTCCAGCCTCTTGGGCAGACTAAAGGCCAATTTTGAGGGGGCCAGGGGCGGCTGTGACGCGCTGCGGCCGTGCCGGCTGATCTCCGCCTACCGCCGTAATAAAAATCTCCAGGACCTCCTGGTCCATACAAAATTAAATAAAGGCATCAAAACTAGGGAGGCGCCTCGTGTCTCTGAGGTTGGTTTCGTTCGCCTCCCCCACGTTTTCAATCCCTTCTCTCGAGAGGGGAGCAACGTACGGCAGGCCTTGACACCTAACACAAAAAACGCTATTTATGCAATTAGGTGCAAGGCCTGCCAGAGACTCTATGTGGGGGAGACGCGCAATGAGATCAGCCTCAGAATTAAACAACATCAATATCGAATTAGAGACGGGGACGGCACGAGCGTTTTATACAACCATTTTAAACTCCATGGCCTCCAGAGTATACAATCAATGGGCCTGGAGAGCAGCAGCGGCTGGAGCACGGGCCAGAGGCGAGCGGCGGAGCGGAGGTGGATCCATCGCCTGGGCACCATTGACCCGGGCGGACTAAATGAAAAATATAATTGATGGGTCCGCCTCCCACTACTCAAACATGCTTTAACCTGTGTGATCTCCTCTTTTCCCCGGGGTCTCTCCCCTGCAGACGGGTGATTTGGGTTCCCTTCTCTGCGGGTGTGTCAGCCTGTTTTAATCCGCCCTCCACGTATTTTAGCACTTATACTTATTTATTTATTATTATTTATAGATCCTCCTCATCTGGACTTTTTTATTGGTGTGCTACATTTTTATCGCATGTTTTCAGCACTATCTTATTTATTTAATGGTGTTCATATTTATGTTTTTATTACTTCTTACATGTTTTATAATTTTAAATGTATTTATGTGTATGTTTTTATCTGAAAATGATCAAGGCCACACGAGGAGGGACGCTTTCATCTGTTTATTTATATTTATTTTAAATTATTTTATTACCTGGAGGCCGGGAAACCGCCCGCAGGGGGCGCTCTTCACCTCCCTGCCACCCTTTTCGATTTTAATGGTTTCTGTTTTTCAGTGATATCCGGTTCATTATATACGATGTTACTAACCCGGTGTGCCTTCCTTTATTTTATTATTATTAGTTAACTTTAAGACTCCCTTTACTTTTTAAATTCATATTACTGGGGAGAATGTTTTAATTATTTATATTTGTATCATTGCACTTGTGTTTTAACTGCACTTATACTACCATGCACGGCTTTTACTAATAGAACTGGATTCACTTTTAAATTGGCCATTTTAGATCCCCCACGCACGCACGCACGCACGCACGCACACACACGCACACACACACCACACACACACACACACACACACACACCACCCTCCAGATCCTGGGACGGGGAGATCTGCTTTTTAGGCATACTCTGCCGCCGTTCCGCGGTCCGGCTCCGCTCTGCACTTTTTAACCATTTATTTGAAACGGTCTTGTCCTCACGGAGCTTTTATGATGCTTTAAAAGGGTTTTTATAAGGTTTATGTTTACGGAGGTTTTTAATGTTTTATAAAACACCTATCGACCGAGAGCCAGTGCACCAGGGCCCTCCGAAAAAACCCTGCTTTTCCCCAACCTAAACCTAACCCTAACCCTAACCCTAACCCTAACCCTAACCAAGTCTTCTCCCTGAAAGTAATGATTCCCCTCATGGGGACCTCCAATTTGTCCCCATAAGGGACGCGAGTCCCCACATGCGACTGTGTAAACAGATGTAGGTCCCCACAAGTATAGTAATGCTAGGCCACACACACACACACACACACACACATACACACAGTATTTAACTACCGCCACTCTTCAGCCCTACACAAAACGTTTCATTTGGTAACCAAATCCAACACCTTGAGTTGTCCTTCAACAGAGAGATGCACGTGTGGGAGAGGAGTCTCTCTTCACGAGGAAAGGCTCAACATCTTAAGGACAGAGGTGGGTTAACACGCATCCCTTTCATTATTAATAAGTGGGCATGCCTTTAAAATCTATAAACCTGGAGTCAAACTGAAGCAGAGTCTGTCCATCAGTTTTCAGGGAATGCCCTGATACCCCTGGTCCCTCCACAGGCAGCCAATGGGATTCCTCCAAGTCATTTTGGATTATGTCAGAATATAATCTCTGTGTCAAACAAACCTTTATGAAATGTACACGTTTAGTTCAGCAGGATAATCTCCACATATTAAAACCAAGTTGATATAACGTTGATATTGACGCTATCCTTCCAGTACGGCCTCAGTGGGGCTTTACTGCCAAAAACACATTCAGGAAACCATTGACCTCCAGATGCTGACTCCTTCCTCTCTCTCCCTCGTCCCCCCCGGTCTCTGGCGGTGACACCACCCTCTCCACCTGCTACTCAAACTTTTTCTGTCAGGCAAAAAAAAATGGAACTGTATGGAAAAGAAAGTCTGCAACACAAATAGTCACGTAATGGGCCAAGTTAACATTATTAAAGTACATCAACATGAACGTGAGCATTCCTTTCAAAACAATGAAAACATCTCTTTGCTAGAACCGTGATGATACATTTTTTTTCCATACTGTAAGTCTGTGTGCTCAAAAATAATAATAATACAATTGCTACAATCAATTATTATACTTGGCCACTTTGCAATCTGTGCAAAAAAATGAAAAGAAAAAATGTTTGATATTTGAAAGTGCGTCTTCTAATTAGTGGAATGCTGTGAATCTTTATTCCCCTTATTTCAATACTTTGGCTCTCCATAACTTCAGCCTACTTTCAGCTACAGAAACCATTCAAATATTAAACTATTCAGCCTTTTCAGAAATCGATGGGAAACCTTCAACTTTTTAAAAATATGTTGTGCTTTTTGAAATATTCAGCTTTTTAAACTCTTCTTTTAACATGGAAGTCAATGGGAGGAGCCTTCAAATCCTCTTTAACTACACCTTGCGCCAAATGCTTCTTCTTCCACATACTTTCAGCTTGAGACTTCATTCCAACTTTAAAATGATCACAAGACCTTCAGCTATTCAATTTTGATTCAGATTGTTGATATCTTTTACACTTTTTGAGATATTAAACATTGTTCAGACCTTGGTACAGAGGCCTTCTTCAGATTTTAACATTAACTAGAGTGCGTGATGTCACAGCTAGAGTCATGGGCGGCGCCAGGATGTTTTTGCTGCAGTAGCTTAGCCGTTGCTATGACAGCACGGCGTTGCTATGACAGCACGGCGCTGCTAGTTAATTTTCAAAATAAATAAACAAGCAATACCAGTGGGCCGAGCACGAGCCCGTTCATATTGTAGCGTTCAGCCGCTATTCGAGATCACTCGAGCCTTCAGTGTCGAAAACGTTCTCTTTATTTTCTGGTATTGACGGCCACAGCCACGCCTTACAGAACCAATCAATAGTATAACACTCATTATGACTTTTCCCTACTCGAACACAACTCCTACCGTCTCGTACTCCCTCCACACACACCGGAAAACGCACACACACACCTGGAAGGGGCGGTCTCTCCCTAACTCCGACCAACAACAACAACATTGCCTAAATAACTTTACAAATGTACTAAACTGTGCACATCTGATAACTGACATACCTATTCACTTGGTCACGCTACAATATTATCCTTAATATTTACATTAAAACATTCCTGACAGGGTCCATGATGAAAGGGACTAAGATGGTCACTCGTAACCACTCACAAACCCAATCTGACCCCTCCCTGGATTCCTCTGTTTGGCTCCCGTTGCCCGGCGGGCCCTCTCCGGGACTCAGCACGCCACAAAATCATGGCTGCTGTCGAAATGACATTCCCCCAGGATCCCCTCAACCAAACAGTCATAAGCATACAAGCTATCCCCTGGTTCCCCCTTTGCTTCCCCCTACGAGGACCAGCTCACCCCCGGAACCTAGGTCTGGCTCCAGTAATGAATCTGAGTGGGAATCAGAATCCCTGATTTCGGCTGACTTTCTAGAAAATCAAACCCCCATGATCCCCTTTACCTATAAACAACATACACATTTTCCAGCATTTGTCCAAACTCCTTAAAAAACCTTATTTGACCCTATGTTGAATAACACTTGCATACACCCATCCACAGATCCTCAGGCCCGTGCACCCATTCTCAACCGAGAATCCTAAACCCTACCCCTACACAAAACCTAACCCTAACCCTAACCCTAACCCTAACCCTAACCCTAACCCTAACCTTAACCATAACCAACACATGCCTAACCCTAAACCTAACCCTAACCCTAACCCTAACCCTAACCAAGTCTTCTCCCTGAAAGTAATGATTCCCCTCATGGGGACCTCCAATTTGTCCCCATAAGGGACGCGAGTCCCCACATGCGACTGTGTAAACAGATGTAGGTCCCCACAAGTATAGTAATGCTAGGCCACACACACACACACACACACACACATACACACAGTATTTAACTACCGCCACTCTTCAGCCCTACACAAAACGTTTCATTTGGTAACCAAATCCAACACCTTGAGTTGTCCTTCAACAGAGAGATGCACGTGTGGGAGAGGAGTCTCTCTTCACGAGGAAAGGCTCAACATCTTAAGGACAGAGGTGGGTTAACACGCATCCCTTTCATTATTAATAAGTGGGCATGCCTTTAAAATCTATAAACCTGGAGTCAAACTGAAGCAGAGTCTGTCCATCAGTTTTCAGGGAATGCCCTGATACCCCTGGTCCCTCCACAGGCAGCCAATGGGATTCCTCCAAGTCATTTTGGATTATGTCAGAATATAATCTCTGTGTCAAACAAACCTTTATGAAATGTACACGTTTAGTTCAGCAGGATAATCTCCACATATTAAAACCAAGTTGATATAACGTTGATATTGACGCTATCCTTCCAGTACGGCCTCAGTGGGGACTTTACTGCCAAAAACACATTCAGGAAACCATTGACCTCCAGATGCTGACTCCTTCCTCTCTCTCCCTCGTCCCCCCCGGTCTCTGGCGGTGACACCACCCTCTCCACCTGCTACTCAAACTTTTTCTGTCAGGCAAAAAAAAATGGAACTGTATGGAAAAGAAAGTCTGCCCGCCCCCCCCCCAACACAAATAGTCACGTAATGGGCCAAGTTAACATTATTAAAGTACATCAACATGAACGTGAGCATTCCTTTCAAAACAATGAAAACATCTCTTTGCTAGAACCGTGATGATACATTTTTTTTCCATACTGTAAGTCTGTGTGCTCAAAAATAATAATAATACAATTGCTACAATCAATTATTATACTTGGCCACTTTGCAATCTGTGCAAAAAAATGAAAAGAAAAAATGTTTGATATTTGAAAGTGCGTCTTCTAATTAGTGGAATGCTGTGAATCTTTATTCCCCTTATTTCAATACTTTGGCTCTCCATAACTTCAGCCTACTTTCAGCTACAGAAACCATTCAAATATTAAACTATTCAGCCTTTTCAGAAATCGATGGGAAACCTTCAACTTTTTAAAAATATGTTATGCTTTTTGAAATATTCAGCTTTTAAACTCTTCTTTTAACATGGAAGTCAATGGGAGGAGCCTTCAAATCCTCTTTAACTACACCTTGCGCCAAATGCTTCTTCTTCCACATACTTTCAGCTTGAGACTTCATTCCAACTTTAAAATGATCACAAGACCTTCAGCTATTCAATTTTGATTCAGATTGTTGATATCTTTTACACTTTTTGAGATATTAAACATTGTTCAGACCTTGGTACAGAGGCCTTCTTCAGATTTTAACATTAACTAGAGTGCGTGATGTCACAGCTAGAGTCATGGGCGGCGCCAGGATGTTTTTGCTGCAGTAGCTTAGCCGTTGCTATGACAGCACGGCGTTGCTATGACAGCACGGCGCTGCTAGTTAATTTTCAAAATAAATAAACAAGCAATACCAGTGGGCCGAGCACGAGCCCGTTCATATTGTAGCGTTCAGCCGCTATTCGAGATCACTCGAGCCTTCAGTGTCGAAAACGTTCTCTTTATTTTCTGGTATTGACGGCCACAGCCACGCCTTACAGAACCAATCAATAGTATAACACTCATTATGACTTTTCCCTACTCGAACACAACTCCTACCGTCTCGTACTCCCTCCACACACACCGGAAAACGCACACACACACCTGGAAGGGGCGGTCTCTCCCTAACTCCGACCAACAACAACAACATTGCCTAAATAACTTTACAAATG
>CM070443.1:37700631-37723131 GCA_036324595.1 Champsocephalus gunnari | reverse complement strand
AAATGCACACCCTGCACAGAGTTCGTGGTGCACAACGTGCAAAGCACCGAAGGAAGTATCCGAGTAGAGACACAGCATATAAGAACCCAGACGGTGCTCTGGTCACGGTCACAAGGTTGAGTGTGGACGCTGGACACTTCTCACACTCCAAGAAGTAGCGGAAACAGCAGATGTTCCGTGTCCTCCTGTGAATACAGAAATATACAAATACATTTTCTTCAGTATTCAATAACTATAGCACTACTCTGGTTAGTAAAACAAGTCGTTACGTGTGTAGTCTTTATAAGTTGGTGCTACAACGCTAGGTAGTTAGCATACAGTGGCTATCGTCACTTCAACGTGGGACAACACGACAGGGTGTGCACTAAGGGAGGTTACTAAAGCGAGACACGGCATCCGTCTCCAGCGTTCTCCTCATCCTCAGGTCCTCAGTGTGTGGTTCCTCTCATGACGCCGGGCTGGAGCTCTGGTTCTGTGACTCGGTCTCCCAGTTCTTGCCCCGGTTCTTCTTCCTGCTCCTCTCGGCCATCACCAGAGCGGCCAGCACGGTCACCAGTACGGTGACGGTGATGACGAGCACCGTGGCGGTCTCAGCGACGCACAGCTGGCTGTCCACCGACGCCAGCTGTGCCCCGGCCAGCTGAGGAGGGTCGCGGCACGTCACGTTGTGATAGTCTTCAATGTGGAGGTGTCGGACGTAAAGGATCTTACTGAAGACACGATGCAGGTCGCAGTCGCAGATCCACGGGTTCCCTGGTGGAGAAACGGGAGAGTAAATATCAGTGATGGGATGTAACTAAGTACATTTATTAAAGTACCAAAACCCGATGGATGGTGGATTTAAAAACAGTGGCTGCTATTAAGTGTCTAAAGGAGACGACTAAACGCCATCACGCTCAACGTTAGCCACCGTTAGCTTAGCGGTGGTGACGTGTGTAAGACATTCAAATGAATGTTTATACGGCGTAATTTAGATTAAATATACTGTAAACTTAAAACTGTTTTATTCTTAAAATACTTTATGTCCGGTTAGCATTAGCATGTGGCTAATGTTATTGCTGAATATTAAATTAATGTACAGTTTTATTTTGAAAAGCTTTATTGAAGGACAACCCCGTCGGTTACACATGACGTTACTTCCGGCTTCACGTTAACAATGATTACAGACGTTAAAATGCATTAAATAAAAAGTCATGAATGAGAATACGAGGAGAAAAGGCGCGTGGAGTTATATAATAAACACACAACGTCTAAATCTTCTTATTTACGCGATATCAGAAACAGAAGAGCAAGTGGAGGAAGACCTCCCATCGTCGAAGCAGCCAACGAGAGGAGGAGCCAGGAATCCCATATACAGACGCTGCACGGAGAATCGCTCTCTCGTTTTCCATGTGAAGTCATGTGACCGTGCTGTAGTTCCTATAGCCCAACATTAGCCTCCTTTAGCTTAGCGGTGGTGACGTGAAGTCATGTGACCGTGCTGTAGTTCCTTTATAGCCCAACATTAGCCTCCTTTAGCTTAGCGGTGGTGACGTGAAGTCATGTGACCGTGCTGTAGTTCCTTTACAGCCCAACATTAGCCTCCTTTAGCTTAGCGGTGGTGACGTGAAGTCATGTGACCGTGCTGTAGTTCCTTTATAGCCCAACATTAGCCTCCTTTAGCTTAGCGGTGGGGACGTGAAGTCATGTGACCGTGCTGTAGTCCCTTTATAGCCCAACATTAGCCACCTTAAGCTTAGAGGTGGTGACGTGAAGTCATGTGACCTTGCTGTAGTTCCTTTGTAGCCCAACATTAGCCTCCTTTAGCTTAGCGGTGGGGACGTGAAGTCATGTGACCTTGCTGTAGTTCCTTTGTAGCCCAACATTAGCCTCCTTTAGCTTAGCGGTGGGGACGTGAAGTCATGTGACCGTGCTGTAGTTCCTTTATAGCCCAACATTAGCCACCTTTAGCTTAGCGGTGGTGACGTGAAGTCATGTGACCTTGCTGTAGTTCCTTTGTAGCCCAACATTAGCCTCCTTTAGCTTAGCGGTGGTGACGTGAAGTCATGTGACCGTGCTGTAGTTCCTTTATAGCCTAACGTTAGCCTCCTTTAGCTTAGCGGTGGTGAAGTGAAGTCATGTGACCGTGCTGTAGTTCCTTTATAGCCTAACGTTAGCCTCCTTTAGCTTAGCGGTGGTGAAGTGAAGTCAAGTGACCTTGCTGTAGTTCCTGTATAGCCTAACGTTAGTTTTTTACTTCAGAAATCATAAAGTGGTGTTAATATGCGGAGATTATATTGAACTGAACTAAACGTGAAAACATCACAAACGTTTGTTTCACACAGAGATACACAGGAATACGTCATCCTTTCAGCACTCTATATATCCGTCACTGAGGTCAGAGGGGGGGATTCTGGGATTTGATATGCATTAAGTGCTCCATCACCATCTGGCCTCATGTTGATCTCTGTCCGGTTGGCAGAAGATGTTCCTTTTTGTGAGATAATATCTGCCATCTGGTAGCAGAACAACACAATAAACCAGCTCCCATTAACTGGGGGGGGTTTCCATTAACTGGGGGGTTGGGGTTTCTTCCATTAACTGGGGGGTTTCTCCATTAACTGGGGGGTTTCTCCCATTAACTGGGGGCCATTTCTACACTGAAGCTACATTTGAATCTTTGAATCTTGCAAGGAGGTAACAGTCATAGAGATATATATTTGAACCTGAGAGCTGGATGTGAGTGGCCGTGGTGTGGAGGATGATGAGGGTTTTGAACTTGAGGTGATGAAGGTCGTTTCCCTCCAGATCCAGAACCGCCAGGCTGTAGAGCGGAGCCAGAGCATCGTTCTCGATCTGAGAGATGTTGTTGTTGCTCAGCTGCAAAACCTGGACACAAAGACAACAATTAAATCCATTAGATGTTGATCATACGGCCCAGTACCTGGTCCACGGGCAGCCCTCACTATAAGCCCTATCACAGAGAGTCTTATAGTCACGCTAATGAAGATTCGCCCCATGTTAGTATCGTGAGTTTTATCTCAGCATCATTAGTGTTTACTCAAACTATAGAGAGGCGAAGCCCCTCCCCTTCCGGTGGAGCCCCTCCCCTTCCGGTGGAGCTCCTCCCCTTCCGGTGGAGCTCCATGGGACATTATTTCGGAAAATGTATGTATTGAAGTCAATGGAGAGAGAAAGATTATCTTTCGATCCCGTTTGAATTGTGCCACGAGTTACACACTTGATGTTTGTCAATTTACAAGATCATTCTGCAAGTAAAAAAAAAGATCTGTCGTAAAACTGTGAAGTGACACATTGTGTGAAACGCTGAATGAACCACATCTCTGGCCTCGCAGAACAACACACGTCATCAAGATGGCCGTCACTACTGTCTTCAACAGAAGGATTGGCTACCCTCACTATCACCCTCTCACCCTCACTATCACCCTCTCACCCTCTCTATCACCCTCTCACCCTCACTATCACCCTCTCACCCTCACTATCACCCTCTCACCCTCACATCCTCACCCTCACTATCACCCTTTCACCCTCACCCTCACTCTCACCCTCTCACCCTCACTATCACCCTCACTATCACCCTCTCACCCTCACTATCACCCTCTCACCCTCACATCCTCACCCTCACTATCACCCTTTCACCCTCACCCTCACTCTCACCCTCTCACCCTCACTATCACCCTCTCACCCTCACATCCTCACCCTCACTATCACCCTCTCACCCTCACTATCACCCTCACATCCTCACCCTCACTATCACCCTTTCACCCTCACCCTCACTCTCACCCTCTCACCCTCACTATCACCCTCTCACCCTCACTATCACCCTTTCACCCTCACATCCTCACCCTCACTATCACCCTCTCACCCTCACTATCACCCTCTCACCCTCACTATCACCCTCTCACCCTCACTATCACCCTCACTATCACCCTATCACCCTCTCCCCCTCACTATCACCCTCACTATCACCCTCACTATCACCCTCACTCTCACCCTCTCACCCTCACCCTCACCCTCACTATCACCCTCTCACCCTCACAATTACCCTCTCTATCACCCTCACTCTCACCCTCTCACACTGACTATCACCCTCTCACCCTCACTATCACCCTCTCACACTGACTATCACCCTCACACCCTCACTATCACCCTCTCACCCTGACCCTCACCCTCACTCTCACCCTCACTATCACCCTCTCACCTTCACTATCACACTATCACCCTCTCACCCTCACCCTCACCCTCACCCTCACTATCACCCTCACCCTGACTATCACCCTCTCACCCTCACTATCACCCTCACTATCACCCTCACTATCACCCTCTCACCCTCACCCTCACCCTCACCCTCACTATCACCCTCACCCTCACTATCACCCTCTCACCCTCACCCTCACCCTCACCCTCACAATTACCCTCACTATCACCCTCTCACCCTCACAATTACCCTCACTATCACCACGATGAAACATGTCCAGAAGAACGTCATGCAGAGCTGCCTTCCTTTGATTGTCTCTGAACCGCCTGGTCTTTTTAATGTTTAATATCAACCATTAGTGCAGATAGCGTGGAGTAGAACAGATCGATGATGCTAATGTAGCGTTAGCGTTAGCATTTCTCCCCCGGGCTTAATGGTGTATTATAGAATGATCACACCGGTGACAGAACTCTTCAAAGGGTTCACGAAATATGACTACTCTTAAGGTTTAACATGTTGGGTTACTTGATGTTACTTCATGTTCAGGCTCATAAAAATTACAAGGCTGTAATGCTAACTAACGTGCTAGCTACTAGCTAGGTAGCTAAATTGATCAGCCACTCCAGGTCCTTTCATCAGACGGGAAGCGAAAGACGAGAAAGACCCGTTGCTGGTGTGATAACATCCTGGTACTGAGCACACAGGCATCTTGTTAAAGTTATCTGATCTTAGCCAGCGCCATATAGATAGATTATATCTCGATGGCGCTGATCTTAGCCATCTCTTAGTGGAGGAAAACAATTGTGACATCACTTACGCGACTCTGGGATTTGTAGTCTTTCTAGTTGCGTATTTTTCATAGTCTTATATTTCAACAGTTTTACGACAAACTGTGACTTTTTTTACATGGAAATGATTTTTTAAGATTGACAAACATCATTTGTGTAACTCGTGGCACAATTCAAACGGGATCGAAAGATACGTTTTCTCTCTCCATTGACTTCAATATATAATCTTTCCGAAATAAGGTCCCATGGACCGGAAGTAGATGGGCGTGACTTCTCCACTCTATATGTGCTGGCAAGGAGGCGGGGCTTATCTCTACGGTAAATACAACAATATCCTTTCTTTTAAAAGATCCTGTTGTGTTTTTGACTTCTTATTCTAATTATCCAGAATATGTTATATTGTTTTGTTTATATTGTTTATATTTGATATAATATGTTTACATGTACCTACCTACCTACCTACCTACCTCCTACCTACTACCTACCTACCTACCTACCTACCTACCTACCTACTACTACCTACCTACCTACCTACCTACTACCTACCTACCTACCTACCTACTACCTACCTACCTACCTACCTACCTACCTACCTACCTACCTACCTACCTACCTACCTACCTTTTGGTACCGTTTTTCTGCATTGTTTTGAGGTTCAATATCCCTGATATGTGCACTGTTACATAGATGAACGAAGGCAGTGTGTTTACTGTGCAGTTAAAGGACATGGACAGACATGTGGACGTCCTCTCGCAGTAATGCATCACCTCCAGAGCAGGCAGCATGTCCAGGCTGCCCTTCTGCAGCACTGTCAGTCTGTTGTTGTTCAGGAACAGCTGTCTGAGTCTGGAGAGGCCCCTGAACACACCGGGGCCCACAGAGTCCAGCTGGTTATAGCTCAGGTCCAGCTTCTCCATGCTGTCCAGAGACTCAAAGCTGGGAGGAGGAGGGAGGGGAGATTAAAGGGGGACATATAGGAAGTCTTAGTGGGTTTTTTCAACATAGAACGTACACACAGTCACACACATTAACACATGGGGAAATAACACTATTTTTATGAGTGTTTGATAGCGATATTCATCAATTTCACTCATCAATTTCCACTTGATCACTCTCAAGGAAATGCATGAACGTGTCCCATATTTCCTTAAATGTATTTACTTTCCTTTTAATCACATATGTTCATTTTTCCAAAGCGAGGCAGGACGCCATTTCCCGCATTGCCGGTGTAGGACCATCCGTATTTTGGAAGTCTGCTTTTTAATGTGTACTGTGGGTGGGTTTCGAGATACAAAAGTACGAACATCGCCAGACAACAGGTGCCGGACAGAAGAACGTGTAAAAGACGGAATAAAGCATGAGATTATGTTTAGATATCCTTAAATAAACCACATGTAACTAAGCCTGTTTAGCCTGTTTAGCCTGTTTAGCTGTTAGCCCGAGAGACCCCGGTACGAGGGGCCCTCCACATCTTGCAGGAAACAGTGTCTGAGGGCATGTTCATTTAATAAACTATGAATGTTTTATATCCATGTAACGGGAAGAAACTCATCGAACTGATCTTATTTTATTTTTCTTATTTTTTTAAAACCACAATGCTAACACTGAGCCTCTGAATTAGCAACGAGCGAAAAATGCTAACAGATTTACTGCACCGAAACTCACTCACAAAACCTTATTATTTATCCATTCTGCACATCCAACCCATCGATCTGTTCGTGAGGTGACACAGAATCGATGGGTACATACATCATCACTCAATGATACGAACTCGCGACTTTATAAACAAAAATAGACATCAAAACATGTGGCGCTAGGTAGCTAAAAACGCTAACATGGCTTACCTGTGTTGTAGTCTGGTCTAAAGTGGTCTTCAATGGCATTAAAACGATAAAGACGCTGCTAACGTTAATCCATAGGTTAATCCAATGTGTCCCTTTGAATGATTTCTGATAATCCATGAGCAATAAACCTGCTTTTCCGTTTCGAGATGTCAGAGCTAGAGATAGCTTCACTCTCATGCAAAACTGTGTGTACGAAGCCCCTACATTTTTCTTTTACCATGTGTGTGAGTGGGGAAATCCCCCTTCGATTCTATTGGCTCAGAAAGAGATGTCAATCAGCAAAATTCACAAAAGGGGGCCAGAGATATGGAAAATCCACCCAAATGACCCAAGAAGTGTTTTTTTGTGCTAAATCTGTCTAAAAAGGTCAAATATCACTTGTTTTGCATCAACCTTGATACAGGGTACTTATTATATGTTGTACTTTGGATTCCTAAAGCTTTTAGTCTACTAACCCATCATCCAAGGGTAGTTTTCACTATAAGTACAAAATATTTTTTGGACGGACACTATAATTTACAGTTTTTTACTATGTTCAATCTGAATTTTATTTAAAGCGGACATATCATGCCATATTTGAATAATATATTGTTGGGCCATACCTATATAAAACATGTCTGGGAAGTTTTTTTTTAAATACCAAACAGATCATGCATTTTAGCGATGCCTCATTTCGCTCTATTTGCTCTATTCCAACACTGTCTTCACAAGGGCTGATTCTGTGGCAAATGAGCTGCAGCTGACCACGCCCCCCTGCAAAGGAGGGGGGCGTGGCACGAGCGTCATGTTACCATGCTGCTACCATGCCACACAACCTGATAGGTGGAGAGTTGCCCATATAGGTGCATTTTGCATGATAGGTCCCCTTTAAAATAAAAAACATCTATATTGATTCTGACTTTTCTGCATCCAACTCACAGGTGTATCATTACTTTGAGAAAAAAGATTATTAATTTAACCCTTTTAGAAGATATGGTCCTTTGTTCTGGGAATGTCATTTTCGAGCCTGAGACCTGAAAACAGGGCTGAACAGGTTCGAGTGTTAAATTACGTTTATTTTTTGGAAATGTGATTAAACACTCAAATGTATTTGAATTCATAACTACTCCTGCGTTAGATGGAGCAGGGATTTTATAAACATTTATTACATGGTTTAGTTGAATACTCGATTCCGATTGGTCAATTCAGAACACGTGACACGTTGTTAATCCAGAACAGACAGACCGCTGTCAAGGATTCATTGACCATCGTTAAGGACGCTCACATCTGCACAAAGAAGTCCTGTATACAGTTGGTCTAACTGACAAGACAAGAGCGACAAGAAAACTGCGGAGAAGTAACGGGGCAGATATTCAGTGTGCAGTTCCTTTGGCATCAGGGCAGGATATCTAGATACTCTCCAAGGTCTGACATCATGCAGTGTGCTACTTTTAAAGCAAGCAACGATGTTTTCAAATCTATAATCAAAAAGCTCCTCAAAAGCGCTATCGAAGCAGTTCCTGTCGTCGCCACGTTAGTTCAAAAAGTAGCAACGGACTATTTCTCTTAGCGGATGCCTGTCAATTTAAATCAATACAACTATTTTTTTAAATCAATAAAATCATTTTCTAAATCCACAAAAGCATTTCAATTAATATTGGGAGTCATGTCGGTGTTCTTTTCCCCATAATGTCTGACCGCGTCGCTGCACATTATCCCTTTGTATGCATTCACAGTGACAGATTATGTTTCAGCAGCTGTTCTTCCTGCACTTTGCAGCTGTTTTTATCCGGGATTATGTTTCATACTCATGGATGTAAAACATTCATAGCTGGGTAGTATGCAAAACATACATTATTGTTGACACAAATATTCTTCTGATAATGTTGTGAAAATTCTGACTTTTTTCTCAAAAAGTCCGAATTTTTTTTTACATTTTTGACTTTCAAAATATTCGAACTTTTTCTCAAAATGTCGACTTTTTTTCTCACATTTTTTGACTTTCAAAAAATTTGAACTTTTTCTCAAATTTTCGACTTATTTTCTAACATTTTTGACTTTCAAAAAATTCGGACTTTTTCTCAAAATGCCGAAATTTTTTCTCACATTTTTTGACTTATTTTCTAACATTTTTGACTTTCAAAAAATTCGGACTTTTTCTCAAAATGCCGAAAATTTTTCTCACATTTTTTGACTTTCAAAAAATTTGAACTTTTTCTCAAAATTTCGAAATTTTTTCTCACATTTTTGGACTTTCAAAAAATTTGAACTTTTTCTCAAAATTTCAACTTTTTTTCTCACATATTTTGACTTTCAAAAAATTTCGAACTTTTTCTCAAAATTTCGACTTAATTTCTAACATTTTTGACTTTCAAAAAATTCGGACTTTTTCTCAAAATGCCGAAAATTTTTCTCACATTTTTTGACTTTCAAAAAATTTGAACTTTTTCTCAAAATTTCGAAATTTTTTCTCACATTTTTGGACTTTCAAAAAATTTGAACTTTTTCTCAAAATTTCAACTTTTTTTCTCACATATTTTGACTTTCAAAAAATTCGAACTTTTTCTCAAAATTTCGACTTAATTTCTAACATTTTTGACTTTCAAAAAATTCGGACTTTTTCTCAAAATGCCGAAAATTTTTTCTCACATTTTTTGACTTTCAAAAAATTAGAACTTTTTCTCAAAATTTCGAAATTTTTTCTCACATTTTTGGACTTTCAAAATATTCGAACTTTTTCTCAAAATGTCGACTTTTTTTCTCACATTTTTGACTTTCAAAAAATTCGGACTTTTTCTCAAAATGCCGAAATTTTTTCTCACATTTTTGACTTTCAAAAAATTCGGACTTTTTCTCAAAATGTCAACTTTTTTTCTAACATTTTTGAGTTTCAAAAGATTCGGACTTTTTCTCAAAATGCCTGCCTGCAGCTGCAGCGATGAAGACAGACCTGGTTCCTGAG
This sequence comes from Champsocephalus gunnari, assembly GCA_036324595.1. Lineage (NCBI taxonomy): Eukaryota > Metazoa > Chordata > Actinopteri > Perciformes > Channichthyidae > Champsocephalus > Champsocephalus gunnari. The sequence continues at coordinate 37,713,360 of CM070443.1, read as the reverse complement.
ACGGACAGCAGGCTGTTGTGCTCCAGCCTCAGCTCTTTGAGGGCAGCCAGGCTGGAGGAGAAGTCCACAGGGAGAGACGTTAACTGATTATAACTCAGATCCAGCTTCTCCAGGTAGGACAGCGACGAGAACGCCTGAAGAGACGGAAAGACAAAGAGAAGCATGTCTTTAAGTATTGACCCTTCTCTCTCTCTTTGCTGTCCTTTCACATTCCCTCAGGACGCAGACGGACCTTCTTTTTAACTTCTCCCCTCCATCTTTGATCCTCTATTATTGTGTTTTGTCACAGACACACCGGGGACACACCGGGGACACACCGGGGACACACCGGGGACACACCGGGGACACACCGGGGACACACCGGGGACACATGGTGATGTAGAGAAGACATCAGAAAGTGCATTGAGCATGATAGGACACCTTTAAATCCCAGATCTGATGTACGTCAATGGGTCTGGATCGTGTCCCCCTCTCACCTGTGTCTCCACGTCCTGGATCTGGCTCTCTCTCAGCACCAGCACTCTGAGGGACCAGAGGCCTCTGAAGGCTCTGGATCTGATCACCGTCAGGTTGTTTCCTCCCAGCTCCAGGAGCCAGGTGCCGTGAGGGAGGCCCCTGGGAACCAGGTCAAAGCCCCGAGACCTGCAGTCCACCAGGTCCGCGTTATCATAGCAGACACACAGGTGAGGACAGGAAGGGGAGGAGTCAACGGGGGCGAGGAGGAAGAGGAGGGAGAGGAAGAGGAGACGCATGGTTCCTCAGAGAGATGATGATGAAGGTTATTCTGATGGAAGAGACTCGCCGTCAGCCTGGAAGACACAAAGTATTACACACGTTTTGAGTCAAACATTAGTAACATGAGAAAAAGTAAATAATTTGCTACTTTAAAGAGTCCTCTCCTGCTGATGTTCAGGTGTATATCAGTATGTAGCGTCTCTACTTTAAAGAGTCCTCTCCTGCTGATGTTCAGGTGTATATCAGTATGTAGTGTCTCTACTTTAAAGAGTCCTCTCCTGCTGATGTTCAGGTGTATATCAGTATGTAGTGTCTATACTTTAAAGAGTCCTCTCCTGCTGATGTTCAGGTGTATATCAGTATGTAGTGTCTCTACTTTAAAGAGTCCTCTCCTGCTGATGTTCAGGTGTATATCAGTATGTAGTGTCTATACTTTAAAGAGTCCTCTCCTGCTGATGTTCAGGTGTATATCAGTATGTAGTGTCTCTACTTTAAAGAGTCCTCTCCTGCTGATGTTCAGGTGTATATCAGTATGTAGTGTCTCTACTTTAAAGAGTCCTCTCCTGCTGATGTTCAGGTGTATATCAGTATGTAGTGTCTCTACTTTAAAGAGTCCTCTCCTGCTGATGTTCAGGTGTATATCAGTATGTAGTGTCTCTACTTTAAAGAGTCCTCTCCTGCTGATGTTCAGGTGTATATCAGTATGTAGTGTCTCTACTTTAAAGAGTCCTCTCCTGCTGATGTTCAGGTGTATATCAGTATGTAGTGTCTCTACTTTAAAGAGTCCTCTCCTGCTGATGTTCAGGTGTATATCAGTATGTAGTGTCTCTACTTTAAAGAGTCCTCTCCTGCTGATGTTCAGGTGTATATCAGTATGTAGTGTCTCTACTTTAAAGAGTCCTCTCCTGCTGATGTTCAGGTGTATATCAGTATGTAGTGTCTCTACTTTAAAGAGTCCTCTCCTGCTGATGTTCAGGTGTATATCAGTATGTAGTGTCTCTACTTTAAAGAGTCCTCTCCTGCTGATGTTCAGGTGTATATCAGTATGTAGTGTCTCTACTTTAAAGAGTCCTCTCCTGCTGATGTTCAGGTGTATATCAGTATGTAGTGTCTCTACTTTAAAGAGTCCTCTCCTGCTGATGTTCAGGTGTATATCAGTATGTAGTGTCTCTACTTTAAAGAGTCCTCTCCTGCTGATGTTCAGGTGTATATCAGTATGTAGTGTCTCTACTTTAAAGAGTCCTCTCCTGCTGATGTTCAGGTGTATATCAGTATGTAGTGTCTCTACTTTAAAGAGTCCTCTCCTGCTGATGTTCAGGTGTATATCAGTATGTAGTGTCTCTACTTTAAAGAGTCCTCTCCTGCTGATGTTCAGGTGTATATCAGTATGTAGTGTCTCTACTTTAAAGAGTCCTCTCCTGCTGATGTTCAGGTGTATATCAGTATGTAGTGTCTCTACTTTAAAGAGTCCTCTCCTGCTGATGTTCAGGTGTATATCAGTATGTAGTGTCTCTACTTTAAAGAGTCCTCTCCTGCTGATGTTCAGGTGTATATCAGTATGTAGTGTCTCTACTTTAAAGAGTCCTCTCCTGCTGATGTTCAGGTGTATATCAGTATGTAGTGTCTCTACTTTAAAGAGTCCTCTCCTGCTGATGTTCAGGTGTATATCAGTATGTAGTGTCTCTACTTTAAAGAGTCCTCTCCTGCTGATGTTCAGGTGTATATCAGTATGTAGTGTCTCTACTTTAAAGAGTCCTCTCCTGCTGATGTTCAGGTGTATATCAGTATGTAGTGTCTCTACTTTAAAGAGTCCTCTCCTGCTGATGTTCAGGTGTATATCAGTATGTAGCGTCTCTACTTTAAAGAGTCCTCTCCTGCTGATGTTCAGGTGTATATCAGTATGTAGTGTCTCTACTTTAAAGAGTCCTCTCCTGCTGATGTTCAGGTGTATATCAGTATGTAGTGTCTCTACTTTAAAGAGTCCTCTCCTGCTGATGTTCAGGTGTATATCAGTATGTAGTGTCTCTACTTTAAAGAGTCCTCTCCTGCTGATGTTCAGGTGTATATCAGTATGTAGTGTCTCTACTTTAAAGAGTCCTCTCCTGCTGATGTTCAGGTGTATATCAGTATGTAGTGTCTCTACTTTAAAGAGTCCTCTCCTGCTGATGTTCAGGTGTATATCAGTATGTAGTGTCTCTACTTTAAAGAGTCCTCTCCTGCTGATGTTCAGGTGTATATCAGTATGTAGTGTCTCTACTTTAAAGAGTCCTCTCCTGCTGATGTTCAGGTGTATATCAGTATGTAGCGTCTCTACTTTAAAGAGTCCTCTCCTGCTGATGTTCAGGTGTATATCAGTATGTAGTGTCTCTACTTTAAAGAGTCCTCTCCTGCTGATGTTCAGGTGTATATCAGTATGTAGTGTCTCTACTTTAAAGAGTCCTCTCCTGCTGATGTTCAGGTGTATATCAGTATGTAGTGTCTCTACTTTAAAGAGTCCTCTCCTGCTGATGTTCAGGTGTATATCAGTATGTAGTGTCTCTACTTTAAAGAGTCCTCTCCTGCTGATGTTCAGGTGTATATCAGTATGTAGTGTCTCTACTTTAAAGAGTCCTCTCCTGCTGATGTTCAGGTGTATATCAGTATGTAGTGTCTCTACTTTAAAGAGTCCTCTCCTGCTGATGTTCAGGTGTATATCAGTATGTAGTGTCTCTACTTTAAAGAGTCCTCTCCTGCTGATGTTCAGGTGTATATCAGTATGTAGTGTCTCTACTTTAAAGAGTCCTCTCCTGCTGATGTTCAGGTGTATATCAGTATGTAGTGTCTCTACTTTAAAGAGTCCTCTCCTGCTGATGTTCAGGTGTATATCAGTATGTAGTGTCTCTACTTTAAAGAGTCCTCTCCTGCTGATGTTCAGGTGTATATCAGTATGTAGTGTCTCTACTTTAAAGAGTCCTCTCCTGCTGATGTTCAGGTGTATATCAGTATGTAGTGTCTCTACTTTAAAGAGTCCTCTCCTGCTGATGTTCAGGTGTATATCAGTATGTAGCGTCTCTACTTTAAAGAGTCCTCTCCTGCTGATGTTCAGGTGTATATCAGTATGTAGTGTCTCTACTTTAAAGAGTCCTCTCCTGCTGATGTTCAGGTGTATATCAGTATGTAGTGTCTCTACTTTAAAGAGTCCTCTCCTGCTGATGTTCAGGTGTATATCAGTATGTAGTGTCTCTACTTTAAAGAGTCCTCTCCTGCTGATGTTCAGGTGTATATCAGTATGTAGTGTCTCTACTTTAAAGAGTCCTCTCCTGCTGATGTTCAGGTGTATATCAGTATGTAGTGTCTCTACTTTAAAGAGTCCTCTCCTGCTGATGTTCAGGTGTATATCAGTATGTAGTGTCTCTACTTTAAAGAGTCCTCTCCTGCTGATGTTCAGGTGTATATCAGTATGTAGTGTCTCTACTTTAAAGAGTCCTCTCCTGCTGATGTTCAGGTGTATATCAGTATGTAGTGTCTCTACTTTAAAGAGTCCTCTCCTGCTGATGTTCAGGTGTATATCAGTATGTAGCGTCTCTACTTTAAAGAGTCCTCTCCTGCTGATGTTCAGGTGTATATCAGTATGTAGTGTCTCTACTTTAAAGAGTCCTCTCCTGCTGTTGTCATTGGTCAGCCTGTGAGAGAAGTCCCGCCCCCTCAGCCTGGAGCTAGTCTCTCTCAGTGTTTCTATAATCTCATCATGAAGAGAGGATTACACAGAATGAGAATGGACCGTATAGACAGTGAATAATGCACAGCGGTGCTACGAGGTGAAATAATAATAATTAATTAATATAATTAATATAATAATTCAAACATAAGAAGGTAAAGGGAGCATTGTAGAAAAATAAAGAATAAAATGGAAAAAAACTCCAATAAAATAAAAATATTTATATACAAATCCTAATATTGTACTTCATCTTTAGGGCGTAGTTTTACATCCTCAATATTCAAAATGTACTTCAATGAAATGTGCAAAACAATATAAAGGAAAATTCTCCATACGACCCAGATGTTACTCATTGTTTACTCGCCTCGTGCGGACACGTCCTCCCGATCATCCGGTACACGTCCTCCCGATCATCCGGTCCACGTCCTCCCGACCGTCCTGTCCACGTCCTCCCGACCGTCCTGTCCACGTCCTCCAGTTCAACAGTCTGCAGGACGGGGGTCCGACCGTCCTGTGCACGGGGGCGGAGCGCAGAGGAGACCGAGTGTTGATGAGGATGAGGATGAAGAAGATGGAGACTCAGTAATCCTTTAATCCGCCGGTCACCAAATGTTTCCTCTCATCTCTGAACTCTGCATCCCTCCATCCAAGTGTGTGTGTGTGCGCAAGTGTGTGTGTGTGTGTGTGTGTGTGTGTGTGTGTGTGTGTGTGTGTGTGTGTGTGTGTGTGTGTGTGTGTGTGTGTTTAAGCTCCTGTTGATTAATTGGGTGGTTGCATTTTTATTCAGAAACTCCACATATTTTTCACAATTTAATTTGTATTATTTTGGTATTTATTTACACATTTACGTTTCTTTAAATTGTATTATTACCATTATTTTATTTTTAAATATTATTAGAATTTAGAATTGTTTTATATTATTAATATGATTATTATTATCATTATTATTAATGTATTTGTACTTAACACTTTATCTTTTTGTATACCTGTTCATCGAGAGCGTGCCGGTTACGTTCCTTTACGTCATGACGTCACAGGGCGGAAGTGCAGTTTGTTGTTGACAGCGCTGCAGCATGGCGTGTATTTAGCGTCAGAACTAAACGGAATATTGACTGTTTTAAAGCTCTAAAGATCCCAACGCCACCATGGAGGAACACGGAGAACACACACATGGAGTTAGATGAGAACACCGGAAGCAGTCGGGAACAGTAGCGACACAAAGCTAACTTCCGGCTAGAAGCTAACAGCTAGCAAAGGTAAATAAAGATATGTGTTAGTTTGGAAACATGCATGCTGCACGCATACTGCAGAACAACACGCGGTGCTGCCCTCGCTCACACCGAGTGTCTCTGGGGGCAACGTGCACTTTGATCCAGTGGTATTAGTCTCAGTTCGGTGACTTCTGTATGGAGGTGATCTGCACCTTTCCAGGTGACTGTCTCTCAGACTGCAGTAATAAGGAAGTCACGAGGAGAATCTGTGGTGAAAAGTACAAGTAGTTCATTTTTGTACTATGCAAGTACTATTTTAGCATACTTTATCTGTGTATTTCCTAGCGGTGTAACGGTTCACAAACATTTCGGTTCGGTCCGTACCTCGGTGTTTAGCTCACGGCAGAAAAAATGATCACAAAACATAACATATATATATATTTAAATTATTATTAAACTGTGAATATTCACTCAAATAAATACAAAATATAATAAAGTAAACATTAAGGTGCAGCATTTCGATGATCCTAGCACCTGAGCAGCAGCTTGACATCAGGACTGCTTGTCATTGTATCTTCATGTCTCTAAAGAAAGATGAACTCGTCCTCATGGCTGCAGAAAGGGCAGATCAGCTGCACTGACGTCTCCCGCTGTGGAGAGCACCGTCTCTAGGGACAGAGGCAGCACAGCCAGGTGGCGCTTTGCTACCATGGCAACATGAGGATACTTGGCGTTTGTAATCGCTCTGGCTCGGTCTGAACTCTCTGCGAGCGGTGGAGGCTACATGCTAGCGGGAGTTGGGTTTGCACTTCAGTCTTTTGGTGCCGGTGATATTCACGTTCGGTGATGCCTTTTCAAATGAGTGCAGGTTTGATGTATCGCCAGCCGCGTAACCGATGTTAGTCGATCAATGCCGACGCACAGCTTTGGTTCGGTCCACCGGTCTTTGTCCGTCATCCTTGTTCGTAACTGCGAAACCAAAATGTTCCCAAACCGGAGACTTCAACGATGCTGGAGGATTTCCAGCTCAACTTTATCTGCGTTCGCCAGTTCCTCAAATTACTGACTACATTTGAACGCATCCCTGTGACCAGCTCTCATAGCATCCCTCTCGTCCAATGAAATGCCTCGCTCGCTCTGACGCGTTGATCACAATGTGAGCAGATTACTCTGAATGTTCCAAACAGTTGTTCACGTTCTCAATGTTTAACGTTATATTCGTTCGGTCCACACGTGAACCGTTACACCCCTAGTATTTCCCTTTAGGCTATTGTACGCGTTGGACATTGACTTCACGCTTGGGAGCTTCAGCAGCGAGACTTTGAGGGTCAGACGATAAACGATGAGCTCCACAACCATTTACAACGTTTTCACATATTCGCCCAAAAACTTGCATTTCTGTTCAAACTGCAGCTTCTGAAACACTTCATCGTTTAAAACTGTTCCTTCTGTAACTTCTAAATGTTCTTATGATATATTGTTTTTCTAATTCCCTCTGACAGTTCACCAGCGCTCCCTGAGCCCCCCGGCAGCGTCATGGCCGAGGCGGGGGCCCACCTGACCTCCTCGGGGTCCTCAGCGAGCGAGCAGCCGTCCGTCTTTGAGGTTCTGGCTCAGGAGTCTCTGATGGAGGCGGTCCGCCCGGCGCTGAGGCACGCCGTCAAGGTGAGGGGGGGGGGCCGTCAAGGTGAGGGGGGGGGGCGGGCCGTCAAGGTGAGGGGGGGGGCGGGCCGTCAAGGTGAGGGGGGGGGCCGTCAAGGTGAGGGGGGCAGGCCGTCAAGGTGAGGGGGGGGGGCCGTCAAGGTGAGGGGGGGGGGCCGTCAAGGTGAGGGGTCGTCAAGTCCCCCCCCTTAAAGTCTAACGGACATGTTGACCGGCGAAATCCACCGTGGAGAATAAACGGAAGGGCAACCATGGCAACCGTGCTCGGGAGGTCTTCTTCGCTGCTTTTGGTGTATGTTGTGGCGGGAGTACAGCGCCACCTACAGGCCCGGCATATGCACTACAGCGTCTCCAGCGGGTCGAGCGGTCTCGTGTGGACGCGCAATACTTTTTTGATATAGAATTCGGTTCATTTTCGTTTCCGTCTCCGTGTAAACGGGGCCTGAACTGTATTCAAAGTTAGCTCCACGTCAGAAATGATCTTGTCATACGTCTATCTCCATAGAGGCTGGCTGAGTGTGTTACAGCCGGGTTCATATATATTCTTTTCTCTCCTCAGGTTCTGGCCGAGTCCAACCCGTCCCGGTTCTCCTTCCTCTTCCGGTTCTACGATGAGCTGTTCCTGTTCCTGGACCTGATGCTGCAGAACCACTTCCTGTCCGTCAGCAGCGCCTCCTTCTCAGAGAACTTCTACGGCCTGAAGAGAGTCTGCTCCGTGGCGGCAAGATGTCCCGCCCCCCGGTTTCCTGCCTCTCTGTTTCTGAGCAGGAAGTCGCACTGGCGCTCCCTGCTCCTGCTGTGCGTGGCTCCGTACCTGAGGGTCAAGCTGGAGGCGGTTTTGGCGCGGCAGCGAGACGAGGAGGACTTCTCCATCCGATTGGATCAGAGCCGGGTTCAGAGGATGAGGCGGGCCGTTCTGGTCCTGTTCCCCTTTGTGGGCGGGGCTTGGAGAGGAGCAGCTTTCATTCAGCAGCTTCTCTATCTGTTCGGAGCCACGAAGACCCACAATCCTTTGCTGTGGCTCGCCGGCGTCCGACTGGCGCGACTCAGTGGAGACGATCTGAAGGAGCTGGAGCTGAGGAGCCGGAGAGGAGACCGGCTGGAGGGGGACAGGTGTGTGTGTGTGTGTGTGTGTGTGTGTGTGTGTGTGTGTGTGTGTGTGGTGTGTGTGTGTGTGTGTGTGTGTGTGTGTGTGTGTGTGTGTGTGTGTGTGTGTGTGTGTGTGTGTGTGTGTGTGTGTGTGTGTGTGTGTGTGTGTGTGTGTGTGTGTGTGTGTGTGTGTGTGTGTGTGTGTGTGTGTGTGTGTGTGTGTGTCTTGCACCATTTCCAATGTCACAGACCTTTAACCCCCACAATGCACCTCTCCTGTGTTTCAGCGTGCGGCAGAGGGCATGCTGGGTAATGTCTCGGGGCGTGCGAGGCGTGGCCCTCTCTCTCTCCTCCTCCCTCTCTCTGGGCGTTTTCTTCCTTCAGTTCCTCGACTGGTTTTACTCCTCGGAAAACCAGAACGCTGTGAAAAGTCTCACTTCGTTTCCAGCCCCTCCCCCTCCCCTCCATCTGAAGCGGGACCCGTCGGCCAATCAGAGCGCAGAGATTGAGCCCTCGGCCAATCGGATGTGTCCTCTGTGTCGCCGGGTGAGATCTAATTCGACGGTTCTCTCCACGTCTGGGTTTGTGTTCTGCTATCGATGCATCTTCAGTTTCGTTAAGGATCAGAGGCGCTGCCCGGTTTCTGGGTTCCCCTCAGAGCCTCAACACCTGATCAAGATCTACTCACCGGAGACCTGATCCACCTGAGACCTGATCCACCTGAGGCCTGATCCACCTGAGACCTGATCCACCTGAGACCTGATCCACCTGAGGCCTGATCCACCTGAGACCTGATCCACCTGAGACCTGATCCACCGGAGACCTGATCCACCTGAGACCTGATCCACCGGAGACCTGATCCACCGGAGACCTGATCCACCTGAGACCTGATCCACCTGAGACCTGATCCACCTGAGGCCTGATCCACCTGAGAGCCTCAACACCTGATCAAGATCTACTCACCTGATCCACCCGAGACCTGATCCACCTGAGACCTGATCCACCCGAGACCTGATCCACCCAAGACCTGATCCACTTGAGACCTGATCGACCTGAGACCTGATCCACCTGAGACCTGATCCACTTGAGGCCTGATCCACCTGAGACCTGATCCACCTGAGACCTGATCCACCTGAGGCCTGATCCACCTGAGACCTGATCCACCTGAGACCTGATCCACCGGAGACCTGATCCACCGGAGACCTGATCCACCTGAGACCTGATCCACCTGAGAGCCTCTCACCGGAGACCTGATCCACCGGAGACCTGATCCACCTGAGAGCCTCTCACCGGAGACCTGATCCACCTGAGACCTGATCCACCTGAGACCTGATCCACCTGAGACCTGATCCACCTGAGACTCAGATTCAGGACTAGACTCACACCGTGATATTTTGAATCAAACTGCATATTTTTGTATAAATTAATCTTCTCGATCCGTCTCATTAAATATTAACAACTCGATCCTAAATTGTTAATTTAAGAATCATGTCAGCGGCTAGTGTTGTTGTTGTTGTTGTTGTTTCCTCTGACTGACACAGATCTACTTGTTGCTAATGATTGAATCAGTTATTAATAATGACTCCGGTTTTTTATAAATCATTATTTTTGAGTTCTGATAAAAAAAAAGTTATAACAAAAATCTGTATTTGGGAAACAATTTAAAAAACATGTTACGACAGAAATAATCAGCATGTGGCACTAATCGTCTTCCATACGTTTAAATGTAAAAGATGTAAATAAGATATAAATAATTCACTGTTTAACCTTTTTTTTTACAAATAACTAAAAAGATCAATAAAAAGTCGTTGTTATCACTAACGGCCACACGGCGGCGTGCTTTGACGTCACGCCGAACTGCATTGTGGGAGCAAAGCGTATCTTTTCTCGCGGTGCTCGCTGCAAAAGTCGAGCAATGTGACGCGTCGACGGAAGCCAATCGAATCATATGCCAGTGCGAGCTCTAGCCAATCAAACCGCTGCTTGTGTGTCCGGGGCGGGAGATTCATGTGATTGGTTGTTGGTCGAGTTTCAGACACGCCCGCCGGCAAGCGAGAACGCACGCCGCCGTGTGGAGGGGCCGTGGCGGTACGTCCACGCGGCAGCTTGCCGGTTCAACAACCAATCGCATGAGTCTCCCGCCCCGGACACACAAGCACGCGGTTTGATTGGCTAGCGCTCGTACTGGCATATGGTTTGATTGGCTGGCGCTCGTACTGGCATATGGTTTGATTGGCTGGCGCTCATACTGGCATATGGTTTGATTGGCTGGCGCTCGTACTGGCATATGGTTTGATTGGCTGGCGCTCGTACTGGCATATGGTTTGATTGGCTGGCGCTCGTACTGGCATATGGTTTGATTGGCTGGCGCTCGTACTGGCATATGGTTTGATTGGCTGGCGCTCGTACTGGCATATGGTTTGATTGGCTGGCGCTCGTACTGGCATATGGTTTGATTGGCTGGCGCTCGTACTGGCATATGGTTTGATTGGCTGGCGCTCGTACTGGCATATGGTTTGATTGGCTAGCGCTCGTACTGGCATATGGTTTGATTGGCTAGCGCTCGTACTGGCATATGGTTTGATTGGCTGGCGCTTCCATCGACGCTTGAACGTTTCTCAACTTTCAGTGCGAGCGACGGAGGCAAAGCGGCGCGACGGAACCACAATGCAGTTCGGCAAAGCGTGACGTCACCCCATTGAAAGAGAATGGGAAGCGTCTCTGTTGAAGAACGCGACGCTGCCGTGCGGACGGGCCGTTAGCATTTACGGAAGTCGATTCAAAAGCTCTGAGAAAAAAATCTGAATTATAAAATGATTTTTGGTCAAATCCCCCGAAGCCCTAACAGTCCGTCCAGATCACATGTAAAGACACATACAATAAGTGTTTTGATCAAATACAAATAACTTATCTCAGAGCTGCAGTTCAGCTTCCTGTCCACAGCGGTTCAATAGGATACTCGGGTTCAGAGATGAGCTTATAACAACTTAGGAAACGCAAAAAGTAAAGAAGTATTAAATAGAATATGAGTTCTCTAGAGACGCACTCACGACTTATTTTATGGACTTAAATGATCGTATTGCTTCCACTCTGAAATGGACCAATCAGAATCGAGTATTCAAATAAGACATGCGAGGAATCGACTTAGGAAACACAATATGTAGAAACATTAGAAAAGCAGAGATATGTCAGGCGGTGAATTGCTTTATTGAGTTCAGACGATCGACAACAGGCCCACTTCAAACACAGAGACGATCGGGTCCGCGTCACGATGTCACGGCGTCACGGAGGAAGAAAGGAAAAAGTGTCCACAAACCCTGAAACACAACGAGTCCTTCCTTTCCTCCTGAAGCAACGAGACCGGAAGAACCAGAACCTCAGGACTAGAACTAGACTAGTACCAGAACCAGGACCAGAGTCACAGTAACAGATCGCTCGTTAGCGTGTATTGCACGTGTGTCACACAAATATGCACTTTTATCGCGTGTTGTTTTGTCAACAGGAAGTGAAACACAGAAAGGAATGTGCTCGTGATCGCCCCCCGTCCCACACCACAGTATCAAACATATCAAGAAATATACAGGGTCATAGAAAACAGTGACATTTGTGTTTAAATCGGACAGAAGCGCCTGCAGCGACACACCGAAGGGTTTCACAATCACAACGTGGAGGGCGCGGCTCAGTGGGGTGGTGCTGTATGTTTGGGTTGAGGAGCACTGGTTCGATCCCCTCGGTAAGACAGAAGTGCTCCTGTGGATTTGGGTAAAGCGTCTAAAAGAGGGCCGTAATGTCGTCTCTGAAACTCCAACAGGTATTTGGTGAAGAGTGACATCTCATCATATTGGACTTGTGCTGTCGTTCCCTTTGTTTGCTTGTAAAGTGTGTTTATGAAAAAGCACGGTACAAATGTTACATTTAACTTTAACTTAAGATTGCCGACACCTGCCCGTTAGTGGCTGTGTGCGAACTACAACCCGTTGGATCCACGGGTCTTGACCGTGTGCAAAAACATAACACAAAAAACATTGATAACACAGATTTGCCCTTCAATTGATTCACGCTGCAGTTCCTTTAGTGGGCACTAGATGGCGCCAACGGGGAACAAACCTCATTCGTGACAAACAGTTCGTTGCTGGTCATTTGAAACAGAGCTGAGGAGAAATGTAGGTGTCTCCAGAGGGAGATCTACCAATCAGCTGGCAGCGTTGGATTGCTGTATTTCTACCCAGGATGTCGTGTTTTCTGAGTTGGTTCCTGAAGGCAGCATCTCCCTGGTCCAATGGGATCTCTCCGTGTGGATTATAGTGGCGAAATCACGCCCATCTACTTCCGGTC
>CM070443.1:37690631-37695631 GCA_036324595.1 Champsocephalus gunnari | reverse complement strand
TCCACTGTGGAAACAGGAAGTAGGGGTGTGTGTGCAGGTGTGTGTGCAGGTGTGTGTGCAGGTGTGTGTGCAGGTAACAAGTGTTTTTCCTCCTCCGTAGAAAAGTATTTATTCTCCTCAGACTCCCCATCATCTCCAGCCTCCATATTGTTCTCCTCAGCCAATCAGAATCCTCCACAGCAGGCACATGTCCACTGTGTGTGTGTGACGGTGTGTGTGTGAGCCTACACACACTGCGGATAGAGAGAGAGAGAGGAGGTGAAGATTTAACGAGTTTCTCTTTCTATAAAACGGGCTCCTCTTCCATCGGCTCCTCCGTGGACCTGAGGGAACAAAAAGTGACTTTAATTTCAGTAACACTTAAAACAAATATACAGTAAAAACACAGACGACATTCACTTAGCAACCGTCCTCCTTCTATCGTCTTTAATTTCATATATTTCTGTCTTTCTGTTCCTGAGTGGATTATCTGTCGGGAGGGGTTTCACCAACTAATCGACTAGTCGACTACCTTCACCACTAGTCGGCGCTGTAGGCCCGAGTCAACTAGTCGTGAAAAAAATGGAGGTAAACGAGGTGCTGCAAAATGCTGCATTCTTATGTATGGCAGTACTTCAACAAAGATGTAACCAACTCCTCAGTGAAGTGTCAGTTGTGTACAGCTGTACTGAAGTACAACACGAATACATCTGCTATGCGCAACCATCTGAAGATGAGACACCCGCTGCCGACAGCTAGCACTAGCAGTAATGCTAGTGTGTGTATCGTGTGTGTATCGTGTGTGTATTGTGTGTGTATCGTGTGTGTATCGTGTGTGTATCACTAAGTCTTGGGTTTTAATTGTACATAAAGAACAAGAACATCACAGTTCTGACCTGCTGGGCTCTGATTGGTCGAGCTCTGATACCGGCGGCTCCACGTCAACGCTGAGCGACGCCATGGCGATCACAGTCTCCGCCTCCTCCTTCTCTGATTGGCCCAGAGCCCCCAGAGATCCGTCCAATAGCGAGTGTCCGCTGGTCTGAGAGAGACTCTGCAGACACGACCAGTGTTTACCTGCAGAGAGAGAGAGTTAGAGAGAGAGTGTGTGTGTGTGTGTGTGTGTGTGTGTGTGTGTGTGTGTGTGTGTGTGTGTGTGTGTGTGTGTGTGTGTGTGTGTGTGTGTGTGTGTGTGGTGTGTGTGTGTGTGTGTGTGTGTGTGTGTGTGTGTGTGTGTGTGTGTGTGTGTCTCACTCTGGATCTCTATGACTCTCTCCAATGATTCCCAGGCTTTTGGACAGGGTTTCTCCTGAGGCCACGGGAACGCAGAGTCACTCTGAGAGAGAGAGAAAGAGAGAGAGAGAGAGAGAGACAGAGAGAGACAGACAGACAGACAGACAGACGGAGAGAAGAGAGAGAGAGAGATAGAGAGGAGAGAGAGAAAGAGAGAGACAGACAGATGGAGAGAGAGAGAGAGAGAGGAGAGAGACATAGAGAGAGAGACAGAGAGAGAGACGAGAGAGAGAGAGAGAGAGAGAGAGACAGAGAGAGAGAGAGAGAGAGAGACAGAGAGAGAGAGAGACAGAGAGAGAGAGAGAGAGAGAGAGAGAGAGAGAGAGAGAGAGAGAGAGAGAGAGAGAGAGAGAGAGAGAGAGAGAGAGAGAGAGAGAGAGAGAGAGATTAGTACCAGGTGGTCTGGGGATCAGGCTCTGCAGGTGGTCTCCTCTCACCTGGTCTCCCAGCAGCGCGGACACACAGGACTCTGAGGCGTCGCAGATGGCTGTGAGGTCGTGCCCCCCCTCCAGAGCCAGCACCACCCGGCCCCCCGCCAGACCCATCAGCAGCTGGGTCAGCTGCCCGAAGCCTGGACACACACACACACACACACACAGCTGTTAGACACACCTAACCACAGGGACACACACACTCAGTCAGGTAACACACACACACACTCAGTCAGGTAACACACACACACAGGTAATACAGGTAGATATATATCTTAGGGCCGGGACTTTAACGCGTTAATTAAGATTAATTAATTACACAAAAATTAACGCGTTAAAAAAATTAACGCATTTTAATCGCACTTATTTTTGCACAGCGGAACGTTTCTCACTGCATGAGTTTCAGGCGTACCGATTATACTGGAGCACCAACTAACGTTCATGACTTCAGCATGGGACTTCAAACAACAACAAACCACGGTGAACAATAGTCAAACATGAACGAACAAGCTGATGAGACGCTTTGGTCGGCCCCGTGGATGGGACATTTTGTTTTAAAAAACGGACGGATGGAAGCGTCGATAAGAGCCGCAGCTCATCAAGCCTAAAGTATCACCTGAATGCAAAGCATGTAGCAGCTAGCATGTAGCAGCTAGCATGTAGCAGCTAGCATGTAGCAGCTAGCATGTAGCAGTTAGCATGTAGCAGCTAGCATGTAGCAGCTAGCATGTAGCAGTTAGCATGTAGCAGCTAGCATGTAGCAGTTAGCATGTAGCAGCTAGCATGTAGCAGCTAGCATGTAGCAGCTAGCATGTAGCAGCTAGCATGTAGCAGTTAGCATGTAGCAGCTAGCATGTAGCAGCTAGCATGTAGCAGTTAGCATGTAGCAGCTAGCGCGGACGTTAGCCCGACTCCGAGTGCAAGGAACCACGCCCTGACCCAACCCACACTCAACCAGAGGACTGGTTTCAGGGCCAGGATCAGTCAGTCCACGTCTGAGAGAGTACCCAGCTCCCTGCTCTCTGGACTGCACTCGACTGTCGACCACCTGGAGTCACATCCATGTGGAAACTGCTTCTCACTGTTCTCAGGGCAAATATGTATATTTGATTAACAATGCGATTAATTTCGATTAATTAATTACAAAGCCTCTAATTAATTAGATACATTTTTTTAATCGAGTCCCGGCTCTAATATATATATAGGTAACACACACACACACACACATACTTTAAAACACACACTCCTGTCAGGTGTACTCACACTTGGCGGAGACGTTGTACCCCCCCAGTGGAGACTGATGACCCTCGACTGCATCGAAGCCCGCCGACACCAGAACCACATCTGGACTGAACTGCTGAGCCACTGGCATTACGATGCTCCTACACACACACACACACACACACACACCACACACACACACACGCCTGTTACCATGTGGTGTGTGGCGGAGAGAGGCTCTGATGAAGTCACACCCTGTGGGAGTGCTACGCAGTGACCTCACAGTGTACCTGAAGGCGGTGAGGTACTCCACGTCGCCCATAGGGGGCTCCACTCCCCCCGTCCAGGCGATGTTCACATTGAAGCCCACACCTGCAGCCGAGCCCACCTGAGAGCAAGAGGAGGGGGGGTTCGTAAAGACAGTGAATACTAGTACTCTGAGTATCTGAGTATTTGAGTATTTGAGTATGTGAGTATTTGAGTATGTGAGAATCTGAGTATGTGAGAATCTGAGTATGTGAGTATTTGAGTATGTGAGTATTTGAGTATGTGAGTATTTGAGTATGTGAGTATTTGAGTATCTGAGTATCTGAGTATGTGAGTATGTGAGTATCTGAGTATTTGAGTATCTGAGTATCTGAGTATGTGAGTATCTGAGTATTTGAGAATCTGAGTATGTGAGTATTTGAGTATGTGAGTATTTGAGTATGTGAGTATTTGAGTATCTGAGTATCTGAGTATGTGAGTATTTGAGTATGTGAGTATCTGAGCATGTGAGTATTTGAGTATCTGAGTATGTGAGTATTTGAGTATGTGAGTATTTGAGTATTTGAGAATCTGAGTATCTGAGTATTTGACTATCTGAGTATTTGAGTATGTGAGTATCTGAGTATTTGAGTATGTGAGTATGTGAGTATTTGAGTATTTGAGTATTTGAGTATCTGAGTATTTGAGTATTTGAGTATTTGAGTATCTGAGTATGTGAGTATCTGAGTATTTGAGTATTGAGTATTTGAGTAAGTGAGTATGTGAGTATCTGAGTATTTGAGTATTGAGTATTCCTCACCTCCTCCGGAGCGCCGCTGCCGGGGAAGAAGTTCCCGTCGTCGTAGCGATGCAGAGAGACGTAGAGCACCGAGGGGTCGCTGTAGAACGCCTGCTGCGTCCCGTTGCCATGGTGAATATCCTGCAGGGGTACAGATCAAAACACTAAACACACTCTGAACACACACTCTGAACACACACTCAATACACACTGAACACACACTCAATACACACTCTGAAACACACTGACACACTGTGAACACACACTCAGGCTGCGGCCACACGAGGACGAAAACGGCTAAACGCGTAGGATTAACGCAAACAAGCTTCCGTCCACACGCGATAGTTATCCGGACAGTGTCTGCCCGCACGAGACGCTCCGTTCAGCTCCAGCCGCTGGAGGAGCTGCAGTACATATGCCGAGCCTGTAGGTGGCGCTGTAACTTCCTCCACAAAGCAGAAGAAGCATGGTTGTCATGGTTTCCCTTCTGTTTACTCTCCGCGGTGGGGGCCGAGGGAATCGAGTTTGCGCGTTTGCGTTAATCCGATGCGTTTAGCCGTTTTCGTCCTCGTGTGGCCGCAGCCTCAATCTATAGAAACTAAAACATTGTGTGTGTGTGTGTGTGTGTGTGTGTGTGTGTGTGTGTGTGTGACTCACCCAGTCCACGATGAGGATCTTGCCCACTCCCAGTTTCTGCTGCAGCAGCTTAGCAGTGATGGCTACTGAGTTAAAGAAACAGAAGCCCCTACACACACACACACACACACACACACACACACACACACACACACACACACACACACACACACACACACACACACACACACACACACACACACACACACACACACACACACACACACACACACACACACACACACACACACCACACACACACACACACACACACACACACACACACACACACACACACACACACACACACACACACACACACACACACACACACACACACACACACACACACACACACACACACACACACACACACACACACACACACACACACA
>CM070443.1:37683131-37685631 GCA_036324595.1 Champsocephalus gunnari | reverse complement strand
GAGTCTGAACTCTGTGGTGTGTGTGTGTGTGTGTGTGTGTGTGTGTGTGTGTGTGTGTGTGTGTGTGTGTGTGTGTGTGTGTGTGTGTGTGTGTAGCTGTCACTCAGTGTTGTTCAGTGTTATATCCATCCGCCCACTCTTCTCTCTGTTCCTGTAAAATGTCAGAGCTTTTTCTCTCGATGACTCATCCTTAGAAAGAAAATCATTCAGTAAAAAATGTTCAGACGGATCCATTCACCCAGTGTGTGTGTGTGTGTGTGTGTGTGTGTGTGGTGTGTGTGTGTGTGTGTGTGTGTGTGTGTGTGTGTGTGTGTGTGTGTGTGTCATTGGGTTTGGAAGACATCACGTACCTTTAAAATGTGCAATACAGCCTTAATATCTAGGTAAAACTAACACACCTCACCGGGTGGAGAGGTGTGTGTGCCCTGGTGAGTCTGGGGGCTGCGTGTTCCTGGGTCTCCCATGGCAACCTGGTCTCAGGCCAGGGGCCGGACTAAGATCGGTTCAAAAGACCTCATGAAAGACGGCACAGGAAGTGAGGATACCCGGCCACGGAGCCCGAAAAGGCAACGTGGGCGACACCTCCGCTTCTCTGTCCCCGCGGGCCCACCACCTACGGGAAGCAGCGATGGGGTCGGGGGCGCTGCCAGAAGGGTGGCAGTGAAAGCGGAGGGTCTCGACGGACCAGACCCGGGCGGCAGAAGCTGGCTTTGGGGACGTGGACCGTCACCTCTCTGGGGGGGAGGAGCCAGAAGCTGGCTTTGGGGACGTGGACCGTCACCTCTCTGGGGGGGAGGAGCCGGAAGCTGGCTTTGGGGACGTGGACCGTCACGTCTCTGGGGGGGAGGAGCCAGAAGCTGGCTTTGGGGACGTGGACCGTCACCTCTCTGGGGGGAAGGAGCCGGAGCTCGTGCGGGAGGTGGAGCGGTACCAGCTGGATCTGGTTGGGCTCACCTCTACGCACAGCGTCGGCTCTGGAGCCTTACTCTGGATAGGGGTTGGACTCTATTCTTCTCCGGAGTTGCTCAGGGTGTGAGGCGCCGGGCGGGTGTGGGGAGACTCACAAGTCCCCGGTGAGGTGCTTCGTTGTTGGAGTTTACCCCAGTGGACGAGAGGGTCGCCTCCCTACGCCTGCGGGTTATGGGGGGGGGAACTCTGACTGTTGTGTGTGCTGATGCACCCAACAGCAGTTCAGAGTATACGGCCTTCTTGGAGACCCTGGAAGAGTCCTGTATGGGGCTCCTGAAGGGGACTCTTTAGTCTTGCTGGGAGACCCTGGAGAGAGTCCTGTATGGGGCTCCTGAAGGGGACTCCTTAGTCCTGCTGGGAGACCCTGGAGAGAGTCCTGTATGGGGCTCCTGAAGGGGACTCTTTAGTCTTGCTGGGAGACCCTGGAGAGAGTCCTGTATGGGGCTCCTGAAGGGGACTCTTTAGTCCTGCTGGGAGACCCTGGAGAGAGTCCTGTATGGGGCTCCTGAAGGGGACTCCTTAGTCCTGCTGGGAGACCCTGGAAAGAGTCCTGCATGGGGCTCCTGAAGGGGACTCCTTAGTCCTGCTGGGAGACCCTGGACAGAGTCCTGTATGGGGCTCCTGAAGGGGACTCCTTAGTCCTGCTGGGAGACCCTGGACAGAGTCCTGTATGGGGCTCCTGAAGGGGACTCCTTAGTCCTGCTGGGAGACCCTGGAGAGAGTCCTGCATGGGGCTCCTGAAGGGGACTCTTTAGTCTTGCTGGGAGACTTCAGCGGCCCCCCTGATCTGAACCGGAGTGGTGGTTTGTTACTGGACTTCTGTGCCAACGACGTGTCCAGAGATCAATGGTTTCCATGGTGATCAGTGAGAGATGAACCTCTTACATGTGAACGTTTTGTGGAAGAACCGTAACAGATATCGGGGACATTTCAAAGCGTGGAGCATGTCAAGGACCCTGAGCATCTGGAGTGTACTTGTTGTGTACTTCAATGATGTGGCCTTTGGGCAGAGACGAATAATGTCAGACAGATGTGTAACGTTTTAAAGTGAGTGTTACGTGCCGCGGTTTGTTTGTGTGTGTCTCTCCCCCTCTCCCCCTCTCCCGGTGAGGGTTAACGCAACAGTTAGTTCTTCTCTTAAACACAGATATGTTGATTTAATAAAATGCGGATTCCTATTCCCACCTGAGAGTATGATTACCTGAGTGTAGCCCCCCCGCTCCTCTTCCTCCTCGTCTTCCTCCCTCAGCTGGATGATATCTTCGTCCTCCTCCTCTTCATCGAGCTCGCTCTCTGTACTCTCCCCCTTCACATGCATCATCCCGTAGTCCTCCCTCACACACTCTGAGGAGGGGGTGCTGTCGTCTGAGCCCTCCTTCTGTAGCCTGATTGGTCAGAGACACAGGTGAGAGACAGGTGAGGGACAGGTGAGAGACAGGTGAGACACAGGTGAGAGACAGGTGAGAGACAGGTGAGACACAGGTGAGAGACAGGTGAGGGACAGGTGAGAGACAGGTGAGAGACAGGTGAG
>CM070443.1:37675631-37678131 GCA_036324595.1 Champsocephalus gunnari | reverse complement strand
TGTTCACTCCCCCCTGGGTGGGTATTCACTCCCCCCTGGGCGGGTGTTCACTCCCCCCTGGGTGGGTGTGCACTCCCCCCTGGGTGGGTGTTCACTCCCCCCTGGGTGGGTGTGCACTCCCCCCTGGGTGGGTGTGCACTCCCTAAACACATCCTCACCAGCACTTGGGGGAGAAGGAGTGGTTCAGTCCGATGCCCGGCTCCTTCTTGTTGAGGAGGAACTCCTGCAGCTTCAGCTTCACCTCCGTGCTCGCTATGGCACCTGCAGGAGAAGAGAGAGAGAGGGTGAGACAGGGAGGGGGTGAGACAGGGAGGGGTGAGACAGAGAGAGGGTGAGACAGGGAGGGGGTGAGACAGGGAGGGGGTGAGACAGAGAGAGGGTGAGACAGGGAGGGGGTGAGACAGGGAGGGGGTGAGACAGGAAGGGAGTGAGACAGGGAGGGGGTGAGACAGGGAGGGGTGAGACAGGGAGGGAGAGGGTGAGACAGGGAGGGGGTGAGACAGGGAGGGGGTGAGACAGGGAGGGGTGAGACAGGGAGGGAGAGGGTGAGACAGGGAGGGGGTGAGACCGGGAGGGAGTGAGACCGGGAGGGGGTGAGACAGGGAGGGAGTGAGACAGGGAGAGGGTGAGACAGGGAGGGAGGGGGTGAGACAGGGACGGGGTGAGACACGGGGGGAGTGAGACAGGGAGAGGGTGAGACAGGGAGGGAGTGAGACCGGGAGGGGTGAGACAAGGAGGGGTGAGACAGGGAGGGAGTGAGACCGGGAGGGGGTGAGACAGGGAGGGAGTGAGACCGGGAGGGGTGAGACAGGGAGGGGTGAGACAGGGAGGGAGTGAGACAGGGAGGGAGTGAGACAGGGAGGGGGTGAGACAGGGAGGGAGTGAGACAGGGAGGGGGTGAGACAGGGAGGGAGTGAGACAGGGAGGGAGTGAGACAGGGAGGGAGTGAGACAGGGAGGGGGTGATACAGGGAGGGAGTGAGACAGGGAGGGGGTGAGACAGAAAGGGGGTGAGACAGGGAGAGGGTGAGACAGGGAGGGAGTGAGACAGGGAGGGAGGGGTGAGACAGGGACGGGGTGAGACACAGGGGGAGTGAGACAGGGAGAGGGTGAGACAGGGTGAGACAGGGAGGGAGTGAGACAGGGAGGGGTGAGACAGGGAGAGGGTGAGACAGGGAGGGAGTGAGACCGGGAGAGGGTGAGACAGGGACGGGGTGAGACACGGGGGGAGTGAGACAGGGAGAGGGTGAGACAGGGAGGGAGTGAGACAGGGAGGGGGTGAGACAGGGAGGGAGTGAGACAGGGAGGGGGTGAGACAGGGAGGGAGTGAGACCGGGAGGGGGTGAGACAGGGAGGGAGTGAGACCGGGAGGGAGTGAGACAGGGAGGGGGTGAGACAGGGAGGGAGTGAGACCGGGAGGGAGTGAGACAGGGAGGGGGTGAGACAGGGAGTGAGTGAGACAGGGAGGGAGTGTATACATGCTATATATATATATCTGCAGAATCAGTACTTTGACTGGTGATGCTTTCAGTGCATTTAGCTGAAACTACGTGAGTCTGTGAGCAGGACTGTCACAGAGTGTTGAGCTGCAGGGAGGGGGTGAGACAGGGAGGGGGTGAGACAGGGAGGGGGTGAGACAGGGAGCGTACTCTCTTTGCCCTTCTCCTTGTTCCTCAGCAGCAGCAGCTGCTGGTCCACTCGGTGCTTCTCCTGCTCTTCCTGTCTCTGTTGGTCCATGTGCCTCTTCTGCTCCAACTCCTGCTGCCTCTTCGCGGCTAGAAGCTCCTGCTGTTGCTGACACACACACGCACACACACACACGCACACACACACACACACACGCACACACACACACACGCACACACACACACACACACACGCACACACACACGCACACACACGCACACACACACACGCACACACACACACACACACACACACACACAGTTAGCTATCACAACACAAGTTAGCAGAGTCAGGGTTTTTCATTAATGAACTGAAGTCCAGACGTCCGGCTCTATCCGTTTGAACGTTGCAGACCGATGTATAAAAAGAATAAATGAGAAATCGCTACCAAAGACCAACACACTACAAAAACTGAAACGTATTGACATGTTGGTTATATTCATAAAGAAGGCTTCAAATGTATTCAGTATTGTATGAACATGTTTGAATTGGGGGGTGGACGTCACCTCCTCTAGGGGGGTCCGGGGGTATGCTCCCCCGGGAAGAAATGTTTGAACATTTTAAAGCAAAATGCTTCAATCTGGTGCACTTTGAGCACACTTACTAGAGACCTGACCTCGGGGGTACATAAACACCCATATGAAAAAGATCGGTTCGCATTTTAATAATCAAATAAGTTTGTGAACATAACCAGTAACCCACAGCCAATAACAAACACATGTCGGCTAACTTATTTGATTTTCATATACATACATTCATATCTCATTTTACCTTCACATTTATTTATGCATTTTTTGTAATCCTTCGAGTTTTAA
>CM070443.1:37640631-37670631 GCA_036324595.1 Champsocephalus gunnari | reverse complement strand
ACACACACACACACACACACACACACACACACACACACACACACACACACACACACACACACACACACACACACACCACACACACACACACACACACACACACACACACACACACACACACACACACACACACACACACACACACACACACACACACACACACACACACACACACACACACACACACACACACACACACACAGTCGCACACAGTCGCACACACCCTCATTAGGACGGGATGCAGGCTAACTGTAATGTAACCCCCAGCTAGTTAGCAACGTGTTGGTTGATGGCAGACCGGTGGTCCGTGAGCGCCCCCTAGTGGTCTGTGAGTATATTGGTAACATTTCACATTTGAAATAAATAAATACATTTAAGTTTTCCGCACTCTCGCGGGAATATCTCCGCAATGGAGCGAGCTTAAGTTTCACTTTCGATTGCATGATAAAGCCCAGGGCAACACCTTCATCACACATGTTGCCACTTGTTTGTAGCATTTTCACGCGATTTATAATCTGTTCTAGAAAAACGATGTGCTTTTGGATATTTGTGGAGCTAGGTGGTCCGCGAGTGTTTTTTTATTGGTTAAGTCCTTGGAATGAAGAAGTTTGAGAAACACTGACCTATCGGCTACTGACGGACTGCCTCTCCGCACCTGAGCTCCGCGGCTCTTCTTCTTCTTCACGGGTAGAGATGGACTTTCCTCCATCTCAATGTATTTTCCGTCGTATCGCCTTTTGGCAATATAGTTTTTGTGTGTGTTGTTAGGGGGAAGGGTGGCATCTCTGTGTTTTCATGTAATCTTGTGTTGTATCGTCTACGGTCTTGTGTTATTGTTGTTGTTTATATATTCCCCCCCCCCTTGATGCATCGATGACACCCTTCCAATTTGACCAAGACACTAGCCGGGCGTCCGATATGATCGTTACTTCAATGGATACACAATTGAACAAAATGATCTTGCTTAGTCTGAATGGAAATGGAATTCAGAATCCAATCAAAAGACATACGATGTTGTCACAATCAGCTGCCCCGTTACGTTTTGTTTAGTTGTTCTATGTTCTGTTATCTGGAGCAATGTCTGTTTATTTTATAAAAATAAATAAATAAGATAAGAAGTAAAAATCTTTGTTTTGTTGCAGAAACTCTTTGTAAAAAATCCCACAATAAGCATTTATCTATATCTGAATGAACCGTGCGAACACGATCGTTCCCAAAGCGTGCACATCGCATCGTGAATGGAAGACTTCCTGTTGGGTTTCCGATGTGATGCCAAGAGGCTCTTTTGTGCATCTCATGAAAACACATCTGCATGCCACATTTCAGACGTGTCGGAGGAAGCCCAACGAGGGGCTCCGTCTTTAAAACACACCATGACCGTTTTAATATACATTTGAATGAATCGTCTCTAACATGCTGCATCATAGTGCGACTGTAAAGCGATCATAGTTCCTTTGTCCAAGTCGTGCGGCCAGGACTCGACTCGGAGAGATGGAACCAGACACATATCAACACTCTGCATCCAAAGTCACTTGTTAACGTTCGAAGCTTCGTTCAGACCGTCTGCATGAAGCTTCGTCTGTCAATACACACTCACTGGCATTCCTTTACTCAAACTATAGAGCTGTGTGGAGGCGTGTGGCGCAGTGGGTGGTGTGTAGGGGTTGGGATCAGGGGTCACAGGTTCAAACCCCGCTGCAGTCAGCATGTCGTTGTCCCTGAGACGCTTCACCCCAAAGCGCTCCAGTGGGGATCGCCCTCAGTGTTGAGGATGTGGGTCGCGTTAAAGCGTCTGTCATGTGACATGTGATGTCATGTGGTGTCATGTGATGTGTTAAGCAAGAGATTCATCTTGAAAATCTAGGTAATGCAACGATGAATTCAGATCGAACACCACTGCTGTGCAATATATACTTTTACACTTGATAAATGTGACGACTGGCTGCTTCTGTACTGATGTCTTTACCGTGGATGTGGGTTCTGCCTCTGATCTGCACTGTCTCTTTGCTGCAAAACGGTCCTAAATGTTCTTGAAGGTCTCTCGAAGTTCCCCCGAAGGGTTAGACGTCCTCTCCATACTGACGGGAGGTTAGTGTTCAGCAGCACGAGATCTCAGGACGGGGAGATGTACGAATCAGCGCCTGAAGCATCCTGACTTTTACTCCTAAAAACATTCGAACCCGACACCGTGGTCTGCTTCGATGTACGACATGTACAGGGCTTTCGTTGCATCAACACCTTCGTTCAGCACATCATCTATGTACTTATGAATGGATGGATAGAAACCATCTCAATGGGACATGAGTACGTCTCGCTGGCTTTCATTCGATGTAGGTTGAATGTATTCTTGTTATTTTCAGTCATGGGTTTACGGACTTCTGTTCGGTGCTAAGTATTTGTGTTCATTTTGCTATTTAAATCAAGTGTAATTGATGAATTGATAGTTATGACTAAAAAAGGTGAGAATGAAAGATGCGAGCAGTGATGGACGGACCCTCACACGTATATGAGAGCATATAAGGCAAAAGACGCCGCCATGCCACAGCAAGGGGGTTCACTGTAGGCCAGTGTTTCTCAAACTTTTTCATACCAAGGACTTAACCAATAAAAAAACACTCGCGGACCACCTAGCTCCACAAATATCCAAAAACACATAGTTTTTCTAGAACAGATTACAAATCGCCTGAAAATGGTACAAACCGGCGGCAACATGTGTGACGAAGGTGTTGCGCTGGGCTATATCATGCAATCGAAAGTGAAACTTAAGCTCGCTCCATTGCGGAGATATTCCCGCGACAGTGCGGAAAACTTAAATTAACTTATTTATTTAAAATGTGAAATGTTACCAATATACTCACGGACCACTAGGGGGCGCTCACAGACCACCAGAGGTCCGCGGACCACACTTTGAGAAGCACTGCTGTAGACAAAAGCTTTCAATCCCCGTCCTCAAGGGCTTGAGATGGCCGTGTCCACATTTGAAGCTGATCGGAGGAAAACTGTACGAGGACTTCGTTCAATTACGGCAGCTGAAAAGTGCCAAACGTGGCTCGAAATTGCCCAGAAACCCCCAAATGTCCGACTTCCTGTTTGGGTTTACGATATGACACCAAGAGGCTTTTTTGTGGGTCTCATCATAATACATCGACACACCAAATGTCAGACTTGTAGGTGAAAGCACAACGAGGGGCTCAATTAGATTGTCAAGAGCCTAGAGTGTTACCGACAGAACACTCCGGAATGAAAGCACGTCCATCCATTGATATGGATTTGAAGGATCTGAAGAACCCTTTACTTCCTCCTGCTTTAAGCTTTGGAACTACACTTTCTCTATCTGGAGGATGCAAACAGGAAGTATCATGTGGAGTTAGCCGTTCAACGTTAGCCTTTATTTGTTTACAACCATCGGTAGGATAAGCGGTTAGCAGCATTAGAGGTTAGCATCATTAGCGGTTATCAGCATTAGCGGTTAGCAGCATTAGCGGTTAGAGCATTAGCGGTTAGCATCATTAGCGGTTAGCAGCATTAGCGGTCAGCTTAGCGGTTTCAGCATTAGCGGTTATCAGCATTAGCGGTTAGCAGCATTAGCGGTTAGCAGCATTAGCGGTTAGCAGCATTAGCGGTTAGCAGCATTAGCGGTTAGCATCATTAGCGGTCAGCATTAGCGTCAGCATTAGCGGTTAGCAGCATTAGCGGTTAGCAGCATTAGCGGTTAGCAGCATTAGCGGTTAGCAGCATTAGCGGTTAGCAGCATTAGCGGTTATCAGCATTAGCGGTTATCAGCATTAGCGGTTAGCAGCATTAGCGGTTAGCCATTGCGTTAGCAGCATTAGCGGTTAGCAGCATTAGCGGTTAGCACCTGCGACTATCCCTGGATTAGTACTGGAGCTAAAGAGGCTCCTTTCACTCCTGGGACTTCTGAAGCTAACGGCAAAGGACGATATCTTTGGGAAGTACAAGTCCTAATACATCCTGATACAATAATACTCTATGAGTCTGAACCTCACAGCAGCTCCAACGTCAACAACGTCACGTATTAAAGACAAGAAGCAAAGAACCAGACCCTCAACTATCCCTTCATTCAAATAGTGGCCTGGAAAGTGCCAGAAAGTGCACATAAGACCCAACATGTCAGACTTCCTGTAGGGTTTACGATATGACACCAAGAGGCTTTTCTGTGTGTCTCATCCTCATACATCTACCTACCACATGTCAGACTTTTAGGTGGAAGCAAAACGAGGACCAGACCCTCAACAACCCCTGAAGACGTTAGGTCAAGAGTACCCTCATGACACTCACCTCCAGTCATCCCTAAGACCCCCCATCACCCCGGCAACAGACGGCTGAACACCTGAACTTTTTAAAGAACATCCATAAACATTCATCCGTTTGCATCTTGCTAATTGTCGATCTTAATATATCGTATTAAAGACAAGAAGCAAAGGACCAGAGCCTCAACTATCCCTTCATTCAAATAGCGGCCTGGAAAGTGCCAAGACCTGCACACACAGTGTCTCCACGCGCTCCGTCCGTCAGACTGCAGCCCCCCCCCCTCCTCTCTCCTCTCCCAGAGATGACTCACCGGCGCTGGGCATGGCGCTGCTGTCGGAGCCTCGGAGCTCCAGAGGCTGCTGAGGAGAGTCGGTGGTGTTGGAGGAGGAGGAGAAGCAGGACTCGGTCTCGTAGATGGTCTGCAACATGGCGCACAGTCCGGACTCCGGAGGGTGCATCAGCATGCTCCGAGAGGCAGCGCTCCCGTCAGTCAGTGCTGCCTCCGCCGGGGGAACGCCATGGTTCAGAGTCAGGACCCCAACAGGCAGAACCCAGAGCTGCTGCACACTTGGAAGCGACCTTTGGAAGTGATGGCTAAAAGAATCCCCTTAAAGGCAGGAAGCTCCTCTGGGCTGTCTGTAGCCGTCTCTGCAGGAAGCCTTTCAGCTTCCCAGGACACTTAACACAAAGTCCTCTTCCTGAATGAAGCAGGTGCACGATACCCTCCCTCTGCCTGGCGAGAGGAGTGAGTCAGACTTCCTCTTTGCAGGAAGCTTCTTCTGTCGGACCCTTGAGCAGACTCGTCTCCTCTCCCCCTGTAGCCTCTCTCAGGACAGACTCGTCTCCTCTCCTCTCCTCCTGTAGCCTCTCTCAGGACAGACTCGTCTCCTCTCAGGACAGACTCGTCTCCTCTCCTCCTGTAGCCTCTCTCAGGACAGACTCGTCTCCTCTCAGGACAGACTCGTCTCCTCTCCTCCTGTAGCCTCTCTCAGGACAGCCTCGTCTCCTCTCCTCTCCTCTCCTCCTGTAGCCTCTCTCAGGACAGACTCGTCTCCTCTCCTCCTGTAGCCTCTCTCAGGACAGACTCGTCTCCTCTCAGGACAGACTCGTCTCCTCTCCTCCTGTAGCCTCTCTCAGGACAGACTCGTCTCCTCTCAGACAGACTCGTCTCCTCTCCTCCTGTAGCCCTCTCTCAGGACAGACTCGTCTCCTCTCCTGCTGTAGCCTCTCTCAGGACAGACTCGTCTCCTCTCCTCCTGTAGCCTCTCTCAGGACAGACTCGTCTCCTCTCCTCCTGTAGCCTCTCTCAGGACAGACTCGACTCCTCTCCTCTCCTCCTGTAGCCTCTCTCAGGACAGACTCGTCTCCTCTAAAGTGTGCTCAGCTGCAGGGATCTCCTCTGTGCTTGGGAGTGAGATTCAGGACCTGCAGGCGTTGCAACGGCCTGAAATGTGACTTCTCTCGTCGGTCAGAGTTCAGCTGCTGCCTCCTCAGTGGCTGCAGAAAAAAGTTAGTTTCCTCTTCGAGTCGTCACGATGAGGAGGAGGAGGAGGAGGAGGAGGAGAGAGGAGGGAGGAGGAGGAGGAGGAGGAGGAGGTCATACCGTAAACATACCGTGCATCTCCCCGAGTGAAGAGATGCTGCGGCTAACAGCGCTAACACAACACACAGAGACAGAACTCCCTGCTCGGCTGCATCAAAGGATCCTCATGCTGTTCTCCTGCTGCCCGACGGAGGGTGGGGGGGAGGAGGGGGGGGGGAGGAGGAGAGGACGTAAATAGCTTTGGGAGAGCGCTCCCCGAGGTTCCATGTTTCCAAAATTAGAATCTGAGAGAATGAAGAAGAGAGAGGGACACGCCGGGGAGGAAGACGTGGATAATCAGACAACCAGAGAAAAACCAGCTGCTGGTCAGATGGCTGATATTCACCGTGTGTGTGTGTGTGTGTGTGGTGTGTGTGTGTGTGTGTGTGTGAGAGAGCTGCTGAATGAACATTAAGAGAGAGAGAGAGAGAGAGAGAGGAGGGGGAGAGAGGAGGGGGAGGAAGTTACAGACGGATGAGGAGGAGAAAGTCAACATGTCTTTATTCAGGAGAAACGTCTTCTCTTTGCTGCAGCTCTCTGAGAGGAAGAGGAAGATTAGAGAGGAAGAGAAGCAGCATTCACTAACAGGAGAGGGAGGGAGGGGGGAGAGGGGGGAGAGCTGAAAATAGCTGCGAGGGAGGAGGAGCAGCGGCGGATAAAAATAGAACAAGAGAGAGAGAGAGAGAGAGAGAGAGAGAGAGAGAGAGAATTAAGCCGTCAGCTCTGAGGGGGAGGCGTTCAGCGCTGTCATGTTTGTGGAGAGACCAGCTGTCAATCACACAGAGGGGGCGGGACCTCCTCGTGCAGTTTGTGTGGGTGGAGAGACCACCTGTCAGTCACACAGAGGGGGCGGGACCTCCTCGTGCAGTTTGTGCGGGTGGAGAGACCGCGTGTCAGTCACACAGAGGGGGCGGGACCTCCTCGTGCAGTTTGTGTGGGTGGAGAGACCGCATGTCAGTCACACAGAGGGGGCGGGACCTCCTCGTGCAGCTTGTGCGGGTGGAGAGACCACCTGTCAGTCACACAGAGGGGGCGGGACCTCCTCGTGCAGTTTGTGTGGGTGGAGAGACCGCATGTCAGTCACACAGAGGGGGCGGGACCTCCTCGTGCAGTTTGTGTGGGTGGAGAGACCGCCTGTCAGTCACACAGAGGGGGCGGGACCTCCTCGTGCAGTTTGTGCGGGTGGGGAGACCGCCTGTCAGTCACACAGAGGGGGCGGGACCTCCTCGTGCAGTTTGTGCGGGTGGAGAGACCACCTGTCAGTCACACAGAGGGGGCGGGACCTCCTCGTGCAGTTTGTGCGGGTGGGGAGACCGCCTGTCAGTCACACAGAGGGGGCGGAACCTCCTCGTGCAGTTTGTGCGGGTGGAGAGACCGCCTGTCAGTCACACAGAGGGGGCGGGACCTCCTCGTGCAGTTTGTGCGGGTGGGGAGACCACCTGTCAGTCACACAGAGGGGGCGGAACCTCCTCGTGCAGTTTGTGCGGGTGGAGAGACCGCCTGTCAGTCACACAGAGGGGGCGGGACCTCCTCGTGCAGTTTGTGCGGGTGGAGAGACCGCCTGTCAGTCACACAGAGGGGGCGGGACCTCCTCGTGCAGTTTGTGCGGGTGGGGAGACCGCCTGTCAGTCACACAGAGGGGGCGGGACCTCCTCGTGCAGTTTGTGCGGGTGGAGAGACCGCCTGTCAGTCACACAGAGGGGGCGGGACCTCCTCGTGCAGTTTGTGTGGGTGGAGAGACCGCCTGTCAGTCACACAGAGGGGGCGGGACCTCCTCGTGCAGTTTGTGTGGGTGGAGAGACCGCCTGTCAGTCACACAGAGGGGGCGGGACCTCCTCGTGCAGTTTGTGCGGGTGGAGAGACCGCCTGTCAGTCACACAGAGGGGGCGGGACCTCCTCGTGCAGTTTGTGCGGGTGGAGAGACCGCCTGTCAGTCACACAGAGGGGGCGGGACCTCCTCGTGCAGTTTGTGCGGGTGGAGAGACCGCCTGTCAGTCACACAGAGGGGGCGGGACCTCCTCGTGCAGTTTGTGCGGGTGGAGAGACCGCCTGTCAGTCACACAGAGGGGGCGGGACCTCCTCGTGCAGTTTGTGTGGGTGGAGAGACCGCCTGTCAGTCACACAGAGGGGGCGGGACCTCCTCGTGCAGTTTGTGTGGGTGGAGAGACCGCCTGTCAGTCACACAGAGGGGGCGGGACCTCCTCGTGCAGTTTGTGTGGGTGGAGAGACCGCCTGTCAATCACACAGAGGGGGCGGGACCTCCTCGTGCAGTTTGTGTGGGTGGAGAGACCGCCTGTCAGTCACACAGAGGGGGCGGGACCTCCTCGTGCAGTTTGTGCGGGTGGAGAGACCGCCTGTCAGTCACACAGAGGGGGCGGGACCTCCTCGTGCAGTTTGTGCGGGTGGAGAGACCGCCTGTCAATCACACAGAGGGGGCGGGACCTCCTCGTGCAGTTTGTGCGGGTGGAGAGACCGCCTGTCAGTCACACAGAGGGGGCGGGACCTCCTCGTGCAGTTTGTGTGGGTGGAGAGACCACCTGTCAGTCACACAGAGGGGGCGGGACCTCCTCGTGCAGTTTGTGTGGGTGGAGAGACCGCCTGTCAGTCACACAGAGGGGGCGGGACCTCCTCGTGCAGTTTGTGTGGGTGGAGAGATTAGTAAAAATACACTGCTTTACATGGAAATCTGCAGGTATTTCTGGAGCGGTCCCTAAAGGCAGCATCTCCCTGGATTCCTCCACAACGAGCCAATGGGATTCTTCCATTTGGGATATGGCAGAATTAGCTAACTAGCCGCATATCCGCCAGTTAGCCCCGTTGCTGATTCCCTTTCCCTGGGATCTACCTGGACTCCATGAAGACCAGCTCACCTGAAGCCACCTTTATATTGAAGTTAAATAATGAACCATGTAGTATGAATACGTCAACAATACAACAACAATATGCCTGGCAACACAACAGTCAATTATACATAGCCAGTAAAAGTAATCATATTGTAAATGTGAGGTTATACAAGCTGCAGCGCCCTCTGAGGGTGTGATATTATTAATTGAAAGTGCTCGCTGCTATTTATAGGCTTTGTTTGTCCCGAGTGAAGCTTTAAGGGAGAGGTTGCAGAGTCTACACACACAGTACAGGACTCATCAGGTATTAAAGTACACATGTAAGGTACAACCCATACATATATGAGTATAGGTCTATTTTCTTCTCTGGTGGAAAACCCTAAATGATCTTAAATACGTCAATTAAGTTATGCACTCAACTAATATGTCCTTTCATTTAATAAGAGGTATTTAAATGTCTTATGTGTGTATAGCAAGTTATTTTGTACTTTAAGTATATTTTAATGCTAATGTTTTTTTACTTTTACCTAAAGAGCGCATCGAGCCCAGTCTGCTCTGATTGGTCCTCCGCTTAGAGATGTCCCGCCCCCTTAGCTTATCCGCTGTGTTGAAGCGCTAGCCAATAGGATCCTGAGGGTTGCATAGTGATTAGGGCTGATCGATTTTAAATCCTAAAGCCTCCTTTTTTTCTTTGTTGTTCTTCTCGTGTGTCAGTCATCCACACCAATCAGAGCGCTGTGCTCCACACATACCAGCCATTGTTAACCAATCAGAGCGCTGTGCTCCACACGTACCAGCCATTGTTCACCAATCAGAGCGCTGTGCTCCACACGTACCAGCCATTGTTCACCAATCAGAGCGCTGTGCTCCACACGTACCAGCCATTGTTCACCAATCAGAGCGCTGTGCTCCACACGTACCAGCCATTGTTAACCAATCAGAGCGCTGTGTTCCACACGTACCAGCCATTGTTAACCAATCAGAGCGCTGTGCTCCACACATACCAGCCATTGTTAACCAATCAGAGCGCTGTGCTCCACACGTACCAGCCATTGTTAACCAATCAGAGCGCTGTGTTCCACACGTACCAGCCATTGTTCACCAATCAGAGCGCTGTGCTCCACACGTACCAGCCATTGTTAACCAATCAGAGCGCTGTGTTCCACACGTACCAGCCATTGTTAACCAATCAGAGCGCTGTGCTCCACACGTACCACCCATTGTTAACCAATCAGAGCGCTGTGCTCCACACGTACCAGCCATTGCTAACCAATCAGAGCGCTGTGCTCCACACGTACCAGCCATTGTTAACCAATCAGAGCGCTGTGCTCCACACGTACCAGCCATTGTTAACCAATCAGAGCGCTGTGCTCCACACGTACCAGCCATTGTTAACCAATCAGAGTGGCCCATGATAGAAGGCGATAGACAGATTGATCCAATCACCTTCCAAGTATCTTTGAAAGTGCCGGCCCTTTCCAGAGGGCTTCCAGTGGAGCTCTAGATGGTGTCTGAGTCAGGTTAGAGACGCTCCATCACGTGTTTCTATCACAGGGAGAATCTGAAACTGAAGCTCGACTTTAAAGCAACGGAAGTTTCATGTGACTTTAGTTCTTTCGCTCGTAGCTCGGGCTGCGGGGCGCTGGAGACGGAGCACGTTGACGCGACCTTCCTAGCCGGAGACATGGCCGCATTTTAATAATAATAATAATAATAATAATAATAATACATTTGATTTTTAGGCGCCTTTCATGACACCCAAGGACACCGTACAATTTAAAAATTAAAAATAAAATTAAAATTAACTAAATTAAAAATAAAAGCTAATAGGCAACAGAACAAGATGCAATGAACTTCCGCTGCGTCGCTTCAAAACAAATATCTGTCAGAAAAATCTGAATTGGATTATTCCCCCAAAGCGTGCGGCCACTGGGCGTACACAAAGGAGTCCAATGGATGCTACTTTTAATCAAGTATAAAAGTACTGCTTCCACCACTGGGAAGAAACTAGAGACCCTCGCTCTGGAGGGACACAGGGATGATGTTGGCCTCTGCAGACCATTGACATGCACTAGCACCCATTGACCTGCACTAACACCCATTGACCTGCACTAACACCCATTGACCTGCACTAGCTAGCGGAGAGGAGACACCCCTCCTACCAACTGGAGCCGATACATGTACGTCGTGAAGATGCTGAGCTGCTGGTACTCACACAGGAGAGGACACTTTGACATTTCATTGAGTCATGTTATCATCACCTTCGTCATCCCACCTCCTCTTCCTCGTCTCCCTCGTCTTCACTCTGTCCTTTGCTTTTAATTGAATTCATGTCCTGTTGTCTTTCAAATCAGCAAGAAGCAACACGTCTCACATCTAAATGCATACAGGTGTGTGTATGTGTGTGTGTGTGTGTGTGTGTGTGTGTGTGTGTGTGTGTGTGTGTGTGTGTGTGTGTGTGTGTGTGTGTGTGTGTGTGTGTGTGTGTGTACTGCAGTAGCTCAGCGGATGACTCATCTCTGCGTTTCTATTTGAGGCGCATCAACCCCTGGAGTCACACTGCTGTCTGTGTGTGTGTGTGTGTGTGTGTGTGTGTGCGTGCGTGCGTGCGTGCGTGCGTGCGTGTGAGTGAGAGACATGTATGTACTATTTCTGTATCCATGGCAACCAAATTAGAGTCAGTCAGTTAGTCAATCGCAGACGAAGAAGGAACAGAAATACCAGCAGAGGACAACTTAATATACACACACACACACACACACACACCCACAGACGAGCACACACACACAGACACACACGGGCACACACACACCCACACACGAGCACACCCACAGACACATACGAGCACACACACACCCAGACACACACACACACACACGAGCACACACGAGCACACACGAGCACACACGAGCACACACACACGCACACAAATAGGATGCTGTACAGGTGATGTGTGTATGCATCAAGTTAAAACACGCTTACCTGAGGAGTGTGATGACTTCATGAAGGTTGAACCCTGGTCCAGAGTGTGCGTGTGCGTGTGCGTGTGCGTGTGCGTGTGCGTGTGTGTGTTAAAGTGGGTCCTCTGAGTCGGCCATGTGTTGGAGGACAGACGATGGACGGCAGAGGGAGGGATCAGTCTCTCTTCTGGATGTCGGCGACCTGCGGGTAAGATCAGGGTTCAGCGCCTGGTATATTATATTATCGTTATATTCTGATGTCATGCGTTCACCTGTTCACACAACCCAGACCAGAGAGGACACTGGGTCCTGTATTAACATCGTATCGTTCACCTGTTCACACAACCCACACCAGAGAGGACACTGGGTCCTGCATTAACATCGTATCGTTCACCTGTTCACACAACCCACACCAGAGAGGACACTGGGTCCTGCATTAACTGCGTATCGTTCACCTGTTCACACAACCCACACCAGAGAGGACACTGGGTCCTGCATTAACATCGTATCGTTCACCTGTTCACACAACCCACACCAGAGAGGACACTGGGTCCTGCATTAACTTCGTATCGTTCACCTGTTCACACAACCCACACCAGAGAGGACACTGGGTCCTGCATTAACATCGTATCGTTCACCTGTTCACACAACCCACGCCAAAGAGGACACTGGGTCCTGCATTAACTTTGTATCGTTCACCTGTTCACACAACCCACACCAGAGAGGACACTGGGTCCTGCATTAACATCGTATCGTTCACCTGTTCACACAACCCACACCAGAGAGGCCACTGGGTCCTGCATTAACATCGTATCGTTCACCTGTTCACACAACCCACACCAGAGAGGACACTGGGTCCTGCATTAACATCGTATCGTTCACCTGTTCACACAACCCACACCAGAGAGGCCACTGGGTCCTGCATTAACTTCCTATACAGACATTGCAGTTGTGTGGTACTCAGTACTTCTTCCCCTGAGGTCACACCAAGCAGACAGGACGCTCCTCTGGCGCCCCCTACTGGAGAACACAGTACGCTGAAGGAGTGTGTGTGTGTGTGTGTGTGTGTGTGTGTGTGTGTGTGTGTGTGGTGTGTGTGTGTGTGTGTGTGTGTGTGTGTGTGTGTGTGACCGTGTGAGTGTCTGTGTGAGTGTGTGTGTGTGTGTGTGTGTGTGTCTGTGTGTGTGTGTCCGTGTGTCTGTGTCCGTGTGTGTCTGTGTGAGTGTGTATGTGTGTGTCTGTGTGAGTGTGTGTGTGTGTGTCCGTGTGTCTGTGTGAGTCTGTGTGAGTGTGTGTGTGTCCGTGTGTCTGTGTGAGTGTGTGTGTCTGTGTGAGTGGGTGTGTGTCTGTGTGTGTGTCCGTGTGTGTGTGTGTGTATGTGTGTGTGTGTCCGTGTGTGTCTGTGTGAGTGTGTGTGTGTCTGTGTGAGTGTGTGTGTGTCTGTGTGAGTGTGTGTGTGTCCGTGTGTCTGTGTCCGTGTGTGTCTGTGTGTGTGTGCGTGTGCGTGCGTGTGTGTGTGTGTCTGTGTCCGTGTGTGTCTGTGTGTGTGTCTGTGTCTGTGTCCGTGTGTGTCTGTGTGAGTGTGTGTGTGTCTGTGTGAGTGTGTGTGTATCCGTGTGTGTCTGTGTGAGTATCTGTGTATCCGTGTGTGTCTGTGTCCGTGTGTGTCTGTGTGTGTGTGTGTGTCTGTGTCCGTGTGTGTCTGTGTGTGTGTGTGTCTGTGTCTGTGTCCGTGTGTCTGTGTGAGTGTGTGTGTGTGTGTGTGTGTGTGTCTGTGTCCGTGTGTCTGTGTGTCTGTGTGAGTGTGTGTGTATCCGTGTGAGTGTGTGTGTGTCTGTGTGTGTCTGTGTCTGTGTCAGTGTGTGTGTGTGTGTGTGTGTGTGTGTGTCTGTGCGTGTGTGTGTCTGTGTGAGTGTGTGTGTGTGTGTGTGTGTGTGTGTGTGTGTGTGTGTGTGTGTGTGTGTGTGTGTGTGTGTGTGTGTGTGTGTGTGTGTGTGATCTTAAACCTGGATTGGATCTGAAACACCGGATACTTCAGGTACAGCAGAGATTATATTGTGACATCACATGGAGAGATCCCATTGGACGAGAGAGACGCTGCATTCAGGGACCAACACAGAAACACCACGTTCAGAACTCTTCACACCAAAATGTCCCAAAATACCTGGAAAGGAGCAGGAAGTGTTGCCACGGCAACCAGGGAGCAGGCTGCCTTGGCAACGCTTCACCTGAGAGCACCCCTCACACCACACACACACACACACACACACACACACACACACCACACACACACACACACACACACACACACACACACACCACACACACACACACACACACACACACACACACACACACACACACACACACACACACACACACACCACACACACACACACACACACACACACACACACACACACCACACACACACACACACACACACACACACACACACACACACACCACACACACACACACACACACACACACACACACACCACACACACACACACACACACACACACACACACACACACACACACACACACACACACACACACACACACACACACTATATTGACATCCCATAATAGCTTGTCTCTGGAGGTGAGAGTCGGCGGCCCTGAAAGCTCGTATGTAACTGATGGACTGACCTCTGACCTCTGACCCCTGGCTTTATGAAAGCATCTGTGTCCCAGCTGTAGGTCACCATGGACCAATCAGAGCCCAGCGGCTGACTGGAGGACCTGTTGCTCTCCACACTGAAGCACCGATTGACTTTATTTTCAGTTAATGTTCAACTTTTTAATTATTTTTGTTCTAACGTTTAATAATTAATTAAATGTTCACACGCCGTTCCTCGTTGCCGATCGAAGGCTCAGTCGAGGTTTAGAAAGTACTGATTCAGCATACTAATACTACACCATGAAGTGTGTACTGCAGTACCCCCTCTTCCCCATAGTACTGCCCTCCCTCCCAGTGAGACAAGGGCCCTTCCTCTAATCTCCCCTCCTCGACTCCTTGACTCCTCTGTCCTCTGTCCTTCGGTAGTGACCCGGAGATGGATTTCAGCGCGCCATGTTTAAGGACATCTCATTTCTCTAAACGCACATCGAGGACCGAGGATCGAGCATCGAGGAGGCTCTCTGGAGGAGCTCTAACCGAGGAGAGAGGATCGAGCATCGAGGAGGCTCTCTGGAGGAGCTCTAACCGAGGAGAGAGGAGAGAGGAGAGAGGAGGCTCTCTGGAGGAGCTCTAACCGAGGAGAGAGGAGAGAGGAGAGGGGAGAGAGGGGAGAGGAGAGAGGAGGCTCTCTGGAGGAGCTATAACCGAGGAGAGAGGAGAGAGGAAAAATGAAAGAGGAGAGAGGAAAGAGGAGAGAGGAAAGAGGAGAGAGGGGAGAGGAGAGAGAGGAGAGCGGGAGAGGAGAGAGGAGAGCAGGAGAGGAGAGAGGAGAGAGGAGGCTCTCTGGAGCTCTAACCGAGGAGAGAGGAGAGAGGAGGCTCTCTGGAGGAGCTATAACCGAGGATAGAGGAGAGAGGAAAGAGGAGAGAGGAAAGAGGAGAGCGGAGAGAGGAAAGAGGAGAGAGGAGAGAGGAGAGCGGAGAGAGGAGAGAGGAGAGAGGAGAGAGGAAAGAGGAAAGAGGAGAGAGGAAAGAGGAGAGAGGAAAGTGGAAAGAGGAGAGAGGGAGAGAGGAGAGAGGAAAGAGGAAAGAGGAAGAGAGGGAGAGAGGAGAGAGGAGAGAGGAGAGAGAGAGGAGAGAGGAAAGAGGAGAGCAGAGAGAGGAGAGAGGAAAGAGGAAAGAGGAGAGCGGAGAGGAGAGAGGAGAGAGGAGAGAGGAGAGAGGAGAGAGAGGAGAGAGGAGAGAGGAAAGAGCGGAGAGGAGAGAGGAGAGCGGAGAGAGGAGAGAGGAGAGAGGAGAGAGGAAAGCGGAGAGGAGAGAGGAGAGAGGAGAGAGGAGAGAGGAAAGAGGAGGAAAAATTAAAGAGGAGAGAGGAGAGAGGAAAGAGAAAAGAGGGGTTAGGAGAGAGGAAAGAGGAGAGAGGAAAGAGGAAAGAGGAGAGAGGAAAGAGGAGAGAGGAGAGAGGGGTTAGGAGAGAGGAAAGAGGAGAGAGGAAAGAGGAAAAATGAAGGAGGAGAGAGGAGAAATGAAAGAGGAGAGAGGAGAGAGGGATTAGGAGAGAGGAAAGAGGAAATAGGAGAGAGGAAAGAGGAGAGGAAAGAGGAAAGAGGAAAAATGAAAGAGGAGAGAGGAGAGAGGAAAGAGGAGAAAGGAGAGAAGAAAGAGGAAAGAGGAGAAATGAAAGAGGAGAGAGGAGAGAGGAAAGAGGAAAGAGGAAAGAGGAGAAATGAAAGAGGAGAGAGGAAAGAGGAGAGAGGAGAGAGGAGAGAGGAGAAATGGAAGAGGAGAGAGGAGAGAGGAAAGAGGAGAGAGGAGAGAAGAAAGAGGAAAGAGGAAAGAGGAGAAATGAAAGAGGAGAGAGGAGAGAGGAGAAGAGGAAAGAGGAGAAATGAAAGAGGAGAGAGGAAAGAGGAGAGAGGAGAGAGGAAAGAGGAAAGAGGAGAAATGAAAGAGGAGAGAGGAAAGAGGAGAGAGGAGAGAGGAAAGAGGAAAGAGGAGAAATGAAAGAGGAGAGAGGAAAGAGGAGAGAGGAGAGAGGAAGAGGAAAGAGGAGAATGAAAGAGAGAGAGGAAAGAGGAGAGAGGAGAGAGGAGAGAGGAAAGAGGAGAGAGGAGAGAGGAGATTACACGCATTACACTGTGACACACCTACTGTACAGTACACACTGCAGTACACACTGTACACATGTACAACTCAACATGTGTACATTATACAGTACACACTGCACTAGAAATGTCCCGATCACGTGATCGGGGATCGATCCGATCACGTGATCGGGGATCGGAGCCGATCACGTGATTCTCAAAAGAGAAAAGAGAAAAGAGCCGATCACGTGATCGGGGATCGGCTCCGATCACGTGATCGGAGCCGATCACGTGATCGGGGATCGGAGCCGATCACGTGATCACGTGATCGGGGATCGGAGCCGATCACGTGATTCTCAAAAGATCAGGGATCGGGATTTTTATTTTTTTTTAATATTTTTTTTTAAAATTATTTTATTTAATGTTACAAACAGAAATGCCCATGTTCACGTCTTAAAGTCGTCCTGAGGACTTAGCTATGTATGTGTTGCTTCCTTTGGGCTTGTGTTCAGACCTGCTTCTTCCTCTCAGAGCAGCAGAGTGGGCGCAGCGTCTGATAGCAGCAGCGAGCTAACGAGAGGCTACGTCCAGCTGGAGACTCGGAGGCGGACGGAGCAGAGGTCAGGAGTTTGGGAAGTATTATGAAGCTGAAAGCGAAGGCAGCGTAACAGCCAGATGCAATGTTTGGAAAGAACAGAGCTACGTTCAACACGACCAATCTAACACGCCACCTGAGAAACAAACAACAACAACAACAACACGACGAGTACACAGCGGCCACTCGGGTAACGGCACGGAGACAACCGACACTTTCAGAGGCTTTCAGAAGGAGAGAGAAACGGCCCCAGAACAGAGAACAGCCAGATAGCTGAACTCATCGCGTTGGAGGACCAGCCGTTATCTGTTCCCTTTGTTTCTCTTATCGCATAAAGATCGGATCGGGAAAAATCGGTATCGGCAGATTGTCAAAATCAAATGATCGGAATCGGATCGGGAGCAAAAAAAGGTGATCGGGACATCCCTACTCTGTACGCATATTGAAGTACAACTCTACATGAGTACAGTATACAGTACATACTCACATAGTGAAGTACAACTCTACATGTGTACAGTATACAGTACATACTCACATAGTGAAGTACAACTCTACATGTGTACAGTATACAGTACATACTCACATAGTGAAGTACAACTCTACATGTGTACAGTATACAGTACATACTCACATAGTGAAGTACAACTCTACATGTGTACAGTATACAGTACATACTCACATAGTGAAGTACAACTCTACATGAGTACAGTATACAGTACATACTCACATAGTGAAGTACAACTCTACATGTGTACAGTATACAGTACATACTCACATAGTGAAGTACAACTCTACATGTGTACAGTATACAGTACATACTCACATAGTGAAGTACAACTCTACATGTGTACAGTATACAGTACATACTCACATAGTGAAGTACAACTCTACATGTGTACAGTATACAGTACATACTCACATAGTGAAGTACAACTCTACATGTGTACAGTATACAGTACATACTCACATAGTGAAGTACAACTCTACATGTGTACAGTATACAGTACATACTCACATAGTGAAGTACAACTCTACATGTGTACAGTATACAGTACATACTCACATAGTGAAGTACAACTCTACATGTGTACAGTATACAGTACATACTCACATAGTGAAGTACAACTCTACATGTGTACAGTATACAGTACATACTCACATAGTGAAGTACAACTCTACATGAGTACAGTATACAGTACACACTGTACACATGTACAACTCTACATGTGTACATTACACAGTACACACTCACATAGTGAAGTACATACATAGTGAACTTGAGCATCTCTCCTCTTCGTCACTCGGCCAGGGAGGAGACTGTGGACTGTCGAGCCTCACTATGTCTAAGCCAATCACATCGCTAGCTTCCCGTGACGTCACACAGCGAGCAGTTGCGACATTTTGCGAGACTTCGTGAGTTCAGTAATGGCCGCCATGTCAGACGCCGACACGATGTCTTTCGTCTTTCCTCGACCTGAAGGGTTTAGATGCTCCAGAACAAAGAGGACAATATACGTAAGTGCTAGTTTGAGGGATGAGAGACAGACGGAGACAGACGGAGGGATGAGAGACAGACGGAGACAGACGGAGGGATGAGAGACAGACGGAGACAGACGGAGGGATGAGAGACAGACGGAGACAGACGGAGGGATGAGAGACAGACGGAGACAGACAAAGGGATGAGAGACAGACGGAGACAGACGGAGGGATGAGAGACAGACGGAGACAGGCGGAGGGATGAGAGACAGACGGAGACAGGCGGAGGGATGAGAGACAGACGGAGACAGGCGGAGGGATGAGAGACAGACGGAGACAGACGGAGGGATGAGAGACAGACGGAGACAGACGGAGGGATGAGAGACAGATGGAGGGATAAGAGACAGATGGAGGGATGAGAGACAGACGGAGACAGGCGGAGGGATGAGAGACAGACGGAGAGATGAGAGACAGACGGAGACAGACGGAGAGATGAGAGACAGACGGAAGGATGAGAGACAGACGGAGGGATGAGAGACAGACGGAGGGATGAGAGACAGACGGAGGGATGAGAGACAGACGGAGGGATGAGAGACAGACGGAGGGATGAGAGACAGACGGAGGGATGAGAGACAGGCGGAGGGATGAGAAACAGACGGAGGGATGAGAGACAGGCGGAGACAGACGGAGGGATGAGAGACAGATGGAGGGATGAGAGACAGATGGAGGGATGAGAGACAGACGGAGACAGGCGGAGGGATGAGAGACAGACGGAGAGATGAGAGACAGACGGAGACAGACGGAGAGATGAGAGACAGACGGAAGGATGAGAGACAGGCGGAGGGATGAGAGACAGACGGAGAGATGAGAGACAGACGGAGAGATGAGAGACAGACGGAGGGATGAGAGACAGACGGAGGGATGAGAGACAGACGGAGAGATGAGAGACAGACGGAGAGATGAGAGACAGACGGAGGGATGAGAGACAGACGGAGGGATGAGAGACAGACGGAGGGATGAGAGACAGACGGAGGGATGAGAGACAGGCGGAGGGATGAGAGACAGACGGAGAGATGAGAGACAGACGGAGGGATGAGAGACAGACGGAGAGATGAGAGGGATAAGAGACAGACGAAGGGATGAGAGACAGACGGAGGGATGAGAGACAGACGGCGGAGGGATGAGAGACAGACGGAGAGATGAGAGACAGACGGAGACAGACGGAGAGATGAGAGACAGACGGAAGGATGAGAGACAGACGGAGGGATGAGAGACAGGTGGAGAGATGAGAGACAGACGGAGGGATGAGAGACAGACGGAGGGATGAGAGACAGACGGAGGGATGAGAGACAGACGGAGAGATGAGAGACAGACGGAGAGATGAGAGACAGACGGAGGGATGAGAGACGCGAGGATGAGAGACAGACGGAGGGATGAGAGACAGACGCGAGGGATGAGAGACAGACGGAGGGATGAGAGACAGCAGACGGAGGGATGAGAGACAGACGGAGAGGATGAGAGACAGACGGAGGGATGAGAGACAGACGGAGACAGGCGGAGGGATGAGAGACAGACGGAGGGATGAGAGACAGACGGAGACAGGGGAGGGATGAGAGACAGACGGAGAGATGAGAGACAGACGGAGAGATGAGACAGACGGAGAGGATGAGAGACAGACGGAGGGATGAGAGACAGACGGAGGGATGAGAGACAGACGGAGGGATGAGAGACAGACGGAGGGATGAGAGACAGACGGAGGGATGAGAGACAGACGGAGGGATGAGAGACAGCGGAGGGATGAGAGACAGACGGAGGGATGAGAGACAGGCGAGACAGACGGAGGGATGAGAGACAGATGGAGGGATGAGAGACAGATGGAGGGATGAGAGACAGACGGAGACAGGCGGAGGGATGAGAGACAGACGGAGACAGGCGGAGGGATGAGAGACAGACGGAGAGATGAGAGACAGACGGAGACAGACGGAGAGATGAGAGACAGACGGAGGATGAGAGACAGGCGGAGGGATGAGAGACAGACGGAGAGATGAGAGACAGACGGAGAGATGAGAGACAGACGGAGGGATGAGAGACAGACGGAGGGATGAGAGACAGACGGAGAGATGAGAGACAGACGGAGAGATGAGAGACAGACGGAGGGATGAGAGACAGACGGAGGGATGAGAGACAGACGGAGGGATGAGAGACAGACGGAGGGATGAGAGACAGGCGGAGGGATGAGAGACAGACGGAGAGATGAGAGACAGACGGAGGGATGAGAGACAGACGGGAGATGAGAGGGATAGAGACAGACGAAGGGATGAGAGACAGACGGAGGGATGAGAGACAGACGGAGACAGGCGGAGGGATGAGAGACAGACGGAGAGATGAGAGACAGACGGAGACGAGGAGAGAGAGGATGAGAGACAGACGGAGGGATGAGAGACAGTGGAGAGATGAGAGACAGAGGGATGAGAGACAGACGGAGGGATGAGAGACAGACGGAGGGATGAGAGACAGACGGAGGATGAGAGACAGACGGAGAGATGAGAGACAGACGGAGGGATGAGAGACAGACGGAGGGATGAGAGACAGACGGAGGGATGAGAGACAGATGGAGGGATGAGAGACAGGCGGAGGGATGAGAGACAGACGGAGAGATGAGAGACAGACGGAGGGATGAGAGACAGACGGAGAGATGAGAGGGATAAGAGACAGACGAAGGGATGAGAGACAGACGGAGGGATGAGAGACAGACGGAGAGATGAGAGGGATGAGAGACAGACGGAGAGATGAGAGACAGACGGAGGGATGAGAGACAGACGGAGGGATGAGAGACAGACGGAGGGATGAGAGGGATGAGAGACAGACGAAGGGATGAGAGACAGGCGGAGGGATGAGAGACAGACGGAGAGATGAGAGACAGACGGAGGGATGAGAGACAGACGGAGGGATGAGAGACAGACGGAGGGATGAGAGACAGACGGAGGGATGAGAGGGATGAGAGACAGACGGAGGGATGAGAGACAGACGGAGGGATGAGAGGGATGAGAGACAGGCGGAGGGATGAGAGACAGACGGAGGGATGAGAGACAGACGGAGGGATGAGAGACAGACGGAGGGATGAGAGACAGACGGAGACAGACAGAGAGATGAGAGACAGGCGGAGAGATGAGAGACAGACGGAGGGATGAGAGACAGGCGGAGGGATGAGAGACAGACGGAGGGATGAGAGGGATGAGAGACAGACGGAGACAGACGGAGGGATGAGAGACAGGCGGAGGGATGAGAGACAGACGGAGAGATGAGAGACAGACGGAGGGATGAGAGACAGACGGAGGGATGAGAGGGATGAGAGACAGGCGGAGACAGACGGAGGGATGAGAGACAGGCGGAGGGATGAGAGACAGACGGAGAGATGAGAGACAGACGGAGGGATGAGAGACAGACGGAGGGATGAGAGACAGACGGAGGGATGAGAGGGATGAGAGACAGGCGGAGACAGACGGAGGGATGAGAGACAGACGGAGGGATGAGAGGGATGAGAGACAGACGAAGGGATGAGAGACAGGCGGAGGG
This sequence comes from Champsocephalus gunnari, assembly GCA_036324595.1. NCBI lineage: Eukaryota > Metazoa > Chordata > Actinopteri > Perciformes > Channichthyidae > Champsocephalus > Champsocephalus gunnari. The sequence continues at coordinate 37,648,616 of CM070443.1, read as the reverse complement.
ATGAGAGACAGACGGAGAGATGAGAGACAGACGGAGGGATGAGAGACAGACGGAGGGATGAGAGACAGACGGAGGGATGAGAGACAGACGGAGGGATGAGAGGGATGAGAGACAGACGGAGGGATGAGAGACAGACGGAGGGATGAGAGGGATGAGAGACAGGCGGAGGGATGAGAGACAGACGGAGGGATGAGAGACAGACGGAGGGATGAGAGACAGACGGAGGGATGAGAGACAGACGGAGACAGACAGAGAGATGAGAGACAGACGGAGGGATGAGAGACAGGCGGAGGGATGAGAGACAGACGGAGGGATGAGAGGGATGAGAGACAGACGGAGACAGACGGAGGGATGAGAGACAGGCGGAGGGATGAGAGACAGACGGAGAGATGAGAGACAGACGGAGGGATGAGAGACAGACGGAGGGATGAGAGGGATGAGAGACAGGCGGAGACAGACGGAGGGATGAGAGACAGGCGGAGGGATGAGAGACAGACGGAGAGATGAGAGACAGACGGAGGGATGAGAGACAGACGGAGGGATGAGAGACAGACGGAGGGATGAGAGGGATGAGAGACAGGCGGAGACAGACGGAGGGATGAGAGACAGGCGGAGAGATGTTCTCCTCTCCTCTCTCTCCTTTCTCCTCTTCTCTCTCCTCTCCCCTCCTCTCCTCTCTCCTCTTCTCTCTCCTCTTCTCTCTCCTCTCTCCTCTTCGCTATCCTCTCTCCTCTCCCCTCCTCTCCTCTCTCCTCTTCTCTCTCCTCTTCTCTCCTCTTCTCTCTCCTCTTCTCTCTCCTCTCTCCTCTTCTCTCTCCTCTCCTCTCCTCTCTCTCCTTTCTCCTCTTCTCTCTCTTCTCCCCTCCTCTCCTCTTCTCTCTCCTCTCTCCTCTCCCCAACTCTCCTCTCTCCTCTCCTCTCTCTCCTCTCTCTCCTCTCTCTCCTGTTCTCCTCTCTCTCCTCTCCTCTCTTCTCTCTCCTCTCTCCTGCAGTCAGCTGTGAGTCCAGGTGTTCATGCTGCGGCCTCCAACCCACCCACCCACCCCCCCTTCAGGTGCACCAGGACCTGGTCTAAGACTCCTCCCACACTGTGAACGTCCCTCGTCTCCTTCACCTCTCTCCCTTCAGGCCACTTTGACTCAGGGTGTGTCCTCGCCCTGCATCAGACCCTCAGAGACACGCCGGTCTCTCCCACAAAACCCTGGCCACGCAGTCGAGAGAGGACATGGAGAACATCCATGTGATAAAGTGGATGCCTTCCAAGTGTGCAGCTCTAATAAGGGAAAGGCAGACTGCTACAACATAACTCAGTCTCTATACGTTGCAGCCAATGAGTGATCACGTGTCACTGGCCTCGCGGTTCTGAAGTGCAGCTCGTGCTCCTCCAGTACTCATCTGTTATCACCGGGAGGCAGGCATTCAACAATCACACGTAAATAGGAACGAGCAAAGTACTTTCCATGTTCTCCCAATACTATGAACCTGCAAAGTCTCTAATGGTGTCAAATAGATGTATAGGAGTATACATGTGAAGTAGCATGAATAATAAACATGTACATGTACCTGAAAACTGTACATATACACAGTAAATACTACTTCCTGTGCACTGCAGGTAACCCTGTGCTAGGTTAGCTCTGAAGCTACTAGCACTCAGGTAGCTGCTCGGTAACATGTTACCTGTCTGTTAGCTTAGCATGTTAGCTCCAGGTGTGATCTCCTGCTTTAGCTGCGGCTATCATTAGCATAAATGATAACACACACACACACACACACCACACACACACCACACACACACACACACACACACCGTACCGTGGATGTCGGCGGCTCCTCCTGAGAGATCAGCCCGCAGACAGGTCGCTGTTCCCGGCTGTGATTCCTCGGATCCCCGGTGTCTCTCCTCCCGCTTCTCCCTCACATTTAACGGTTAAAACACTGCTCAGATATGAGGCTAACATTCACCTCCTCCATATTTACAGTCTCTGTCGCACCCTCTCCCTCTCTCTCTCTCTCTCTCTCTCTCTCCCACCAACAACAACATTAGTGACGTCATCCCGCTGCCACGTGACCAGTCTGCCGGGGCTAAAAATAGACCCAATGCAAATCAATGGAGAGAGAGAGAGGAGGGAGGTAAGAGATACTGGGAGAGAGAGAGGGGGGGTTATACTTAAAAGTAAAAGCGACTGTGCATAATATTTAAATGTATATATAGTATATTGTGTTTATATTTGACGGAGCCCCCAAACCTTAAGGGACATGCAACGAAAAGAAAGTCACAAGTCACTGTCTCGGAGGGAGGAGGAGGAGGAGGAGGAGGAAGAGGAGGAGGAGGGGAGGAGGAGGAGGAGGAGGAGGAGGAGGAGGAGGAGGAGGAGGAGGAGGAGGAGGAGGAGAGTGTGACATATCAGAGAGGTGCAGCAAGGATGAAGGAGATAAGGGAAGGTAAGGCCAGTTTATTTATATAGCGCCTTTCAGCACAAAGCCATTCAAGGTGCTTTACAACAATGAAAGACAAAGGCATTTAAAAAGAGACGATGAATCAAAAGCACATGAACACAAAGTCACAGTGAGTCTACGATGAGTCTACGATGAGTCTACGATGAGTCTACGATGAGTCTACGATGAGTCTACGATGTGAGCAGCTCACACAGAAGCTCCCCTTTACTGATGCCTTTCCTTGAGGTTCCTCCGAACATGAGCTGTGTGCGCTCGTATGGCGCGTCCGTCCCGAGCAGCAGGACCGAGTCCCCAGACCCTGGTCCCCTGGGTTACCTGCCCCACATGTTCACCGACCAAGACCGAAACACAACCGCTCAGTTTCAATTAGAAGCAGCGACAGAGAGAAAAGTCTTCAGGCTGGATCTGAAAGAGCTGCAGCGGACCTGCAGGTTTCTGGGAGCTGGATCCAGATGTTTGGAGCATGATGACTGAACCATGTTTAGTTCTGACTCTGGGGACAGGAAGCTGACCAGTCCCTGAAGACCTGAGAGATCTGTCTCTGGGGACAGGAAGCTGACCAGTCCCTGAAGACCTGAGAGATCTGTCTCTGGGGACAGGAAGCTGACCAGTCCCTGAAGACCTGAGAGATCTGTCTCTGGGGACAGGAAGCTGACCAGTCCCTGAAGACCTGAGAGATCTGTCTCTGGGGACAGGAAGCTGACCAGTCCCTGAAGACCTGAGAGATCTGATGGTTCATAGTTTAGCAGGAGGTCAGAGATGTATTCTGGGCCTAAACCATTCAGTGCTTTATAAACCAGCAGCAGTATTTTGAAATCTATTCTTTGACACACAGGAAGCCAGAGTGAAGACTTCAGAACTGGACTGATCCACTTTCTTAGTGTAGGGGGAGGAACCAGTGTAGAGACCTCAGAGCTGGACTGATCCACTTTCTTAGTGTAGGGGGAGGAAACAAGAAAACAAGGAGAGAAGGAAAGAGAGAAGGACATGAAGAAGGAAGGAGAGCAGGAGAGGTGGGTGGGGGAAGGTGAGAAGGAGATGAGGAAGGAAGAATAGGAGGAGAGAAGGAGATGGAGGGAGGTAGGACATAAGGAAAGAAGGAGAGGAGAGGAGGAGATGAACGAAGGAGAGGAGATGGACGATGTTATAAGAGACAGAAATAGAGACAGGGAGAGCTATTCCTGTAATTATGTTGTTGCCATGGAGACGCTGTCCTCAGTCACAGGTGCCTCGAGGGTATTTTTAAAGCACCTCTCTGATTGGCTCAGAGCTTTGGAACACAGGTTATTGATTGGTTGACATCATTGGGGGAGGTCAAAGGTCATCCATTACAGCTGTCACTGCTCGTTTATCTGCGAGATTAATTCAAAACTAACTGTCAACGTGTTTCATTGATTAACATTGAAACAACTTTGTTTACATTAACGTGATGTACAGAGCTGAAGGTTATAACGTATTTCTGTGTTGGTCCCTGAAGGCAGCATCTCTCTAGTCCAATGAGATTTCTCCATATGGCTATAAAGGAACTACAGCACGGTCACATGACTTCACGTCACCACCGCTAAGCTAAAGGAGGCTAATGTTGGGCTATAAAGGAACTACAGCACGGTCACATGACTTCACGTCACCACCGCTAAGCTAAAGGAGGCTAATGTTGGGCTATAAAGGAACTACAGCACGGTCACATGACTTCACGTCACCACCGCTAAGCTAAAGGAGGCTAATGTTGGGCTATAGAGGAACTACAGCACGGTCACATGACTTCACGTCACCACCGCTAAGCTAAAGGAGGCTAATGTTGGGCTATAAAGGAACTACAGCACGGTCACATGACTTCACGTCACCACCGCTAAGCTAAAGGAGGCTAATGTTGGGCTATAAAGGAACTACAGCACGGTCACATGACTTCACGTCACCACCGCTAAGCTAAAGGAGGCTAATGTTGGGCTATAAAGGAACTACAGCACGGTCACATGACTTCACGTCACCACCGCTAAGCTAAAGGTGGCTAATGTTGGGCTATAAAGGAACTACAGCACGGTCACATGACTTCACGTCACCACCGCTAAGCTAAAGGAGGCTAATGTTGGGCTATAAAGGAACTACAGCACGGTCACATGACTTCACGTCACCACCGCTAAGCTAAAGGAGGCTAATGTTGGGCTATAAAGGAACTACAGCACGGTCACATGACTTCACGTCACCACCGCTAAGCTAAAGGTGGCTAATGTTGGGCTATAAAGGAACTACAGCACGGTCACATGACTTCACGTCACCACCGCTAAGCTAAAGGAGGCTAATGTTGGGCTATAAAGGAACTACAGCTCGGTCACATGACTTCACGTCACCACCGCTAAGCTAAAGGAGGCTAATGTTGGGCTATAAAGGAACTACAGCACGGTCACATGACTTCACGTCACCACCGCTAAGCTAAAGGAGGCTAATGTTGGGCTATAAAGGAACTACAGCACGGTCACATGACTTCACGTCACCACCGCTAAGCTAAAGGAGGCTAATGTTGGGCTATAAAGGAACTACAGCACGGTCACATGACTTCACGTCACCACCGCTAAGCTAAAGGAGGCTAATGTTGGGCTATAAAGGAACTACAGCACGGTCACATGACTTCACGTCACCACCGCTAAGCTAAAGGAGGCTAATGTTGGGCTATAAAGGAACTACAGCACGGTCACATGACTTCACGTCACCACCGCTAAGCTAAAGGAGGCTAATGTTGGGCTATAAAGGAACTACAGCACGGTCACATGACTTCACGTCACCACCGCTAAGCTAAAGGAGGCTAATGTTGGGCTATAAAGGAACTACAGCACGGTCACATGACTTCACGTCACCACCGCTAAGCTAAAGGTGGCTAATGTTGGGCTATAAAGGAACTACAGCACGGTCACATGACTTCACGTCACCACCGCTAAGCTAAAGGTGGCTAATGTTGGGCTATAAAGGAACTACAGCACGGTCACATGACTTCACGTCACCACCGCTAAGCTAAAGGAGGCTAATGTTGGGCTATAAAGGAACTACAGCACGGTCACATGACTTCACGTCACCACCGCTAAGCTAAAGGTGGCTAATGTTGGGCTATAAAGGAACTACAGCACGGTCACATGACTTCACGTCACCACCGCTAAGCTAAAGGAGGCTAATGTTGGGCTATAAAGGAACTACAGCACGGTCACATGACTTCACGTCACCACCGCTAAGCTAAAGGAGGCTAATGTTGGGCTATAAAGGAACTACAGCACGGTCACATGACTTCACGTCACCACCGCTAAGCTAAAGGAGGCTAATGTTGGGCTATAAAGGAACTACAGCACGGTCACATGACTTCACGTCACCACCGCTAAGCTAAAGGAGGCTAATGTTGGGCTATAAAGGAACTACAGCACGGTCACATGACTTCACGTCACCACCGCTAAGCTAAAGGTGGCTAATGTTGGGCTATAAAGGAACTACAGCACGGTCACATGACTTCACGTCACCACCGCTAAGCTAAAGGAGGCTAATGTTGGGCTATAAAGGAACTACAGCACGGTCACATGACTTCACGTCACCACCGCTAAGCTAAAGGTGGCTAATGTTGGGCTATAAAGGAACTACAGCACGGTCACATGACTTCACGTCACCACCGCTAAGCTAAAGGCGGCTAATGTTGGGCTATAAAGGAACTACAGCACGGTCACATGACTTCACGTCACCACCGCTAAGCTAAAAAGGAAAGTTATTTTTTGAATAATTTTCAATTAAGTTATTTGTTAGATGTTATATATATAGATTTGATTTTTTTAAATGTGGCCCTACTTTTCCATAACAATTTTTATCTTTCTTTTTGTCTTTATCATTTTTGTATGTGTATTATATGAATGTAAACATGTGGATTTTAGGTTTTGGAAACTAAAAGATGAGGAAAGATGAACGGGCAACTTGTCAATATGCACTCAAACACACACACACACACACACACACACGCACGCACGCACGCACACACACACACACACACACACACACACACACACACACACACTAGTCAACTGTTCTCTGTCCAGCGTCTGAGAAACAGTGAGAGTGGGAGGATGACACACACACGCACATGCTGCTGCATATTTTCATGAAATCTATAAAGATGTAATGTCAATGTTAGAGGAAGTCCTGACCAGGTCCCTAAACAGGTGTGTGTGTGTGTGTGTGTGTGTGTGTGTGTGTGTGTGTGTGTGTGTGTGCTGCGTGCGTGCGTGCGTGCGTGCATATTGACAAGTTGCCCGTTCATCTTTTAGTTTCCAAACTGTATATCTTTTGTATCCTCTGCAGTGCCCTCTAGCGGAGAGGAAGAGACACTACATACTGATATACACCTGAACATCAGCAGGAGAGGACTCTTTAAAGTAGAGACACTACACACTGATATACACCTGAACATCAGCAGGAGAGGACTCTTTAAAGTAGAGACACTACATACTGATATACACCTGAACATCAGCAGGAGAGGACTCTTTAAAGTAGAGACACTACATACTGATATACACCTGAACATCAGCAGGAGAGGACTCTTTAAAGTAGAGACACTACATACTGATATACACCTGAACATCAGCAGGAGAGGACTCTTTAAAGTAGAGACACTACATACTGATATACACCTGAACATCAGCAGGAGAGGACTCTTTAAAGTAGAGACACTACATACTGATATACACCTGAACATCAGCAGGAGAGGACTCTTTAAAGTAGAGACACTACATACTGATATACACCTGAACACCAGCAGGAGAGGACTCTTTAAAGTAGAGACACTACACACTGATATACACCTGAACATCAGCAGGAGAGGACTCTTTAAAGTAGAGACACTACATACTGATATACACCTGAACATCAGCAGGAGAGGACTCTTTAAAGTAGAGACACTACATACTGATATACACCTGAACATCAGCAGGAGAGGACTCTTTAAAGTAGAGACACTACACACTGATATACACTTGAACATCAGCAGGAGAGGACTCTTTAAAGTAGAGACACTACATACTGATATACACCTGAACATCAGCAGGAGAGGACTCTTTAAAGTAGAGACACTACATACTGATATACACCTGAACATCAGCAGGAGAGGACTCTTTAAAGTAGAGACACTACATACTGATATACACCTGAACATCAGCAGGAGAGGACTCTTTAAAGTAGAGACACTACATACTGATATACACCTGAACATCAGCAGGAGAGAACTCTTTAAAGTAGAGACGCTACATGCTGATATACACCTGAACATCAGCAGGAGAGGACTCTTTAAAGTAGAGACACTACATACTGATATACACCTGAACATCAGCAGGAGAGGACTCTTTAAAGTAGAGACACTACATGCTGATATACACCTGAACATCAGCAGGAGAGGACTCTTTAAAGTAGAGACACTACATGCTGATATACACCTGAACATCAGCAGGAGAGGACTCTTTAAAGTAGAGACACTACATACTGATATACACCTGAACATCAGCAGGAGA
>CM070443.1:37620631-37638131 GCA_036324595.1 Champsocephalus gunnari | reverse complement strand
CGGAGCCACACTTCCCGCTGATACCCCTCATGAAGGAGCTCCCGCTTCTGAGCGACAGAACACAATAAATCACCTCAGACAGAGGCTACCCTCTGCAGAGGAGCTCCGTGCGTCCGCGGGAGCCCACCGGGCGAGGCGGGACGCGACAGCTGCTCCGGGTCGAAGCCACTCGCTCTGTATCCAGTCATTCAGTGATCAAAGTGCACACTAAGCAGTGCGCATCAACCAGTTACTCTGTAGTGCAAGTAGCGGTATGACATTGTTCAATAGGCGAGCACGTGAAGCCGGAGCTGTGAGGGGTTTGGACCACCTCGGTAACAACAATATGTACTCTGGGGTTTGAGGTACTTCAATAGTATTTATATCTTAGTTGTGGAAAGTAAAGTAATGCATGTGTTTGTAACGAGTACTTCTCAGAGGCGGGAGAAGTACTCAGGTCTTCTACTCTAGTGCCAGTAGCGGTATGACATTGTTAAAATGAGACATTGAGCCAGAGCTGTGAGGGGTTTGAACCAGCAGCAGAACCACGTCTCTGAGTCTCTGTCAAAGTATGTACTCTGGTGATGCCAAGGTCTTCAGGTTCTTATGTTAGAAAGCGAAATAAGTTAATTGTAAAAATACTCTGTTATAAGTCAAAGTCCCAAAATACTGAAAACACCCAAAGTGAAAGTGCTGGTTCTGCAGAATCACACAATGACTGGACGATGCTTGTGTTCAGCCTCTAAAGGGGAGCTCATAGCCTCATAGATATCTCACATACTCTCCTCTCTCCCTGTGTTTCTGAAATGTAAATCTGGTGTCTCGTCTTAAGCTTCTTGTGTGCAAACGTGTCCTGCTTTAAACCTGATTCTGACTCTGAAGAAAGAAAGAAAGAAAGTACAATGAATATGACAAACGGCATGATGTTATATTTTGAAGAGAGAGGCGGATATGTAGAAACGTGCAGCATGTATCAGAGAGATGAAGACGGCTCAGTATGACCCTCTCTCTAACGTCTCTCTCCCCCAGGTGATGGATGAATCTGCTCCTCGTCAGGAGCGCCTGGTCTTCGCGGGGCTGGTGGGGGGGGCTCAGGTTCTGGGTCTGGCCTCGGTGGTTCTGACCGCTGTGTGGATGGGTCACTATCGGGGGGGCTTCTCCTGGGACGGGTCCTCCTTCCAGTTCAACGTGCACCCGCTGTGCATGGTGCTGGGGCTGGTGTTCCTGCAGGGGGACGGTGAGTGGACTCTGATATCCGTACACCTACGATACGATCACATGACGTCGCATGACATCGCATTTAGCTGAGGCTTTTATCCAGAGCGACAATAAGTGCGTTCGACCAACAAAATACAACCTGGAAGAAAACAGAATCATAAAGTACATCAGGTTTCATAGAGCCAAGCATTTCACGTGCTACTCAACTGGCTTTAGGTAAGCCAGTCCTTTGTTAGTATATAAGAGCTTTGTTAGTATATAAGTGCTTTGTTAGTATATAAGTGCTTTGTTAGTATATAAGTGCTCTGTTAGTATATAAGTGCTTTGTTAGTATATAAGAGCTTTGTTAGTATATAAGTGCTTTGTTAGTATATAAGAGCTTTGTTAGTATATAAGTGCTTTGTTAGTATATAAGAGCTTTGTTAGTATATAAGTGCTTTGTTAGTATATAAGTGCTTTGTTAGTATATAAGTGCTTTGTTAGTATATAAGTGCTCTGTTAGTATATAAGTGCTTTGTTAGTATATAAGTGCTTTGTTAGTATATAAGAGCTTTGTTAGTATATAAGAGCTTTGTTAGTATATAAGTGCTTTGTTAGTATATAAGTGCTTTGTTAGTAGTTCTATCCTCGAGGTGGAGTCGAGAGAGATGAGTTTCAGGGAGGGGCTGTGGGGAGGGGCTCTGGGGAGGGGCTCTGGGGAGGGGCTATGGGGAGGGGCTGTGGGGAGGGGCTGTGGGGAGGGGCTGTGGGGAGGGGCTCTGGGGAGGGGCTGTGGGGAGGGGCTGTGGGGAGGGGCTCTGGGGAGGGGCTGTGGGGAGGGGCTATGGGGAGGGGCTGTGGGGAGGGGCTGTGGGGAGGGGCTGTGGGTACCAAAGGGACGGCGTTGGCCCTGGAAGAATCATTCGGGAGGTGGCTGCAGTGAAGGCAGCAGCTAGGATGTGTTTACTCCAGGAGTGATAGACAACCAAATTTGGTAACTTTGATTTTGTTTATTTAAGTGATACTGTTTCACTTTTATCAAACAGTATATATTCTTTTGTTGCGGTTATAAATAAAGTTTTGGAAAGCTTAAAAGAGACGTGGTTGATGGCGTACAGATCTGGTGGATTGGGATGAAGGCCTGCGGAGGACTAACTGCAGCGTCTGGGATCTAATATCTTATTACAGCTCGTGTAATATCCACGTGTTCAGCATGCACACGATCTGTCACTTTAACCACAGCTAGTCGTTTCCCTCGGACCCGGTGTGACGGAGTTGGTTCGATAAGTACAGACACATCAACACGCTGCAGTTTTGGGTTTGAGCGTCTTTCAGTTGTGTTGGTTCGCAGATACGATGAAGCAATCATCAACTTCCTGTCCAACCCGTCAAAACATTGCAATCCGTCTCCAGACCGTGAACCCTAACGCAAAGCGAATCACCCTAACCTCAGTGCTCTCGCTGAAGGGCTTCACGTATCGGTGCTGCTACAGGACAGACATTTCCATCCCTTGAATCAAACGAGTGAAACGTCTGCACGCGTTCAAACAGGAAGTGATGCGTGTTCTCTGACATCTCCAGATCACCCAGCTGGGTCTTACATCAATCACTGTGTAGTCATGGCGACTCGTTTCAGGGTGAAACGTTGTAAAATGAGATAAACTGTAAGCAGTGGTTAAGCAGCATGTGTGTGTGTGTGTGTGTGTGTGTGTGTGTGTGTGTGTGTGTGTTTAGCCTCGAGCTAAGTGCTGCTGACCTGCATTAAGATAACATTACCCAGACTCCCATCAATCCCCAACCCCCCCCCAGAGAGAAATTGTTGAGTCATTGATCATGTGTGTGTGTGTGTGTGTGTGTGTGTGTGTGTGTGTGTGTGTGTGTGTGTGTGTGTGTGTGTTTAAAGCAGCATGTTGGAGGTAGCTTTAGTTCTTGTCACACAGACGTTATGTTGCACCGTGAAGTGTTCTCTAACCTCCTCCTGTCACACTCTGATCTCCTCAACAAAGGATGCATGCTGTTCAGATGTTTAGACAGCAGCAGATTATATCAGGGGCTCCACTTTGGGTCTGCTGGAGTGAGATTTTGATATCATGGGTTTAAGCATGCTCACTAAATGACTGCTATCGTGTCAGCAGCGGGACCTTAGCATATATATAGGATATATATACAATATATACAAATACACAATATTGGACACAGACTATAATGACAAAGTTCATCACAGAAAGTTAGTTTGTTTCCACTGTTTTATTGTGTGCAATTCATTGACGATAAATAAAAATGACCTCGATAAATTGGCATTTACATGAGGATGTGACTAGCAGTTTGAAAGGATGTACTTGAATTATTATTATATATTATCTTTATGTCAGGGGTCTAAAATGATACAACGGTGCCGACAATATTATCGGTTATCGCAATCATTTCCGGGAAAATGTATCCAACAAAATTAATTATCGTGAGAGGCCTATACATGAAACACACGCACACACGCACACACACACACACACACACACACACACACACACACACACACACACACACACACACACACACACACACCACACACACACACACACACACACACACACACACACACACACACACACACACACACCACACACACACACACACACACACTATGTACACTCTACTCGTTTGACTCTATGTTGGCCATGTAGAACAATAAGCAGCAGACTTTTACTTTGTTATCATTTCTGCTGGATCTCAGATCTGCGCAATACGGGTCGGGATTGACCAACCGGCTCCCACCGCTCTGCTGACTGTTAACGTTGTTAAGAGTGGTGGGGGCGGATCGACAGCTTGAGATGCTGTCAACTCAACATTGTAAATAACCAACCAAAAACGATCGCCGGTTCATCTTGTTTTTGGCGTGAGAATAGTTTGGGCAGCGTGAGATTGAGAGTGAAAGCCAGATGCGTGAGAGTTGGCAACCCTGTAATAATGCATCTGTTCTTTAACTGCCTGAACCTCTGGGCCCCTTAGCGACCGAGCTAAAGCGATGCTAACTGACAATTAGCATCGTTTAGTCAGCCTGTTAGCTTGAAGATCTGTTCTCTCTCCAGTTATCTTAGTAAATCTTCATTGAATGAAATGATGTTCAGTTCTGAGAACAGAAACACAGAGACAAACGATTATTCTGAGAGATTAGCATTAGCATGTCCTTAGCTTGCTAGTGTGTTAGCGGTTAGCTTCCCAGCTACTAGGTGTGGCTACTAGAGGTTTTGGATTAAATGTGGACTATTTTGAATGCAGGACTTTTACTGTATTCCTATCAGAGGAGTTAACCGAATATTTTCCGTCTATGACAGATTTTTTTTAACAATGAGGGAAAAATCTGAAAGGAGTCCGTTATTTTGACGGATTAGAACAAACTCGGAACAGCCCCAAGGTTTCCCCGCAGCGAGACTCTGGTGTTATGCCGTGTTATGGATGCCCGCCAAAAAGGAAATGATACCGTTTCCAAACCGTAATTTGCCAAACAGATAATTGAAATGTCTGTGAGTTTTGGCTTTACGCTGTGCGCTCCCGCGAGGTGCATGCATGACACGGCGCTACCGTTCACGCCCCTCGTCAGAGTCGTGTACGATCCTGTCCGTCAAAATGACGGGCAACGAAAAGGTCTAGCCCAACCTCTGCTTCCCACACTCTGGTACTTCTACTTTTACTCAAGAACAAGATCTAGTACTTCTACTTTTACTCAAGAACAAGATCTGAGTACTTCTACTTTTACTCAAGTACAAGATCTGAGTACTTCTACTTTTACTCAAGTACAATATCTGAGTACTTCAACTTTCACCCATAACAAGTTCTGAGTACTTCTACTTTTACTCAAGAACAAGATCTAGTACTTCTACTTTTACTCAAGAACAAGATCTGAGTACTTCTACTTTTACTCAAGTACAATATCTGAGTACTTCAACTTTCACCCATAACAAGTTCTGAGTACTTCTACTTTTACTCAAGAACAAGATCTAGTACTTCTACTTTTACTCAAGCACAATATCTGAGTACTTCTACTTTTACTCAAGTACAAGATCTGAGTACTTCTACTTTTACTCAAGTACAAGATCTGAGTACTTCTACTTTGACTCAAGTACAAGATCTGAGTACTTATACTTTTACTCAAGTACAAGATCTGAGTACTTCTACTTTCACTCAAGTACAACATCTGAGTACTTCTACTTTTACTCAAGAACAAGATCTGAGTACTTCTACTTTCACTCAAGAACAAGATCTGAGTACTTCTACTTTCACTCAAGTACCAGACCTGAGATAAACAGAAAGTAGACGGTGTGTATGTATAATAGGATGTCTGTAAACAGATGTCTGTGATGAAGCTGATCTCTCTCTGAAGCTTGTAAATGTAAATCTGTAAACACATAACCTTGAGTGAGTGTTTCCCATTAGCTCCGCCTCCTCGTTGCCTCCGCTCTGTCCCTCATGCCCCCCGGGGCGATTGTGGTTAATGAGGGAAACCAGATTATCTGAACCGGTCCACAGCTGTCCGTCACAGAGCTGGATCGCATTAGAGCGATTCAAACAAAGGTCATCTGGACATTAGACAGAGCGGTTAGTGATGGAAACTCCCCGAGGGCCCCTCTCACACACACCTCAGCTGACTTCCCGTCTGCTCTGGTTTCCTCCGGACAGATCCACACCGATGCGGACACATTGATCTACTATCTGCATGCACCTTTAGAGCTGGTTGACCGGTTGTTTTCTGGCATCATTGGGGATTAAAAACCTTAAAGTAGACATCCCTTGCTTTTACTGCAATGGAAGCAACTAAACGTATAAGCAGCCCAAAAAAAGATATTTCGACGATAAAGAAAGCAGAACAAGAATCGTCTTTAGTATAGCATTGAAGTGTTACACAGTGTTATCTCTGGGCTTCAGTCAGTCCAACTCAAAGCGTCCGCGAGGGGTTAACAGGGTTCTTACGGTCATTACAAACCTGGAAAAGTCATGGAAATTCAAAATGCTAATTCCAGGCCCTGGAAAAGTTATGGAAAACAACATTTTTCCCAAAGTTTTGGAAAAGTCATGGAACTAAAGTGGCATCAAATATAATTGATATTTTATCTAATTGCCGAAATAGTAATACTATAATGATAATAAAGACTGTATCGTATAGTAATGAAATCTAAAATGGCATTTTGCTGGTGAGAGATTTGAGTTGCTTTAGCGTGTATAAGCTAGTAAGCCAATTTGTTTTAGATAGGCACCACATGTTTCAGATGCAGGCCTTATTTTCCTGTTCCATGTTCAAATAAACCATTTTCAGTGGTACCGCTGAGAAAGTGTCGTTTTTTTGGTCATGGAAAATTAGGTAAAGGTCATGGAGAAGTCATGGAAAATCATTGGTGAAAAAGTGTATGAACCCTGGGTTGAACACGGGAAGATAAACACGTTGACACGATCAAACCGCCGCTGATGGCTGAGGGTACTTCCACAGAAGGTTTGGCCTCTCTTTCCATTCAGACCCACAGTGAGCAGGTTCAACACCCACTAACTCCAGAGCCCGCCCAATAACACCTACACAATGCCTGATCACAAACACATGAACCTTCCATGTGGCTCCGACGCCAAGCTTTACTCCAAAGGAAACAACTATAGCGACCCACAAGTCAACATGGACGTATTTATAGCATTTAATCACAGTGTTATCTCTAGAGCAGGGGTGTCAAACTCAAGGCCCGGGGGCCAAATCCGCCCACAACCTAATTTTCTGTGGCCCCGCAAGAGCTTGCAAAGAATATAATATGTTTATTATACGGTTACATGCCGCTTTACAGAAGCACGTTGCCCATAAACTACATATCCCACGATGCATCTTGTTTTGTGACATGCACACTGAAGAGACTTACAATTATTTGCCCTAGACTTCTGCTTTCAGACGTAGTTAATTATGAAGTTATTACCTTACATTGTTTTATATATATTTATATATGTATTTTTATATAGTCTTAAAGTTACAACCGGCCCTTTGAGTGCAACCCTAAAACTAATGTGGCCCGCGATGAAATTGAGTTTGACACCCCTGTCTTAGAGCTTTTGATGCCTACACTTTTCCAAAATTAGGACGTTCATTCTCTTTTAGTTTTTCAAATTCTACCGTTTTCTGATTTCCCTGAAACCCCGCACTGCCAGTTCATCTGAAGCCGATGAGCCTGCAGGTTTCTTTCTGTTCTGAGTTTGTATCTTCATTGTTTATTGCACGTATTGTCAGCTAAATGAAACGTAATGAACTGTAAAAGCTCAAATCAGCGTATGACGACTAAAGATACTGAATCTTGAACATGGACGACGTGGCGGACAGACGTCAAAGCCTCACATATGATTGTCATGTGGTCGATGTTTTGGAAACAGACACACTATGGTCTTTATGAACTCTCTGTAAGCAACGAGGAGCCTTCACACTTTAAATAGCATGACACTGCTCAGAGGAAACCTTTTCGTTCAGACGTCATGACACTTCACTTAGCTAACTGCAAAACAAAGGGAACTCTCATCACCTCAGTCTCACATGGAAACACCTCCTCCCTGAGTCACTGGGGGCAATCACTTGGTTATTAATGGATCCATTAAAAAATAAGTATATCAGCCGTTAAATTGAAGCACACTGGTTACACGCAATATGATGCAAGGACTGGGCTGAGGCGTCAACAACTGCTGGTTTATGTAGTTGGGTTAGGTTGTAGGTTGTAGGGTTAGTTCGTAGGTTGTAGGGTTAGGTTGTAGGGTTAGTTCGTAGGTTGTTGGGTTAGGTTGTAGGTTGTTGGGTTAGGTTGTAGGTTGTTGGGTTAGGTTGTAGGGTTAGTTCGTAGGTTGTTGGGTTAGGTTGTAGGTTGTTGGGTTAGGTTGTAGGTTGTTGGGTTAGGTTGTAGGTTGTTGGGTTAGGTTGTAGGGTTAGTTCGTAGGTTGTAGGGTTAGGTTGTAGGGTTAGGTTGTAGGTTGTTGGGTTAGGTTTTAGGTTGTAGGTTGTAGGGTTAGGTTGTAGGTTGTTGGGTTAGGTTGTAGGGTTAGTTCGTAGGTTGTTGGGTTCGGTTGTAGGTTGTAGGGTTGGGTTGTTGTAGGGTTAGGTTGTAGGTTGTTGGGTTAGGTTGTGGGTTGTAGGGTTGGGTTGTTGTAGGGTTAGGTTGTAGGTTGTTGGGTTAGGTTGTAGGTTGTTGGGTTAGGTTGTAGGTTGTTGGGTTAGGTTGTAGGGTTAGGTTGTAGGGTTAGGGTTAGGGTTGTAGGTTGTTGGGTTAGGGTTTTGGTTGTAGGTGTAGGGTTAGGGTTGTAGGTTGTTGGGTTAGGTTGTAGGGTTAGTTGTGGTTGTTGGGTTGGTTGTAGGTTGTAGGGTTGGGTTGTTGTAGGGTTAGGTTGTAGGTTGTTGGGTTAGGGTGTGGGTTGTAGGGTTGGGTTGTAGGGTTAGGTTGTAGGTTGTTGGGTTAGGTTGTAGGTTGTTGGGTTAGGTTGTAGGGTTGTTGGGTTGGGTTAGGTTGTAGGGTTTGGGTTGGGTTGTGTAGGGTTAGG
This sequence comes from Champsocephalus gunnari, assembly GCA_036324595.1. Lineage (NCBI taxonomy): Eukaryota > Metazoa > Chordata > Actinopteri > Perciformes > Channichthyidae > Champsocephalus > Champsocephalus gunnari. The sequence goes on along the minus strand of CM070443.1, from coordinate 37,629,413 downwards.
TTGTAGGTTGTTGGGTTAGGTGTGGGTTGTAGGGTTGGGTTGTTGTAGGGTTGTAGGGTTGGGTTGTAGGTTGTAGGGTTAGTTGTAGGTGTGGGTTAGTTGTGGTTGTAGGGTTAGGTTGTAGGTTGTAGGGTTAGGTTGTGTTGTAGGGTTGGGTTGTAGGGTTGGGTTGTAGGGTTAGGGTTAGGTTGTGGTTTGGTTGTAGGTTGTGGGTTGGGTTGTGGTTGTAGGGTTAGGTTGGGTTGTAGGGTTGTGGGTTGGGTTGTGGTTGTGGGTTAGGTTGTAGGGTTGGGTTTGGTTGGGTTGTGGTTGTGGGTTGGGTTGGGTTGTGGGTTGGGTTAGGTTGTTGGGTTAGGTTGTGGTTGTTGGGTTAGGTTGTAGGTGTTGGGTTGGTTGTGGGTTGGGTTAGGTTGTAGGTTGTTGGGTTAGGGTTGTGGTTGTAGGGTTGGGTTGTTGTGGGTTAGGTTGTGGTTGTTGGGTTAGGTTGTGGTTGGGTTGGTTGTAGGGTTGTGGGTTGGGTTGGTTGTGGGTTAGGTTGTGGTTGTGGTTGGGTTGTGGTGTTGGGTTTGTTGGGTTGTAGGGTTTGGTTGTGGTTGTGGGTTGGGTTGTAGGTTGTAGGGTTAGGGTTGTGGGTTGTTGGGTTGGTTGTAGGTTGGGGTTGGGTGTAGGTTTGGGTTGGGTTGTGGGTTGTGGTTGTGGGTTGGGTTGTGGGTTAGGGTTGGTTGGGTTGTAGGGTTGGGTTGTAGGGTTGTGGGTTGGGTTGTGGGTTGGGTTAGTGGTTTGGTTGGGTTGGGTTGTGGTTGTGGGTTGGGTAGGGTTGTTGGGTTGGGTTAGGTTGTAGGGTTGTGGGTTGGGTTAGGTTGTGGGTTAGGGGTTGGGTTGTGGTTGGTTGGGTTGGGTTAGGGTGTTGGGGTTGGTTGTGGGTGTGGGTTTGGGTTGTGGTTGGGTTGGGTTGGGTTGGTAGGGTTGGGTTGGGTTGTGGTTGGGTTGGGTTGGGTTGGGTTGTGGGTTGGTGTTGGGTTGGTTGTGGTTAGGGTTTGGGTTGGGTTGGTTGGGTTAGGTTGTAGGTTGTGGGGTTGGGTTGTTGTGGGTTGGGTTGTAGGTTGTAGGGTTGGGTTGTTGGGTTAGGTTGTAGGGTTGTGGGTTAGGGTTTGGGTTTGGGTTGGTGTGGTTGTAGGGTTGTTGGGTTGTTGGGTTAGGTTGTGGTTTGGGTTAGGTTGTGGTTGTTGGGTTGGTTGTAGGTTGTTGGGTTAGGTTGTAGGTTGTGGGTTGTTTGTGGTTTGGGTTAGTTGTAGGTTGTTGGGTTAGTTGTGGTTGTTGGGTTGGTAGGGTGTTGGGTTGTTGGGTTGTTGGGTTAGGTTGTAGGTTGTTGGGTTAGTTGTAGGTTGTTGGGTTAGGGTTGTAGGGTTGTTGGGTTAGGTTGTGGTTGTAGGGTTAGGGTTGTGGTTGTTGGGTTAGGTTGTAGGTTGTTGGGTTAGGTGTTGGGTTAGTTGTGGTTGTTGGGTTAGTTGTGGTTTAGGGTTGGTTGTAGGTTGTTGGGTTAGGTTGTAGGTTGTTGGGTTAGTTGTAGGTTGTTGGGTTGTTGTAGGTTGTAGGGTTAGTTGTAGGTTGTTGGGTTAGTTGTAGGTTGTTGGGTTAGTTTGTAGGTTGTAGGGTTAGGTTGTAGGTTGTTGGGTTAGTTCGTAGGTTGTTGGGTTAGTTGTAGGTTGTTGGGTTAGTTTGTAGGTTGTAGGGTTAGGTTGTAGGTTGTTGGGTTAGTTGTAGGTTGTGGGTTGTTGGGTGTAGGTTGTTGGGTTAGTTTTGGTTGTTGGGTTAGGTTGTAGGTTGTTGGGTTAGTTGTAGGTTGTAGGGTTAGGTTGTAGGTTGTAGGTTAGTTGTAGGTTGTTGGGTTGGGTTGTAGGTGTAGGGTTAGTTGTAGGTTGTAGGGTTAGTTGTAGGTTGTTGGGTTGGGTTGTAGGTTGTAGGGTTGGGTTGTTGTAGGGTTGGGTTGGGTGAGGTGTAGGTGTGGTTTGTGTTAGGTTGTGTTGTCGTTAGTTGTTGGGTTAGTTCGTAGGTTGTTGGGTTAGTTCGTAGGTTGTTGGGTTAGGTTGTCGGTTGTTGGGTTAGTTCGTAGGTTGTAGGGTTAGTTCGTAGGTTGTTGGGTTAGTTCGTAGGTTGTTGGGTTAGGTTGTTGGGTTAGTTTGTAGGTTGTAGGGTTAGTTCGTAGGTTGTAGGGTTAGTTCGTAGGTTGTTGGGTTAGTTCGTAGGTTGTTGGGTTAGTTTGTAGGTTGTAGGGTTAGTTCGTAGGTTGTTGGGTTAGTTCGTAGGTTGTTGGGTTAGTTTGTAGGTTGTAGGGTTAGGTTGTAGGTTGTTGGGTTAGTTCGTAGGTTGTTGGGTTAGTTCGTAGGTTGTTGGGTTAGTTCGTAGGTTGTTGGGTTAGGTTGTAGGTTGTTGGGTTAGTTCGTAGGTTGTAGGGTTAGTTCGTAGGTTGTTGGGTTAGTTCGTAGGTTGTTGGGTTAGGTTGTTGGGTTAGTTCGTAGGTTGTTGGGTTAGTTCGTAGGTTGTTGGGTTAGTTCGTAGGTTGTTGGGTTAGTTCGTAGGTTGTTGGGTTAGTTTATAGGTTGTTGGGTTAGGTTGTAGGTTGTTGGGTTAGTTTCGTAGGTTGTAGGGTTAGGTTGTAGGTTGTAGGGTTAGTTCGTAGGTTGTAGGGTTAGTTCGTAGGTTGTAGGGTTAGTTCGTAGGTTGTTGGGTTGGGTTGTAGGTTGTAGGGTTAGTTCGTAGGTTGTAGGGTTAGTTCGTAGGTTGTTGGGTTGGGTTGTAGGTTGTAGGGTTGGGTTGTTGTAGGTTGGGTTGCGGTGAGGCTGTAGGTGTGGTTTGTGTCTAGAGTTGTTATGCCCTCCTTACTTGTTGAGTTAGTTCGTAGGTTGTTGGGTTAGTTCGTAGGTTGTTGGGTTAGTTCGTAGGTTGTTGGGTTAGTTCGTAGGTTGTTGGGTTAGTTCGTAGGTTGTTGGGTTAGGTTGTAGGTTGTTGGGTTAGTTCGTAGGTTGTAGGGTTAGTTCGTAGGTTGTTGGGTTAGTTCGTAGGTTGTTGGGTTAGGTTGTTGGGTTAGTTTGTAGGTTGTAGGGTTAGTTCGTAGGTTGTTGGGTTAGTTCGTAGGTTTTTGGGTTAGGTTGTTGGGTTAGTTCGTAGGTTGTTGGGTTAGTTCGTAGGTTGTAGGGTTAGTTCGTAGGTTGTTGGGTTAGTTCGTAGGTTGTTGGGTTAGTTGGTAGGTTGTTGGGTTAGTTTGTAGGTTGTAGGGTTAGTTCGTAGGTTGTTGGGTTAGTTCGTAGGTTGTTGGGTTAGTTTGTAGGTTGTAGGGTTAGGTTGTAGGTTGTTGGGTTAGTTCGTAGGTTGTTGGGTTAGTTCGTAGGTTGTTGGGTTAGTTCGTAGGTTGTTGGGTTAGTTCGTAGGTGTTGGGTTAGGTTGGGTTAGTTTGTAGGTTGTTGGGTTAGTTTATAGGTTGTTGGGTTAGGTTGTAGGTTGTTGGGTTAGTTCGTAGGTTGTAGGGTTAGGTTGTAGGTTGTAGGGTTAGTTCGTAGGTTGTAGGGTTAGTTCGTAGGTTGTAGGGTTAGTTCGTAGGTTGTTGGGTTGGGTTGTAGGTTGTAGGGTTAGTTCGTAGGTTGTAGGGTTAGTTCGTAGGTTGTTGGGTTGGGTTGTAGGTTGTAGGGTTGGGTTGTTGTAGGGTTGGGTTGCAGGCTGAAGGCTGTAGGTGTGGATTTGTGTCTAAAGAGTTGTTATGCCCTCCTTACTTGTTGAGTTAGTTCGTAGGTTGTTGGGTTAGTTCGTAGGTTGTTGGGTTAGTTCGTAGGTTGTTGGGTTAGTTCGTAGGTTGTTGGGTTAGTTCGTAGGTTGTTGGGTTAGGTTGTAGGTTGTTGGGTTAGTTCGTAGGTTGTAGGGTTAGTTCGTAGGTTGTTGGGTTAGTTCGTAGGTTGTTGGGTTAGGTTGTTGGGTTAGTTTGTAGGTTGTAGGGTTAGTTCGTAGGTTGTTGGGTTAGTTCGTAGGTTTTTGGGTTAGGTTGTTGGGTTAGTTCGTAGGTTGTTGGGTTAGTTCGTAGGTTGTAGGGTTAGTTCGTAGGTTGTTGGGTTAGTTCGTAGGTTGTTGGGTTAGTTGGTAGGTTGTTGGGTTAGTTTGTAGGTTGTAGGGTTAGTTCGTAGGTTGTTGGGTTAGTTCGTAGGTTGTTGGGTTAGTTTGTAGGTTGTAGGGTTAGGTTGTAGGTTGTTGGGTTAGTTCGTAGGTTGTTGGGTTAGTTCGTAGGTTGTTGGGTTAGTTCGTAGGTTGTTGGGTTAGTTCGTAGGTTGTTGGGTTAGGTTGTTGGGTTAGTTTGTAGGTTGTTGGGTTAGTTTATAGGTTGTTGGGTTAGGTTGTAGGTTGTTGGGTTAGTTCGTAGGTTGTAGGGTTAGGTTGTAGGTTGTAGGGTTAGTTCGTAGGTTGTAGGGTTAGTTCGTAGGTTGTAGGGTTAGTTCGTAGGTTGTTGGGTTGGGTTGTAGGTTGTAGGGTTAGTTCGTAGGTTGTAGGGTTAGTTCGTAGGTTGTTGGGTTGGGTTGTAGGTTGTAGGGTTGGGTTGTTGTAGGGTTGGGTTGCAGGCTGAAGGCTGTAGGTGTGGATTTGTGTCTAAAGAGTTGTTATGCCCTCCTTACTTGTTGAGTTAGTTCGTAGGTTGTTGGGTTAGTTCGTAGGTTGTTGGGTTAGTTCGTAGGTTGTTGGGTTAGTTCGTAGGTTGTTGGGTTAGGTTGTAGGTTGTTGGGTTAGTTCGTAGGTTGTAGGGTTAGTTCGTAGGTTGTTGGGTTAGTTCGTAGGTTGTTGGGTTAGGTTGTTGGGTTAGTTTGTAGGTTGTAGGGTTAGTTCGTAGGTTGTTGGGTTAGTTCGTAGGTTGTAGGGTTAGTTCGTAGGTTGTTGGGTTAGTTCATAGGTTGTTGGGTTAGTTCGTAGGTTGTTGGGTTAGTTTGTAGGTTGTAGGGTTAGTTCGTAGGTTGTTGGGTTAGTTCGTAGGTTGTTGGGTTAGTTTGTAGGTTGTAGGGTTAGGTTGTAGGTTGTTGGGTTAGTTCGTAGGTTGTAGGGTTAGGTTGTAGGTTGTAGGGTTAGTTCGTAGGTTGTAGGGTTAGTTCGTAGGTTGTAGGGTTAGTTCGTAGGTTGTTGGGTTGGGTTGTAGGTTGTAGGGTTAGTTCGTAGGTTGTAGGGTTAGTTCGTAGGTTGTTGGGTTGGGTTGTAGTTGAAGGGTTGGGTTGTTGTAGGGTTGGGTTGCAGGCTGAAGGCTGTAGGTTGGATTTGTGTCTAAAGAGTTGTTATGCCCTCCTTACTTGTTGGGTTAGTTCGTAGGTTGTTGGGTTAGGTTGTTGGGTTAGTTCGTAGGTTGTTGGGTTAGGTTGTAGGTTGTAGGGTTAGTTTGTAGGTTGTAGGGTTAGTTCGTAGGTTGTTGGGTTAGTTTGTAGGTTGTAGGGTTAGGTTGTAGGTTGTTGGTTAGTTCGTAGGTTGTTGGGTTAGTTTGTAGGTTGTTGGGTTAGTTCGTAGGTTGTTGGGTTAGTTCGTAGGTTGTTGGGTTAGGTTGTAGGTTGTTGGGTTAGTTCGTAGGTTGTAGGGTTAGTTCGTAGGTTGTTGGGTTAGTTCGTAGGTTGTTGGGTTAGGTTGTTGGGTTAGTTTGTAGGTTGTTGGGTTAGTTCGTAGGTTGTTGGGTTAGGTTGTAGGTTGTAGGGTTAGTTTGTAGGTTGTAGGGTTAGTTCGTAGGTTGTTGGGTTAGTTTGTAGGTTGTAGGGTTAGGTCGTAGGTTGTTGGGTTAGTTCGTAGGTTGTTGGGTTAGTTCGTAGGTTGTTGGGTTAGTTCGTAGGTTGTTGGGTTAGTTCGTAGGTTGTTGGGTTAGGTTGTAGGTTGTTGGGTTAGTTCGTAGGTTGTAGGGTTAGTTCGTAGGTTGTTGGGTTAGTTCGTAGGTTGTTGGGTTAGGTTGTTGGGTTAGTTCGTAGGTTGTTGGGTTAGTTCGTAGGTTGTAGGGTTAGTTCGTAGGTTGTTGGGTTAGTTCGTACGTTGTTGGGTTAGTTCGTAGGTTGTTGGGTTAGTTTGTAGGTTGTAGGGTTAGTTCGTAGGTTGTTGGGTTAGTTTGTAGGTTGTTGGGTTAGTTTGTAGGTTGTAGGGTTAGGTTGTAGGTTGTTGGGTTAGTTCGTAGGTTGTTGGGTTAGTTCGTAGGTTGTTGGGTTAGTTCGTAGGTTGTTGGGTTAGGTTGTAGGTTGTTGGGTTAGTTCGTAGGTTGTAGGGTTAGTTCGTAGGTTGTTGGGTTAGTTCGTAGGTTGTTGGGTTAGGTTGTTGGGTTAGTTCGTAGGTTGTTGGGTTAGTTCGTAGGTTGTAGGGTTAGTTCGTAGGTTGTTGGGTTAGTTCGTAGGTTGTTGGGTTAGTTCGTAGGTTGTTGGGTTAGTTTGTAGGTTGTAGGGTTAGTTCGTAGGTTGTTGGGTTAGTTCGTAGGTTGTTGGGTTAGTTTGTAGGTTGTAGGGTTAGGTTGTAGGTTGTTGGGTTAGTTCGTAGGTTGTTGGGTTAGTTCGTAGGTTGTTGGGTTAGTTAGTAGGTTGTTGGGTTAGTTCGTAGGTTGTTGGGTTAGTTCGTAGGTTGTTGGGTTAGTTTATAGGTTGTTGGGTTAGGTTGTAGGTTGTTGGGTTAGTTCGTAGGTTGTAGGGTTAGTTCGTAGGTTGTAGGGTTAGTTCGTAGGTTGTTGGGTTGGGCTGTAGGTTGTAGGGTTAGTTCGTAGGTTTTTGGGTTAGTTCGTAGGTTGTAGGGTTAGTTCGTAGGTTGTTGGGTTGGGTTGTAGGTTGTAGGGTTAGTTCGTAGGTTGTAGGGTTAGTTCGTAGGTTGTTGGGTTGGGTTGTAGGTTGTAGGGTTGGGTTGTTGTAGGGTTGGGTTGCAGGCTGAAGGCTGTAGGTGTGGATTTGTGTCTAAAGAGTTGTTATGCCCTCCTTACTTGTTGGGTTAGTTCGTAGGTTGTTGGGTTAGGTTGTTGGGTTAGTTCGTAGGTTGTTGGGTTAGGTTGTAGGTTGTAGGGTTAGTTTGTAGGTTGTAGGGTTAGTTCGTAGGTTGTTGGGTTAGTTTGTAGGTTGTAGGGTTAGGTCGTAGGTTGTTGGGTTAGTTCGTAGGTTGTTGGGTTAGTTCGTAGGTTGTTGGGTTAGTTCGTAGGTTGTTGGGTTAGTTCGTAGGTTGTTGGGTTAGGTTGTAGGTTGTTGGGTTTTTTCGTAGGTTGTAGGGTTAGTTCGTAGGTTGTTGGGTTAGGTTGTTGGGTTAGTTCGTAGGTTGTTGGGTTAGTTCGTAGGTTGTAGGGTTAGTTCGTAGGTTGTTGGGTTAGTTCGTAGGTTGTAGGGTTAGTTCGTAGGTTGTTGGGTTAGTTCGTAGGTTGTTGGGTTAGTTCGTAGGTTGTTGGGTTAGTTTGTAGGTTGTAGGGTTAGTTCGTAGGTTGTTGGGTTAGTTCGTAGGTTGTTGGGTTAGTTTGTAGGTTGTAGGGTTAGGTTGTAGGTTGTTGGGTTAGTTCGTAGGTTGTTGGGTTAGTTCGTAGGTTGTTGGGTTAGTTCGTAGGTTGTTGGGTTAGTTCGTAGGTTGTTGGGTTAGTTCGTAGGTTGTTGGGTTAGTTTATAGGTTGTTGGGTTAGGTTGTAGGTTGTTGGGTTAGTTCTTAGGTTGTAGGGTTAGTTCGTAGGTTGTAGGGTTAGTTCGTAGGTTGTTGGGTTGGGCTGTAGGTTGTAGGGTTAGTTCGTAGGTTGTAGGGTTAGTTCGTAGGTTGTTGGTTGGTTCATAGGTTGTTGGGTTAGTTCGTAGGTTGTTGGGTTAGTTTGTAGGTTGTAGGGTTAGGTTGTAGGTTGTAGGGTTAGTTCTTAGGTTGTAGGTTTAGTTCGTAGGTTGTTGGGTTGGGCTGTAGATTGTAGGGTTAGTTCGTAGGTTGTAGGGTTAGTTCGTAGGTTGTTGGGTTAGTTCGTAGGTTGTTGGGTTAGTTCGTAGGTTGTTGGGTTAGTTTGTAGGTTGTAGGGTTAGGTTGTAGGTTGTTGGGTTAGTTCGTAGGTTGTTGGGTTAGTTCGTAGGTTGTTGGGTTAGTTCGTAGGTTGTTGGGTTAGTTCGTAGGTTGTTGGGTTAGTTCGTAGGTTGTTGGGTTAGTTTGTAGGTTGTTGGGTTAGGTTGTTGGGTTAGTTCGTAGGTTGTTGGGTTAGTTCGTAGGTTGTAGGGTTAGTTCGTAGGTTGTTGGGTTAGTTCGTAGGTTGTAGGGTTAGTTCGTAGGTTGTTGGGTTAGTTCGTAGGTTGTTGGGTTAGTTCGTAGGTTGTTGGGTTAGTTTGTAGGTTGTAGGGTTAGTTCGTAGGTTGTTGGGTTAGTTCGTAGGTTGTTGGGTTAGTTTGTAGGTTGTAGGGTTAGGTTGTAGGTTGTTGGGTTAGTTCGTAGGTTGTTGGGTTAGTTCGTAGGTTGTTGGGTTAGTTCGTAGGTTGTTGGGTTAGTTCGTAGGTTGTTGGGTTAGTTCGTAGGTTGTTGGGTTAGTTTATAGGTTGTTGGGTTAGGTTGTAGGTTGTTGGGTTAGTTCTTAGGTTGTAGGGTTAGTTCGTAGGTTGTAGGGTTAGTTCGTAGGTTGTTGGGTTGGGCTGTAGGTTGTAGGGTTAGTTCGTAGGTTGTAGGGTTAGTTCGTAGGTTGTTGGGTTAGTTCGTAGGTTGTTGGGTTAGTTTATAGGTTGTTGGGTTAGGTTGTAGGTTGTTGGGTTAGTTCTTAGGTTGTAGGGTTAGTTCGTAGGTTGTAGGGTTAGTTCGTAGGTTGTTGGGT
>CM070443.1:37600631-37615631 GCA_036324595.1 Champsocephalus gunnari | reverse complement strand
CATGGTGTGTGTGTGTGTGTGTGTGTGTGTGTGTGTGTGTGTGTGTGTGTGTGTGTGTGTGTGTGTGTGTGTGTGTGTGTGTGTGTGTGTCCACACCTCAGAGGGAACATGTTTTCTTTTGTTTCTTGTTCTTTTTGTTTATTACCGCACAGACTTTATTCCAATTCAATCTACGATTTCAACCATATTCATTATTCACGTTAATACTGTTATATGTTTAAATATGTTTTTAATATTCTTGAATATCTTTTAATATATATATTTTTTTACATTTCTTTATAATAATAAATATTAATACATTTCATTTCCAAGTGCTTTTTCAGGGTTAGGTCAGGTGATCAAAGACGCGTTGCTTTTTTGTAAAAGTCCTCCTTATCTTCTTGTAGTTTCAAAAGTCTCTCATAAATCTAATCTAATCGATAGATTTATGATAGAAAATGATACAAGTAGGGTAGACATGTGGATATTAACCGGCTGAACAAAACGTGCATTTATCTAACAGCTACGTTCCCACAGATCTTATTTGGAGCTATTTTCTAAATCCTCTGGAGAAATCTCATTGCTTTCTGTGGAGGGAAGCCATGCGCAGCTTACTTCCTGGTTTTAGGACGCGTCTCTCGTCTGCTCTTCACACACCACACTTTTCGCGGCACACGTACTTACAGCCAATCAGCTCTGAGTGATGTGAGATGGCGTATGGTGGGGATGGCAGCTCTATGCCCCTATGGTCATTATTTGTTGCCACACACATTAAATAGGACAATACTCTGAGCATGCGCAGTGTAGTTTTTGCAGTCACCGTTCACTCAGACAGGGAGAGGGAGGGGCAGGATCGGGTTTGTCCCACATGGCTCTAAACAGCTCAACAGGCACACACTGTAGACACTAACTAGAAGAACACAGACTAAAACAGCAATGAGACGAATCAGATGATTAAACATGAACTTACAATATATTTTATTTTTTTGTAATCATTATATTTAATACTTTCTGCTGACACTGTGCCCCACCTGCCCCTAAGGACCAGTCGCCACTGAAGGTATACACATTCACCAACAACTAGTTGTTAATCAGCAGTTTAGTAGCTCTTTATTAGTCATTATAAAACACTTAGTAATGCCTTATTCTACATGACCGTATTCTACACGTAATAAGCCATTAGTTGAGTTTTTCCTCAATAACCCTCTAATTAGTGCTGATTCATTGCAAGTAAGGAAGTTGTTGTACGTGAGTTGTGGTCTTAATATGCTCAATACAGGCAGTAGTACCACTACACCAAGTCAAAGTCCTCGTACATGTCAATAAACCTGATTCTGAAGTAACACACACAGAGCTAACTTTCCTCCTCTCATTTCTCCCAGTGGGTGATGGGTTTGATGTTCTTCCTGTTCCCTGTCGCCTCGTTGTGGTTGCGGGCCTCCTACCTGCCGGTCCATGTGTTCTGCGGTCTGGTTCTGGTGGTGATGTCCATCGGCACCAGCCTGCTGGGCATCACGGAGGAACTGCTCTTCAGCATCATGTAGGTCTGAGTCATGGCCAACCGTGGAAACACAGTTCCTCCTCAGGAACGTGATGCCATGAGGCCCAACGTGACTTTTCTCTATAGGGAAGATCCAGGGAAAGATTAAGGAAGGATCCAGGGATAATCTAGGAAGGATCCAGGAAAGATCCAGAGATAATCTAGGAAGGATCCAGGAAAGATCCAGGGATAATCTAGGAAGGATCCAGGAAAGATCCAGAGATAATCTAGGAAGGATCCAGGAAAGATCCAGAGATAATCTAGGAAGGATTCAGGAAAGATCCAGAGATAATCTAGGAAGGATTGAGGGAAGATGAATGGAAGATCTTCTAGGTAATGTCCAAGGAAGATCCAGAGATAATCTAGGAAGGATCCAGGGGAGATCCAGGGATAATCTAGGGATTATCTGGGACGAATATCCAGGGAAGACCCAGTTATTTCACTTGTTAGGAGTCAGGCCATTTTGGCTTCGTGCACCACAGATAGGGGTGTAACGGTATCCGTATTCGTCCCGTACCGTCACGGTTCGGACGTCACCCCTAATCACAGAGCAACTTTAACCCAAATGTGAAAGCCACCCTTCGGACGCTGTACCCAGTTCTCTCTCCACATCCATGCGTCACGCTGGAGTTGAATGTAGTGTCCTAACTCTGTCTCTCTCTTCCTTTGTCTCTGGACTCAGGCCGAGCTACTCCACATTCCCTGCTGAGGGGGTTCTGGCCAACGTCCTGGGTCTGGTGCTGGTTCTATTCGGAGTGGTTCTGTGCTACCTGATCACCAGGGAAGAGTTCAGACGTCCACCGAACCCAGAGGAAGAGTCTCTGTCCGTCCACTTCAAGACCCTGACTGAGGGGGGTACTCCCAACTCGCCTTGACCTAAACGTGATGGTCTGACCCCCCCGCCTTCCAGTCAAGCTATACGACCTTCAGTTACTGAATTAAAACCCTATGGTGAACCTAAGGAATCAAGTCTCAAGTCAAACTAATCGTCTGTTCAGAAACTCTTACACTACTCGGACAGAGCAATCCAAGTCTCTTTAATCCAGACGTATTCTTACTTCCCAACACGTGAATGTACCTTAAAACCTGACCATTCAAACACTAAACAGTATCATGCTTACCAGGCGCGTTAATTATCAGTAGTGAGAGTTAGCCCAAATGAAGCAGTGAGCATTAGTTGCGTTCCCCGGCCGTCAGTATTTAGATCAAGTTGGAAAATCAGGTGTGCTGGATTCAGTCCTCTGTTCAGTGAGCTGGAAACGTCCGTAAATCATCAATATTGAATATTTGTCTGCCATTAAGAGAACAGATATTTTATTTATATATTGAACATCCTTGGCACCTACATGTATTTCCCGTTGAATCAAAGTGTCTACATATAAGTATCGTATCTGTGTAAAGAAGTACGCAGCTTTATGTATATTTTGGAGAAATTAAAAGTCAGATTTATGCCAACGATTACTCTCACATTCGACCATCGTAGTTTTACTCTCTTCTGCCATCCTTTATTTCACTATTTGGATAAATCACTTATTGAATCGATCATCCGAGTCGAATCAGACTCCGTTAAGTTTAAGGATAACGCTCACACTACTGTATTTGTACTTGTATTGGATGTCCTGTACGATCTTTATCTGTCTGTCCACATTACCAGAGTATATCTGTCTGTATTTCAATGGACTGTCCTGTTAACGATGTCCGTCCAGTGTGAGTGTGGTTACTTGATGCCTTTTTAACAGAGTATGTTATATGAATGTTGTTTAAATATATATATACTTAACATGTATATGTCGTGTTTGACCTCAGGTCTCCGCACCAGTGCCTAAATAACAGCTGTCTCTGAAAATGATTGTTTAATGTTGTCGTGCCAACTTTGCTACGGAAGTCTTTATCTCATCGGGACAACGTGGAATAAATACAGATGTGTTCAACGGCTGAGTTGTTTTGGTCCAATTTCTTTTAACTGACTTATTCTGATGTTACACGACATGATAAAGCTTCAGCTGGTATAACACACAAAATGCTTGCATGTTTTAGATGCCACACCGGGGGGTTGTATCAGAACAGAAATGTACGGTGGCCCACAGGTGCAATGTTCTACAACAGCCCAGAATAAAAATACACTTTTAAGTATTCAGTCTTGGTCAAAATACTTCTTCCACGGCTGTACAGAAGGGGGAAAGATAGATTTACACAACGTCTTCCATTCAGTTTTATTCCTCTTTGTAAGGTTCACAAGTGCTGACACTCATATTGTTTACATTTTTTAATAATGATGTCCTTTTGGTTTTCCTGTGTTTCAAAGTATCTGACACACAGTAACTCTGTATTACCTGGCGTTACACATCCCACATGAGCATCACAACACTTTGCTTGATTGACAGCTGTCGTCCCACACCGACTGGCTTTCTGACCCAATCACATACAACTTTAAGCTAGTCTTGAACCAATTCACTTGTAATGTCCTTCATGAATCAGATCCAAACCCAACAGAGCGTTGGCACACCTCGTCACAGATGGAAACTCCTGAGCAGTAAGAAATAACGGCAGTGACTGTCAGCGGTTCATCAGCAGCTCTCAAACCAAGAGGCTGATTCTTTAGAAACATGAACAGAAATGTACATAAAACGCTTTAATGTGCATAAAATACAATAAAACTGCAAAACCAACTCTGAACTGTGAGCTATGTTAGCATCTGTGGTTATCGATCGCTCTATTCTCACTTCTTCAGTTTAAGTTGATGACATTAACCACTTGATTTCTTTAAACGATGTATCCTTGATTTCAAACAGAGGTAGGTAAAAGCATGTTTCTTATTTCTATCACACCACTGTTGCTTTTAGCCTGAAGCGAGCTAATGAAGCTAACATTAGCGCAATTAATCAGCAGAAAACGGCATGGCCTTTTTAATGATACTAACACACGAGAAACGTGTAAAATAGATTTTAAATATGCACTTGATGGCTACATATGGAGTTAAAAACAAGGCAGACATTTGGTTTAGTTTTAACCCCCCAAAAATGCTAATAAAACGCCTTGTGGTGCAGACAGCTAGTTAGCGCTAGCATTTTACTCCAGGCTACGGGTATGGTGGATTTAGGGGAGTATTGTGGGGGTGGGTTGGCTAACCAGATGTGCATGTATGTTGTCTGTATTCATGTTTCTTGCATTGAATGTTTTTGTCGTTGGACCCCCTCGAAAACAAGGTATTTCCCCTTAAATAAAGTTGAATCAGTGGCTAACAGCTAACGGCTAGCAACCTGTGACAGAACTGCAACTGAAAGCCACACCGTTAGTTATGCATGACTTTAATCCCTAATATAATTTCAACAGGTTTAAAGTCCATCCCTCATTAAGATGTCAGTTTGCTTAATCTAGACCAAAGCAGGTTTGATCAGGCTGTAAACATGTTTATGGGCAGGGCTGCACATAACTGGTGCGCAGGCCTCGCCGAAAAAGGAGCACCGGATCATTTGAAAAAAGCGCACCAACATTGAGAGAGAGAGAGAGATAGAAAAGAGAGAGAGAGAGAGAGATAGAAAAGAGAGATGAGAGAGAGAGAAAAGAGAGAAGAGAGAGAGAAAAGAGAGAGAGAGAGAAGAGAGGGATAGAAGAGAGAGAGAAAAGAGAGCGAGAGAGAGAGAGAGAAAAGAGAGATGAGACAGAGAGAAAAGAGAGAAGAGAGAGAGAAAAGAGAGAGTGAGAGACAGATAGAAAAGAGAGAGAGAGAGAGAGAGAGAAAAGAGAGAGAGAAGAGAGAGAGAGAAAAGAGAGAAGAGAGATAGAAAAAAGAGAGAGAGAGATAGAAAAAAAGAGAGAGAGAGAGATAGAAAAGAGAGAGAGAGAGAGAGATAGAAAAGAGAGATGAGAGAGAAAAGAGAGAGAGAGAAGAGAGGGATAGAAGAGAGAGAGAAAAGAGAGAGAGAGAGAGAGAGAGAGAGAGAAAAGAGAGATGAGACAGAGAGAAAAGAGAGAAAAGAGAGAGAGTGAGAGAAAGAGAGAGAGAGATAGAAAAGAGAGAGAGAGAGATAGAAAAGAGAGAGAGAAGAGAGAGATAGAAAAGAGAGAGATATTTGCGAGTTGCATAAGAGCTGGTAAGATAGCAGGGTTTCCCACACATAGACTTTACTTGGGCACCCCTGCTTATGGGGATGGACTCGCCCTGATCGTGAACAACAACGATAGAGATGCCAGCTACACCGTTGAAAGTCACAAACGGCACAAATATCGTTGAATGTCACGTATTGATTCTACTCCAGCTTTAGCACCACTGATGGTTGCTGAGTTACGATCGGACAATCACTGTTTTGGGGCTCAGTTTGATTCGATTTGAGCCAATCACCAGCTAGCCGTGTTAGCACTATGTTTCCATGGCAGTGAATGCAAAAGGTCCTGCTATACCACAGGGGATCCATGTGGTATAGCAGGACCTCAGGACTAAAGAATATTAAAAAGGCCTTTGTAGCGAAAGACAAACATAAGTCTACCTGAAGCAGAAGGTCTGATAACCTCAAAGCGTGTTTCTAGATGCGAAAAGGAAAATCCAAAAGTTTTATACAGTTTTAAGAGAAACAATATTTATACATATATAACTTAAAAAAGATAAATATCACTTATTTTAGTTCTTATATACGGTCAGCCAGTGCTTCTTCAATAACCGGGTCTTCAAGGACCGGATCAGAGCCTGGATCCAGGTTTCCAGTCGTGCAGGAGCTTCAGATTTAACATGGATATCTTCATTCGACGGCAGACACTGAGCTGATGGCGGGTCCAGTCTCTCCGAATACATCTCATCTAGAGTTTGTGAACATGGCAGAAGAACCAGGCATCCAGAGACTTCAGATTGAAACCACAAAGAACGTTCTTTAAGTGCTACCTGATGTCTCTTTTGTGTTTACTCCTGAATCCCAAGCTACCCTTCTCTTGTGTGCCGATGTGTCTTTGTCTCTGGCTTCACAGTGAACATGTTCTGGATGAAACACATTTGAAGAACTTCTGTTTTCCCCTACACAATAAAGAATTCACTACGTCTGTAAAGAAGTGCGTTAATAACTCTCCAGCTCTCTCTCTTCACCTTCAACCCCTTTGTGTCTGAGAGCACCACACACCAGCAACTCCTTCACGTGTGTGTTCTTACCCTCATTTCACATTTATTGCGCCTTGCCCCTCTACACGTGGTACAATCTAGTTCATTTCCAGCTCATCCCCGACTGAATACTTCCACAGCCGTTGGGACTATCGGAACATCTTGAGTGCTTGACCCTCTTCCCTTTTCTCCGACCTAACGCGTAAACCCTTCTCTAAACGTTGGACTCCACAAAAGGTCTTTTTGGTTTGACCGGAGACGTCGGGCTTGTCTTTCTCGGTTTGTCCGAGCCGCTGTGGATCACCGGCAGCGTCCGAGCAACTTTCACATCCCGGTACGACGGGTTCTGACTGGCCACCTTCCCCGACCCCTCGCCCTGAGGATAGTGGTCTCGCTGGTTGTCGTTGTGCGCGTTGTTGTTGCTGCGGTTGTAGAAGGCGATGGAGGATGGACCGAAGCCTCCCTGGTTGTTCGGGGTTTTGCTCGGCGACGTGACGACGGTGTCCACCGACGACACGGCCCAGGATCTGGACGGGCTGAGGCAGGAAGCAGATCCAGACGTTGTTTGTTGCGGAAACTGCTGTTGGACCCTCGCTGTCCTGTCCACTACGCCCATAAAAGGAGTGTTCCTGGACGACCGCCCCGCCTCTCCGGGGTAAGTCCCGCCTCCCACCATGCAAACTTCAGACTGGGGGGAGGAGATCAGGAAGAGGTCGTCGTGGTACCCCCCAGCGGTGTTTAGATCCAAAGGGATGTCCATGTGCTGGGCGGAGGCCGAGGTCCTGAAGCCGGGGTTGGGGATGCTGCCACTGGAGAACCGGACGCTGGAGCTCTGGGAGTGAACCAGTGCCCGGGGGGGAGGAGCGGGGGAGGAGTTAGGGTGGGAGCTGAGGGGGCGTCGTACCGCCCCCTGATGGTGGTACTGGTAATCATGCGACGGTGTGAGATTTTCAGGCGGTAACTCGGTAACCTCCATGGGGTAGTACGCAGCCTTGGATTGGTTGCGACTGAACTGATGTGCCGTGACGAACCTGTTCACGCCCGCCGACCTCTCGCCTCCCCCATCCCTCCCATAGGCTCCCGAACTTAAACCAGTCTGGACCATATCGAGGGGGTAAATCCCTTCCCCGAGCTCTGCCAGTTCCTGTGGTAGCTGGCCGAACTGCGAGTAAACAGAACCTCCCAGAACCATCCCGGAGTTTGCAGAGGAAGTGGGCTGACTGGTTCTGATCACGTGGGCCTTGGTGGGCTGGAGCCACTGGTTCTGAGCAGGGTTCTCGAGCTGAAAGGACCTCTGGTTGGACTGGTGGTGTCCCTGGATCTGCTCTGAGGGGTGAGGAGCCGACTGTGGATGCTGTGTCAGACCATTTCCTGAGAATGAAGGCGTGCTTTCGTGCATCGGTGAGGAAGGCGGACTGAACTGGTGGCTGGGACTGGGATGGTGCGGGTACAGGTGAGTGGGAGACAGGGAGCAGGGTGATGGACCCCCAGGCCGACAGTGGGGGTCCAGGCTTTGAACCACAGTTGAAGGGTGGTTGTGACTCCCTTCTTCCTCCTCCTCCTCTTCCTCAGATCCCCACTTCCTGTCCGGATCCTGCAGAAACTCTGAGTCTCGAGCCACGTTTTGTTGATAGACCCCATGGGACGGGGGAAGTTGGGGGTCTTGTAGTTGATACACTCCATGGGATAGTGGAGGTTGGGGGTCTTGTAGTTGATACACTCCATGGGACGGGGGAAGTTGGGGGTCTTGTAGTTGGTACACTCCATGGGACGGGGGAAGTTGGGGGTCTTGTAGTTGATACACTCCATGGGACGGGGGAAGTTGGGGGTCTTGTAGTTGATAGACTCCATGGGACGGGGGAAGTTGGGGGTCTTGTGGTTGATACACTCCATGGGACGGGGGAAGTTGGGGGTCTTGTAGTTGATAGACTCCATGGGACGGGGGAAGTTGGGGGTCTTGTAGTTGATACACTCCATGGGATGGGGGAAGTTGGGGGTCTTGTAGTTGATAGACTCCATGGGACGGGGGAAGTTGGGGGTCTTGTAGTTGATACACTCCATGGGACAGCAGGTGAGGGTCTTGTTGTTGGGCCGCCTGACGACACTCCTCTTTGACCCGGGTCAGGAGGCGCTGGATCTCCCGGTTGGACGGGCAGAGGCAGCTGGCCTCGATCAGATCCTCCAGAGCGGCATGGCACTGTCTGCACAGAGAGAGGAGCAGAAGTCAGTCCTGAAGTAACTATCTATCAGGCTGCAGGACTCTGATGATCCAGCTTGTAACCGGAACACAAACTAAACAAACCAACAACTTGACTCACGATATCAATACAAAACTGATCGTATCGCAAGACCCAGGAATGAATCATCTTTTCCACGATGTACCCACGGCTGGAAGCGGCGACAAGTGACTTCAATTAGGAATAACTATCAAGGAATATGTGCATCGTGTGAAGGCTTTCAGCCGGACATCCACCAATGAGACCATGGCATAACTCATGGGAGCAGTTCAACATTTGATTAGGGTTAGTTTATCTGATCATTCATTATTTGTTTAATCCAGGGCTGGGGAACCTCCGGCCTCCGGGCCGTATACGGCCCGCGAGACAATTTGGTGCGGCCCTCGGGGTAATTTATAAACACACGCAAAAAAGAAAAAAATTAAAGAAATCTAGACCGCAAAATAATTAAACAAGCGAGTGCCTGTTTTTCCTGGCCAAGGTTAGGGTCCTTGAACACAACACGAGCATCACGTGTCATCACGTGGTATAGGTCTCGTCTGACAGGAGTCCAGTTCTGCCGGAGAGCACCAGAACGCGGCTCCGGCTCTTCAGACATTGCAGCACCCATAAGGAGCCGTACACATGCTGCAGTTCCTGCGTGTCTGGGTCTCCAGCTGAGAGCCAGAGGAGATCTGCTCTCCGTCACCCTGAGCAGACAGGCACCAACTGGGTCTCCAGCTGAGAGCCAGAGGAGATCTGCTCTCCGTCTCACTGAGCAGACAGGCACTAACTGGGTCTCCAGCTGAGAGCCAGAGGAGATCTGCTCTCCGTCTCACTGAGCAGACAGGCACTAACTGGGTCTCCAGCTGAGAGCCAGAGGAGATCTGCTCTCCGTCACCCTGAGCAGACAGGCACTAACTGGGTCTCCAGCTGAGAGCCAGAGGAGATCTGCTCTCCGTCACACTGAGCAGACAGGCACTAACTGGGTCTCCAGCTGAGAGCCAGAGGAGATCTGCTCTCCGTCACACTGAGCAGACAGGCACTAACTGGGTCTCCAGCTGAGAGCCAGAGGAGATCTGCTCTCCGTCACCCTGAGCAGACAGGCACTAACTGGGTTGTTATCATTAGCATCTGGTTAGCTAGCTATGCTAACGAATATAAGGCACATCTTTATATGATGATTATAGTTATAAAAAAAATAAGAGAATAAAGTAAACAGGTATAAAATAGGCTACTATATGACAGAAACAAAAGAATAATACGGTTTGAAAGGGGAGTGATTTTTAAAATATTCATAAAGAAAAATAAATCTGCTTACAGTTGTGTTTCATCTGATGCTGAGAGATGTCTCCACAGAGCTCCTCATGTTGCTCTCAAAGTGCTCCAGATCGATGCTTTCAACTTCAACATTTAAAAAAAGTCTTCCCGGGGGAGCATGCCCCAGGACCCCCCCTAGAGGAGGTGAGGTCCCCCCCCTCACTTAAATCATGTTCACATGGATAGGAAACTAAATACATTTGCATACATCCTGTGTCAATATCTTTCTGTGTTGGTGGTCACGCCACACCGTGCACGTGCATGCATGCCACACCGTGCACGTGCATGCATGCGCGAGTCATGGTGAGATATCTGGACTAAGAGGTTGCTTTTTCTCTGCACAGAATGAAATGAATGGGCTGTGATTTTAGTTCTTCTAAGCAGAGGTCAGTAACGTGTACGGCCCTCGGAGGATATTGTAAACATTGAAATGGCCCTTGAGAGGAAAAAGGTTCCCCCCCCCTGGTTTAATCCAACAACGTGTCTCCATGGTTACCTGCGTCCTCGCTTGGCTCGCGCTCGGGCGTAAAATGCTTCGTAGGATTTCGCCTTCAGCTCCAGAGCTCTGGTGGCAAACTCCTCGGCCAGCCCGAAGTCCTGCAGCAAAGAGAAACGGGTCGCGTCAGCACGATGGAATAACATCGATACACAGTGAGGCGATACGTGCGGCTCAGAGTCGGACTGACGTTCGTCTTGCGGCGGCAGCGCGACAGGTTGAGCAGGACACACACTCGGAGCTGCCGGAACGTCTTCACGTCGTCACACGGGAACTTCTGCAGAGCCGCCTGGTAGGAGAGAGAGGCCTCCTGCACCGAGCCCAGCTGCAGAGCACACGCATTATCATTGTGTGTGTGGATTTGTCTCTGTGTGTGTGTGTGTGTGTGTGTGTGTGTTATTCCTTTACCTTGTACAGTCGGTCTCCCTCTTGGATCAGTTTACTGAGCAGAACCATCATGATGTCGGGTTTAGACGTCGCCATGGCCCAGGTCGCTGGTCCTACACACACACACACACACACACACACACACACACACACACACACACACACACACACACACACACACACACACACACACACACACACACACACACACACACACACACACACACACACACACACACACACACACACACAGCCACAGACAGACACACACACAGCCACAGACAGACACACACACAGCCACAGACACACACACACAGACACACACACACACACACACACACACACACACACACACACACACACACACACACACACACACACACACACAGCCACAGACACATACACACACACAGCCACACACACACACACACACACACACACACACACACACACACACACACATACAGCCACACACACACACACCACAGACACACACACACACACACAGCCACACACACACACCACACACACACACAGCCACAACACACACACACACACACACACACACACACCACACACACACACACACACACATACACACACCACACACACACACACACACACACACACACACACACACACACACACACACACACACACCACACACACACACACACACACACACACACACACACACACACACACACACACACACACACACATGAATGTGATATCTTTATAATAGTTTGAGAAGAAGCGTCAAGAGGAGAGTGTGTGTAGCAGAACCACGAGGCCGTTCATAAATCAGCGTGTGTTCTTTGAGACACGTCTCGCTCCACGTCGACCGGCACCCGGACGCGTTGTTGTGAGTGAAGCCGTCGCTCCAGAGAAGGAGTGGGCGATGTTTACCTATCTTGGCCCCCTTCCTGAGCAGAGCGATGACGGCCGAGGTGTTCCTGCAGCCGACGGCTCGGTCCAGAGGCCTCATCCCGCTGCAGTCCACGTGCTCCACGGAGGCGCCGTGATCCACCAGCAGCTGCACCTGGAACACAGGGGGGGGGGCGGGGGCTAAGCAACAGCTGAAGACACTGGATCAGCGTTCTGTTGCAGCATCGCTTTCAACCGGTCTTTAATCGGCACTATGTATTCATGCGTATATTGATTTGTTTGTATTTATATTCGTAATATCGATTCTGCTCCTCACCACTTCCGGGTCTCCACGAAACGCAGCGAGGTCCAGAGGCGTGCGTCCGCTGCGGTCTGCGTGACTGGTGGCGGCGCCTCGACCCACGAGCAATCTGACCAATGAGAGACGACCTTTCAGACACGCCCAGCTGAGCGGAGTCAGACCCTCTCGGTCCGCCTGGTCCAGAGCCGCTCCTAAAACCAGAGAGACGTCAGCGCGAGGACTCAACCCTGAGTCAGCACTTCATCACTTCCTGTCTGTCTGAAGGCCGACGATTGGTTGAATGTGATTTTGGTTGTTCGGGGCAAATAAGTTGACTATTTATTTCTCAGAATCTCACTTTTTTCTGAATTGAAACCCATTTCGTCAAAATGTTGCTTTTTTCTCAGAATTTCAGAATCTGACAATTTTTCTTAGAATTTGACTTTATTTTTTAACTTTTTTCTCAGATTCTGAACTTCGTCTCAGATTCTGTTCTCAGTGTTCCAGAATGAGCTGTTACCCTGATCCAGGAGCAGCTGGGCCGTGTCTTCGTGCCCCTCGGAGGCGGCCGCCATCAGAGGAGTTCGACCCTGCTGATCCACAGAGTTCACCTCCACCCCCCGACTCAGCAGCAGCTCCACCACCTGGCGGACAGACAGGTGTTCACTGTGTGTGTGTGTGTGTGTGTGTGTGTGTGTGTGTGTGTGTGTGTGTGTGTGTGTGTGTGTTGGTATATACAGTATGTTTTGTGTTATTCTGTTGTGCCACATGTATTGTTGATATTTATGTATAGTGTTGATTTTTGTTCTCCGTGTGCGGAATGCTTTGGCAATACTATGTTTAAAAGGTGGCCATGCCAATAAAGCCCCTTTGTAGTGTGTGTGTGTGTGTGTGGTGTGTGTGTGTGTGTGTGTGTGTGTGTGTGTGTGTGTACCTGTCTGTCTCCTCTCCTCACAGCGCTGAACAGAGGTTTCTCCCCCCTCTTGTTGCTCTGCTCCACAGACGCTCCCTGATCCAGAAGCATCCTGCAGGCGGACAGACGCCCACTTCCTGCTGCTGCTGTCAGCGCTACACACACACACACACGCACACACACACATGCACACGCACACGCACGCACACACACACACAATTAAAAACAAATTACCTTTACGAGTCTTTTCACATGAGTTAAAATAAAGCAATATTAAAGAACAGAAGAAAGATATTGAGCGATGTGTGTGTGCTGCAGTGCTCAGTCCCGCCACCAGAGGGCAGTGCTCAGTCCCGCCACCAGAGGGCAGTGCTCAGTCCCTCCACCAGAGGGCAGTGCTCAGACCCGCCACCAGAGGGCAGTGCTCAGTCCCTCCACCAGAGGGCAGTGCTCAGTCCCTCCACCAGAGGCTCCACAGGGCAGTGCTCAGACCCGCCACCAGAGGGCAGCTCCCCCGCACTCAGTCCCTCCACCAGAGGGCAGTGCTCAGTCCTCCCAGAGGGCAGTGCTCAGTCCCGCCACCAGAGGGCAGTGTTCAGTCCAGCAACGACTGAAAGCCTCTCGCTTTAATGAATGTTTAAATGTGAGTGAATATCTTTGGACGTTTCAACAGCTTTGATTCCAGATCTGTATCTGACGGATCGACCGCCTTCAGGAAGCCTCCACGTGTTTGACGTCAGAGCTTATTCCAGGCGTCTCGCCAAGAACACATTTCACACGCTTCTTTCACACCGTGTGCAAACGTGCTGACTCATCCGCAGACGGTAGCACTCGTCCTCTCTGCTGTCAGCGACCACACACACCTTCAGGCAGGCTCAGTGTGTGTCCTCGCTGCTTGTTCATACACACACACACACACACACACACACACACACACACACACACACACACACACACACACACACACACACCTTCATTCAGGCAAGCACATGATCAACATGTAGAGTCTAGGCCCGACAGTTTAAATGTTATACATCATAATAAAAATATAGGTTTTATAGATCTAGAGAAACTAGAACTAAAAGCTCAGTGTGTGTCCTTGCTGCTTATTCACACACCACACACACCACACTCACACACACACACACCACACACACACACACACACACACACACACACACACACACACACACACACACACACGCACACACACACACACACACACACACACACACACACACCCACCACACCACCACACCACACACACCACACACACACACACACTGCGCTGTATTAATAACTCATAGTGTGTTAGGCCCGTCCACACAGAGACGATATCAGTTGTATCCGCTAACGTTCTCTATCGTATAGACCACATGTGTCAAACTCGAGGCCCGGGGGCCAAATCAGGCCCGCGGTGGATTTAATTTGGGCCCACAGGATAATTTCTAATCACTGTTAGATCTGGCTCTCCGGTATCTCACACCTTCCCTCCATCCTGAGGGTCTCCTCGCTCAGAGCCTGAGCCCACACATTGATGACCTTGAGCCCACACATTGATGACCTTGAGCCCACACATCGATGACCTTGAGCCCACACAGTGATGACCTTGAGCCCACACATCGATGACCTTGAGCCCACACATCGATGACCTTGAGCCCACACATCGATGACCTTGAGCCCACACATCGATGACCTTGAGCCCACACATCGATGACCTTGAGCCCACACATCGATGACCTTGAGCCCACACATCGATGACCTTGAGCCCACACATCGATGACCTTGAGCCCACACATCGATGACCTTGAGCCCACACATTGATGACCTTGAGCCCACACATTGATGACCTAGCCCCCGAGAGGAGACGCCAAGTATCTGAGCTAGCACCTCAG
>CM070443.1:37590631-37593131 GCA_036324595.1 Champsocephalus gunnari | reverse complement strand
ACTAACAAAGCTCTTATATACTATCAAAGCTCTTATATACTAACAAAGCACTTATATACTAACAAAGGACTGGCTCCTCTAAAGCCAGTTGAGTAGCACTTGAAATGCTTGGCTCTATGAAACCTGATGTACTTTATGATTCTGTTTTCTTCCAGGTTGTGTCTTCCTGGTGGAACGCACTTATTGTCGCTCTGGTATTCAGTTCACACTCAGCTATCTTCAGATCTGCCCAGGTGACTGGATAGTTGTCGTTGATCCGTCAACACGCTAACATGCTTACAATACTAAGAGACTTATGTTTGGCTTGTTCACCATCTGAGAGTAGCACGTTAGCACGTTAGCACGTTAGCATTTCTTAATTAGAACAAAGATATGTAAGTCTGAGGCACATGGGGGTATTTTGTAGAACATGTTTTAACAATCCTTGTCCTGACACACCCCCACGCACGCACACACACACCACACGCACACACCCCCACGCACGCCCGCCCGCACACGCACGTACACGCACACACACACGCACACATACGCATGCACGCACACACACGCGTGCACGCGCACACACACACGCACACACGCACGCACGCACACACACACACAAACGCACGCACGCACACACACACACACACACACACACCCCAACACTACCTGCTGGTCGGTGAGTGGATGAAGCGATGACACGGCGACGTTGAGCAGCGGCTGAACTCTCTGGAAAGATGACTGGGTGGGAAAACGCATGTTGAGCTGCAGCAGGTACACCTCTGCTAGACTCACAGGAAGCACCTGCACACACACACACACACACACACACACACACACACACACACACACACACACACACCACACACACACACACACACACACACACACACACACACACACACACACACACACACACACACACACACACACACACACACACACACACACACACACACACACACACACACACACACACGCGCGTCACTTAAACATATTACAAAACGGTTAATCATCTGTATAACTGCATCATATTTAGTATTCCACTCCTCAGCATAATACCTGCTTTATATTTTGTTGTCCCCTCTTCTTCATGTCTCTTCTACATCAACATGTGTCCCCTCTTCTTCATGTCTCTTCTACATCAACATGTGTCCCCTCTTCTTCATGTCTCTCCTACATCAACATGTGTCCCCTCTTCTCCATGTCTCTTCTACATCAACATGTGTCCCCTCTTCTTCATGTCTCTTCTACATCAACATGTGTCCCCTCTTCTCCATGTCTCTTCTACATCAACATGTGTCCCCTCTTCTCCATGTCTCTTCTACATCAACATGTGTCCCCTCTTCTTCATGTCTCTCCTACATCAACATGTGTCCCCTCTTCTTCATGTCTCTTCTACATCAACATGTGTCCCCTCTTCTTCATGTCCCTTCTACATCAACATGTGTCCCCTCTTCCTCATGTCTCTTCTACATCAACATGTGTCCCCTCTTCTTCATGTCTCTTCTACATCAACATGTGTCCCCTCTTCTCGTGTCTCTTCTACATCAACATGTGTCCCCTCTTCTTCGTGTCCCTTCTACATCAACATGTGTCCCCTCTCCTTCATGTCCCTTCTACATCAACATGTGTCCCCTCTTCTTCATGTCCCTTCTACATCAACATGTGTCCCCTCTTCTTCATGTCTCTTCTACATCAACATGTGTCCCCTCTTCTCCATGTCCCTTCTACATCAACATGTGTCCCCTCTTCTCCATGTCTCCTCTACATCATCATGTGTCCCCTCTTCTCCATGTCTCTTCTACATCAACATGTGTCCCCTCTTCTTCATGTCTCTTCTACATCAACATGTGTCCCCTCTTCCTCATGTCCCTTCTACATCAACATGTGTCCCCTCTTCTTCATGTCCCTTCTACATCAACATGTGTCCCCTCTTCTTCATGTCTCTTCTACATCAACATGTGTCCCCTCTTCTTCATGTCTCTTCTACATCAACATGTGTCCCCTCTTCTCCATGTCTCTTCTACATCAACATGTGTCCCCTCTTCTCCATGTCTCTTCTACATCAACATGTGTCCCCTCTTCTTCATGTCTCTTCTACATCAACATGTGTCCCCTCTTCTCCATGTCCCTTCTACATCAACATGTGTCCCCTCTTCTCCATGTCTCCTCTACATCAACATGTGTCCCCTCTTCTTCATGTCTCCTCTACATCATCATGTGTCCCCTCTGTGTAAAGACTCTCTCTGACAGAGGGGATTATGGGTAATGCTGCAATGACCTGTTTGGTGTTTCAGCCAATCAGAGACAGGCTCTGGTTACATCTGAGAGCTGTGATATACTGATGAAGGAGAGGATGGTAGGGGACCTTTAACTCCCGACCTCCAGCTGTCCCCCTCACCTTGAAGCTGGAGCTCTTCAGGACTAGGCACCCCCCCCTGGATCAGGTCTAGGGTCAGCTTCAGGTACAGGTAGGAGCCCCGGCTCAGAGCCTGCAGGTGAGAGGTCAGCTTGGACA
>CM070443.1:37580631-37585631 GCA_036324595.1 Champsocephalus gunnari | reverse complement strand
TAGACCCTCTGTCCTCAGACCCTCTGTCCTTAGACCCTCTGTCCTTAGACCCTCTGTCCTCAGACCCTCTGTCCTCAGACCCTCTGTCCTCAGACCCTCTGTCCTCAGACCCTCTGTCCTTAGACCCTCTGTCCTTAGACCCTCTGTCCTCAGACCCTCTGTCCTCAGACCCTCTGTCCTCAGACCCTCACATCGTACAAGGAAACTCTTCCAGAGAAACCCCACAGTCTAAGGGAACATGGAGAACCCTCAGGAGAGCAGCAGAGGAGGATCCTCTCCAGGACGGACAGACTGCAGTAGATGCCGTGTGTGAATTGAAGAGATAATACATTTTACAGCGTAGAGACCGAATGTTAGGAAATGCACGTGTCTGTGATGAGAGGATGAATCCACGAGGAAGGTTAGGTAGGTTGAGACATACGAGGAAGTTGACCGGGTGTGTGCATACATAAAAAAAACTAAAACTTAAAACACAGATAGAGAACTATTTTAAGAAACTATAATAACATCGAGAAAATATATAACACAATATTCCGCTGTAATTCTATGTTATTCTCAGCAGGGTTCAGAGTCTCTCTCAGAATAATTAAAGACGTCTTCATGTCTGGAGAAACTCACTGGGGGTCCCAACATGTAAGAGCCCGAGGCCCCTGGATTTCATTAAGCAATGGAAGACATTGGGTTTGTTTACCCTCTGCATGCATAAACAATAACAATGTAAAACAGGGTGTGACAGCAGGGTTCAAATATATTGTTGTTGTTGTTGTTTACAGGTGTCCCAACCCTTTACCCGTTGATACTAAGTATATAAATGTGATATTGTTGACTCACGTTTGGGCAGCGTCTGGTTGCCGGTTGGCGAGATGCGGTTGCCATGACAACTGAGCGCCACCAGGCGGGCGATGATGGCGGTTTTCCCGAAGCCCATGTTGCCCACGATGATGACGCCTCGGCTGCTCGACGAATCAGAGCCGCGGAGACAAGCGTCCACTTCCTGGAAGAGCCACTCCCTGCCGCTGAACAGCCAATCGGACGAGAGGCTGGGAACCTCGAAGAGGAGGGGCTTCAGGTTCAGAGAGGGGGTGAAACGAACTGTAGGAGAGAGAGAGAGATATTGGGATATCGCTCAACAAAAACACCTGTTGGAACAAGCTTTTATATCGTGACAGCAGAACATCTTCCTCCGGTTCTAATCACACCTGTCGCACACCTTGGCAACACAAATCTAACACTGACAGAAACAAAGAGTTTCAGTACATTAGAATGGTTTAGCTTTAGCTCATTTGAAGCTTGTTTGGCCTACTAGCACTTTAAGTTGTTTTGCTTTTCTGAAGCTAATGTATTAGCACCTAAAGTGGGTTAGCTTTTCTGAAGCTAATGTATTAGCACCTAAAGTGGGTTAGCTTTTCTGAAGCTAATGTATTAGCACCTAAAGTGGGTTAGCTTTTCTGAAGCTAATGTATTAGCACCTAAAGTGGGTTAGCTTATTTGAAGCTAATGTATTAGCACCTAAAGTGGGTTAGCTTTTCTGAAGCTAATGTATTAGCACCTAAAGTGGGTTAGCTTATTTGAAGCTAATGTATTAGCACCTAAAGTGGGTTAGCTTATTTGAAGCTAATGTATTAGCACCTAAAGTGGGTTAGCTTTTCTGAAGCTAATGTATTAGCACCTAAAGTGGGTTAGCTTTTCTGAAGCTAATGTATTAGCACCTAAAGTGGGTTAGCTTTTCTGAAGCTAATGTATTAGCACCTAAAGTGGGTTAGCTTATTTGAAGCTAATGTATTAGCACCTAAAGTGGGTTAGCTTTTCTGAAGCTAATGTATTAGCACCTAAAGTGGGTTAGCTTATCTGAAGCTAATGTATTAGCACCTAAAGTGGGTTAGCTTATTTGAAGCTAATGTATTAGCACCTAAAGTGGGTTAGCTTATTTGAAGCTAATGTATTAGCACCTAAAGGGGTTAGCTTATTTGAGCTAATGTATTAGCACCTAAAGTGGGTTAGCTTTTCTGAAGCTAATGTATTAGCACCTAAAGTGGGTTAGCTTTTCTGAAGCTAATGTATTAGCACCTAAAGTGGGTTAGCTTTCTGAAGCTAATGTATTAGCACCTAAAGTGGGTTAGCTTATTTGAAGCTAATGTATTAGCACCTAAAGTGGGTTAGCTTATTTGAAGCTAATGTATTAGCACCTAAAGTGGGTTAGCTTTTCTGAAGCTAATGTATTAGCACCTAAAGTGGGTTAGCTTATCTGAAGCTAATGTATTAGCACCTAAAGTGGGTTAGCTTATTTGAAGCTAATGTATTAGCACCTAAAGTGGGTTAGCTTATTTGAAGCTAATGTATTAGCACCTAAAGTGGGTTAGCTTATTTGAAGCTAATGTATTAGCACCTAAAGTGGGTTAGCTTATCTGAAGCTAATGTATTAGCACCTAAAGTGGGTTAGCTTATCTGAGTTTGTATCTTTTTGTTTGATTGCACTTACTGTCACTGTGGATATTAGCTAAATGTAATACTGATGGTATGTGTGTGTGTGTGAGTGTCTGAGTGTGTGTGTGTGTGTGTGTGTGTGTGTGTGTGTGTGTGTGTGTGTGTGTGTGTGGTGTGTGTGTGTGTGTGTGTGTGTGTGTGTGTGTGTGTGTGTGTGTGTGTGTGTGTGTGTGTGGTGTGTGTGTGTGTGTGTGTGTGTGTGTGTGTGTGTGTGTGTTCACCTCTCTGGTCCTGTTGACTGCGACTCCCAGAGTCCTGTCTGGGCATCCTGAGGGAGGTGCGTGACGGGACGAGCCTCTGAGGATCATCCAGGTAGGACAGGTCCTCCAGGTGAGCAGAACTGGTGGCTGCAGGATGGAGAACGTTAGAATAAACACAACTCTGATACTGGACCACAACAAATAAACCCACAACCTGCAGGAAACACTCAATAAACACAAACTGCGGTCATCCTCCTTTTCCTTTCCTCATGTGTTGTTACGAGTTGAAGACAGGCAGGGTTAGTAGCCTATTGTTTCTTAAAAATGAATCTGATTTGAAATCTACAAATCCCAAAAGAGAGTAAACTCTGCCTCCTCTCCTGACACAGTGAGAAGCGTACCGCAGTGCGCTGCAGCTGAACTCCTGTAAAGCCTCAGAGCTGACTGTATCCTGTGTGTGTTTTCAGAAACGTCATACATGTCACTTCCTTCCTCTTTAGTTTTTATGAGACACGGAGAGGGGAAAAGAGGAAAGGGAGGATGACCCGGCGTTGGCTCAGTTTTTCATCATGTATATATATATACACATTATACAGTGCAGAAGTAAAGCTCAATATCAGCCTGTTTTTAGAAGTGTTTGTACTCTTTTTTTAGTGTAATGTGGAGAGAGCCAGGGACACTGTTCTCAGTTGTAATGCTAAGCTAGGCTACGCTCCAGAATCACACTTATTAATGTTGTTTTGTATTCCCAAGTTAAGAGCTGCTGGAACTACAGCTCGGTCACATGACTTCACGTCACCACCGCTAAGCTAAAGGAGGCTAATGTTGGGCTATAGAGGAACTACAGCACGGTCACATGACTTCACGTCACCACCGCTAAGCTAAAGGAGGCTAATGTTGGGCTATAAAGGAACTACAGCACGGTCACATGACTTCACGCCACCACCGCTAAGCTAAAGGAGGCTAATGTTGGGCTATAAAGGAACTACAGCACGGTCACATGACTTCACGTCACCACCGCTAAGCTAAAGGAGGCTAATGTTGGGCTATAAAGGAACTACAGCACGGTCACATGACTTCACGTCACCACCGCTAAGCTAAAGGAGGCTAATGTTGGGCTATAAAGGAACTACAGCACGGTCACATGACTTCTCGTCACCACCGCTAAGCTAAAGGAGGCTAATGTTGGGCTATAAAGGAACTACAGCACGGTCACATGACTTCACGTCACCACCGCTAAGCTAAAGGAGGCTAATGTTGGGCTATAAAGGAACTACAGCACGGTCACATGACTTCACGTCACCACCGCTAAGCTAAAGGAGGCTAATGTTGGGCTATAAAGGAACTACAGCACGGTCACATGACTTCACGTCACCACCGCTAAGCTAAAGGAGGCTAATGTTGGGCTATAAAGGAACTACAGCACGGTCACATGACTTCACGTCACCACCGCTAAGCTAAAGGAGGCTAATGTTGGGCTATAAAGGAACTACAGCACGGTCACATGACTTCACGTCACCACCGCTAAGCTAAAGGTGGCTAATGTTGGGCTATAAAGGAACTACAGCACGGTCACATGACTTCACGTCACCACCGCTAAGCTAAAGGAGGCTAATGTTGGGCTATACAGGAACTAATATTGACAAAATATCTGTCCTCTCACCAGCGACTGAGTTGGGGCGGGGCATCAAGTAGAGCGGGATGGAGTGGGTGGAGCCTGACGAGAGGGCGGAGCCTCTGTCCGGGTGGAGTTTGTTGAGGCTGTAAGTGGAGGCGGCCATGTTTTCCTCCACCAAGTACAGGAAGCCGTCGTTTCTACTCCCTGTTGCCTCCATACAGGAGACGTCAGCAGGACCCTGATCCCTCTCCGCCGCCGAGTCAGCAGAATAACTGGTCAACGTGGCTGAGAGAAGGAAACAGTTCAGTCATTGAACAGAGTGACATCACGATGGAACACTAGCTTCCTATCACCTGTTTTAAAGGTCTCCTTGTAGCCCCCCCCCTCTCTTCCAGCTGTTACTAAGGACATGTCTCTGAAGTGTCCTGCTCCAAACCCCAAACAGGTCCTTGTAGCCCCCCCCCCTCTCTTCCAGCTGTTACTAAGGACATGTCTCTGAAGTGTCCTGCTCCAAACCCCAAACAGGTCCTTGTAGCCCCCCCCCCTCTCTTCCAGCTGTTACTAAGGACATGTCTCTGAAGTGTCCTGCTCCAAACCCCAAACAGGTCCTTGTAGCCCCCCCCCCTCTCTCCAGCTGTTACTAAGGACATGTCTCTGAAGTGTCCTGCTCCAAACCCCAAACAGGTCCTTGTAGCCCC
>CM070443.1:37565631-37575631 GCA_036324595.1 Champsocephalus gunnari | reverse complement strand
TTTTCCCAAATCTTGAAACGTTGAGGCAGGCAGGATTTCAGATCTCTGCAGGGATCCCGATCCTCTTCTGTCTGAGCTCCTCCTTCTCCACAGAACACAAAGGAGGTGAGATAAGGAACATGGAGGTGTTCCAACTTTTGAAGCAGAAACAGTTAATAAACGTGCAAACACTCGGTAAAGTCCTCCAGTAAAAGTTGAGGAGTTTCTTCCAGAGGTGTAACCAGACCCCTCTGCAGCTGAGCTTCACGGCAGATCTGCACGATGTAATCCTCTCCTTATTGTTCTCCGTAGACAAAAAAACACACTTCATCCACAGGTAGCTTCAGATCCACAGAGCAAACTACGACTAAAGCATGGTGGCAAACGGAGAAGACCCTCCAGAGGTGAAGAGTAGAGGAAGTAAAGTCTCCAGGAGGCAGAGAGCTTTTCCTACAGCCTCCAAAAATCTGCTCTGTAAGACGAACTCCCCTCGACTGACTGCACAGCAAAACCTCCCCTCCTCCAACCCACACACACACACACACACACACACACACACACACACACACACACACACACACACACACACACACACACACACACACACACACACACACACACACACACACACACACACACACACACACACACACACACACACACACACGCACACGCACAGGCAGAGAGAGAGAGAGAGATCTGTACGTTTGGAAAGAATCCTCACAGAAAGACTCCTGACCAGAGGAACGCTGCAATTAAAGAGAAACTGTTTTCCACGAACAGAAGAAGCGTCTCGCCACAAATCACAGAGAAGATCAAACACTGTGATCCACTTGAGTCCCAGGAAATGTGAACAATGCAGGAAGAAATATAGTAAACAAAGAGTGAGACCTCAGTAAAAACTCTCTGAGAATCTGTTTTGAAGTAACGGGACGAACGAGGGTGAAGACTGAGACTTATGGGAATCCTTCGGTCGTGAAATAAGATCAATTAGAAAAGTAGAAGTAGAGATGAAGTCGAGAATCAAAGATTAAAGTTTCCACACTTGGCCGTCAAACTGCGACATACAAGTCGTTGCTATTCCTTGATTTTACGCCTTCTACTGAACCCTGCAATATAACCGTTATAATACAAACAAGCATGATAATACAAAACCAACAAATGCACTTATTGTACTTTACCTTTGGGTAATATTTAGGAAATGAAAAGTGGAAATTGAAAACAAAGTCTTTCGGGTTTTATTGTATCTCAGTTTTGAGTCTGGGCAACAACAAAACATGTGTTTCCATGCACTGCTGCTTTCAATAATGACGACTCTTCCTTTAAGTTTGATTTTCAGTTTTTGTATTAATGCCCAGAAGGGAACATAACTGAACATTGTTTTAACATGTGGCCCTAATCCTCCTCCATTATTCAGGTGTTTTTATGAGCAAATATTATGAAAGAAAGTCAGACTCTGTTGTAATCTTAATAACAAATGTGGTGATGAAAAACAGGGACCATGTGCTCTCAGTCAGCCACACCAGCAGGGGGCAGCACTGATCCTTTAATATACAGGAGTCACACACACACAATACTAAACACACACACACACGCACGCACACACACACACACACACACACACACACACACACACACACACACACACACACACACACACACACACACACACACACACACACACACACACACACACACACACACACACACACACACACACACACACACACACACACACACACACACACACACACACACACAGGATCAACCTGATGATACAGGAGTCACACACACTAGTGAGGGAGAATAAAGCTCCGACAGTTAAAGAGCTCTGACTTTCTACAGCAGAGAGGATGTTAGACTGCAAGAGGAAGATGAAGATGAGGAGGAGGAGAATTATTGTTCCTCAAATGCAAGGTCAAAGGACAACCCACCCCCCCCCTGCTGCCAGTAATGGGTCACAGCTGTGTGTGTGTCTGTGTTTTTCTAAAAATCTCAGAATTCAGACTTTTTCTCAGAAATCACAACATTTTCACTTTTTTCTGAAAATCAAAAAATCCGGAATTCTTGAGAAAAATGTGGGAATGTTTTGATTTTGAGGAAAAAAGTCAAAGTTTTAAGGACTTTTAGCAAAATCTCTGAATTCTGACTTTCTTCTTAAAAGTCTGACTTTATTTTCAAAATATCAAAATGTTACCAAATGACGAAATTCTCAAAATGTTCCCTATTTTCTGGAACTCACTACTTTTTGATTTTTTTCTCTCAACATTTTGAGTTTTTTTCTCAAAAATCTCAAAATGTGGACTTTTTTTCAAAATCATGACTTTTTTCTAAACATTCTGACTTTTTTAATCAAAATTCTTACTTTTTTAATCAAAATCCTGACTTTTTAATCAAAATTCGTGCCTTTTTATGAAAATTCCTACTTTTTTTAAAATTCTGACTTTTAATCAAAATCCTGACTTTTTAATCAAAACTCTGACTTTTTATCAAAATTCTGACTTTTTATTAAAATTCAGATTTTTTTATCAAAATTCTGACCTTTATCAAAATTCTTACTTTTTATCAAAATTATTACTTTTCATCAAAATCCTGACTTTTTAATCAAAATTCTGATTTTTTTATCAAAATTCTTACTTTTTATTAAAATTCTTACTTTTTTAATCAAAAATTCTGACTTTATCAAAATTCTTACTTTTTATCAAAAATTCTTACTTTTTTTAATCAAAATTCTGACTTTTTTTATCAAAATTATTACTTTTTTAATCAAAATCCTGACTTTTTTATCAAAATTCTTACTTTTTATCAAAATTCTTACTTTTTTTAATCAAAATTCAGACTTTTTTTAATCAAAATTCTTACTTTTTTAATCAAAATCCTGACTTTTTTATCAAAATCCTTACTTTTTAATCAAAATTCTGACTCTTTTTATCAAAATTCTTACTTTTTATTAAAATTCAGATTTTTTAATCAAAATTCTTACTTTTTATCAAAATTCTTACTTTTTATCAAAATTCAGATTTTTTAAATCAAAATTCTGACTTTTTTTAATCAAAATTCTTACTTTTTTATCAAAATTCTTACTTTTTTAATCAAAATTCTGACTTTTTATCAAAATTCTTACTTTTTATCAAAATTCTTACTTTTTATCAAAATTCTTACTTTTTTAATCAAAATTCTGACTTTATCAAAATTATTACTTTTTTAATCAAAATCCTGACTTTTTTTAATCAAAATTCTGACTTTTTTTATCAAAATTATTACTTTTTTAATCAAAATCCTGACTTTTTTATCAAAATCCTTACTTTTTATCAAAATTCTTACTTTTTATTCAAATTCAGATTTTTTAATCAAAATTCTTTTTATCAAAATTCTTTTTTAATCAAAATTCTGACTTTATCAAAATTTTACTTTTTTAATCAAAATCCTGACTTTTTTTAATCAAAATTCTGACTTTTTTATCAAAATTATTACTTTTTTAATCAAAATCCTGACTTTTTTATCAAAATCCTTACTTTTTATCAAAATTCTACTTTTTATTCAAATCAGATTTTTTAATCAAAATTCTGACTTTTTTAATCAAAATCCTGACTTTTTTATCAAAATCCTTACTTTTTAATCAAAATTCTGACTCTTTTTAATCAAAATTCTTACTTTTTATCAAAATTCTTACTTTTTATCAAAATTCTTACTTTTTTAATCAAAATTCAGATTTTTTAATCAAAATTCTTACTTTTTATCAAAATTCTTACTTTTTTTAATCAAAATTCTGACTTTTTTTATCAAAATTATTACTTTTTTAATCAAAATCCTGACTTTTTTATCAAAATCCTTACTTTTTATCAAAATTCTTACTTTTTATTCAAATTCAGATTTTTTAATCAAAATTCTGACTTTTTTAATCAAAATCCTGACTTTTTAATCAAAACTCTGACTTTTTTTATCAAAATTCTTACTTTTTATCAAAATTCAGATTTTTTTATCAAAATTCAGATTTTTTAATCAAAATTCTTACTTTTTATCAAAATTCTTACTTTTTTATCAAAATCTGACTTTATCAAAATTCTTACTTTTTTAATCAAAAAAAGATAGAGGTCTCACCTGTTCTCTTTCCCAGGCGCAGGTTGAGCAGAGGAGAAGAAGGAAGTGATCGAGTGAATCCCTCCATCATCCTGACCTCTGACCCTTCTGACTCTGAGCCGCCGTGACCTGATGGAGACACACGTTAACATGAAGTTAGGCTGACTCATGGCCGGGTTTACGACTCATTCCTGCACCTCTCTATAGATCCAGGACATGTGAAGAAATATAGTAAACAAAGAGCGAGACCTCAGTGAAACCTCTCTGAGGATCAGTTAGAAAATCACGTTTGAAGTGGCCGATCAAACAAGAGGGTGTTTCTCAATGTCGAGGACGCTTTATGTCTTATGAGTCAGGTCCTTCAAAAGCGAGGCAAGAATCTTTCCTGGCATTCGGAGGACGAAGAATGGGACAGGCTAGCAAGTGTCATAACATTTGGAAATTGGTCCGTGAGCAAAGCATTGTGGGGATTTTAAGACCACGGAGGATACACTGGTGCATCCTCGAAATTTCCCGCAACGAAGGATTCAGTCCTCGGTAGAATTCCAAGCATCCTGGACATTGGAACAGTCCTTCGGGGGATTCGATGAGGTAGCATCCTTGAATAGTGGCTCTATAGGATCCTTCCTCAACATTGAGAAACACCCTGAGACTTATAGGAATCCTGCGGCCGTGAAATAAGATGATTTAGATCAAAGTAGAGGAAGAGATGAAGTTGAGAATGAAAGGTTTAAAGTTTCCACGCTTCTCCGACACGCTGCGACACTGTTTCTCAAAGGAAACCCTTTGAGAAACAGTGCTGTGGAGGGAACGCTCAGGAACACGTGATCACCTGCACACGGTTCATACGGAGGGACTGACCTGTGGGGGTCCTACGGGGTCCCAGCAGCATCTTCAGGCTGTTCCTGAACATGATGGCTCACCCCCCACACACACACACACACACGCATGCACGCGCACACACACACACACACGCACGCACACGCGCACAAACACACACACACACACACACACACTTCCTATCAACACTCCCTGGAGAGAAGAGACAGAAAAAGAGACAGAAATTATTAAAATGTTCATTTCAGCTTTTTAGTTTATTTTATTATTTATTCATTCTGTTCATTTAGAGCAGATTCAAATAACAGATAACTCCTTGTTGACACACACTCTCTCTCACTCACTCACTCACTCACTCACTCACTCACACACTCACTCACTCACTCACTCACTCACTCACTCACTCACTCACTCACTCACTCACTCACACACTCACTCACTCACTCACTCACTCACTCACTCACACACTCACTCACTCACTCACTCACTCACTCACTCACTCACTCACTCACTCACTCACTCACTCACTCACTCACTCACTCACACACACACACACACACACACACACACACACACACACACACACACACACACACCACACACACCACACACACACACACACACACACACACTCACACACACACTCACACACACACACACACACACACACACACACACACACACACACACACACACACACACACACACACACACACACACACTCATACACACACACACGCCCCCTCTTTTACTACAGTGTGACTTTCGAACACACCCAACTCGCCGGCTGGTAATGTTGTTGCTAGGCAACCGTCTGCCGTTGCTAAGCGACACCTTTAATGAGTATGCGTATCAGGAAATAAAGCTTCTGTGTGTGTGTGTCCGTTTGAGTGTGTCTGTGTGTGTGAGTGTGTGTCCCCGTGTGTGTGTGTGTGTGTGTGTGTGTGTGTGTGTGTGTGAAGACATGGGTCAGAGCTACAGCTCCTGAGCAGAAGGTGAATTAATTAGAGTTTAATGTTAAATCTTTATTTAAAACCTCCAGATTTTCTCTTAAAGCTGCAGCGTGACATCACGAGTTCATTTGAATAATTGTGTGTGTGTCCGTGTGAGTGTCCGTGTGTGTGTCTGTGTGTGTGTGAGTGTGTCTGTGAGTGTGTGTGTGTGTGTGTGTGTGTGTGTGTCCGTGTAAATGTGTAGATTTTAAAACAAATTAAAGTGAATATCTTTGGGCGTGTGTGTAATGTGTGTCAGTGTGCTAATCCTCGATGACAAGTGAGCAGGACATGATGGGATTAAGTCACACACACACACACACACACACACACACACACACACACACACACACACACACACTCACACACACACACACACACACACACCACACACACACACACACACACACCACACACACACACACACACACACACACACACACACACACACACACACACACACACACACACACACACACACACACACACACACACACAGGGTATGTGTCTATAAACAGAATCAGACCGGCTTTAGTTTCCCTGTATAATTTAAAATGTGTTTAATGCATTAAAATAAAAAGGATATATTAATAAACACGGGAGTATAACTAAGTGATATCTGTTACAGTCTAAATGGCAGTGGCGAACCGTCAGGGCCTTCAAGGTATTCAGAGAATACCCTGGAACACAAACAAAAACATTGATTTAATTATATAAATAAAATGTATAAATGAATAAATGAGAATGGTATCCGTGTCGTTGATCTGTAATATCACAGTGTTGCGTTGATTTGTTTCTCCTCTCGGGCCATGCTACGCATTTCAGTGGGTTTGTGTCAGGAAAGAAAGAAACCAATCAGATCTCGTTCTGGGTCTCTGGGTAGAATATCCTTCACCAAGGTATTCTCCATCCTTGATCGAAGGCCCTGGCCGTTGCACTGGATGAGAGCGCACGTTTGGACTGACAGTTTGAACGACCAATCAGATATTGATTTGTAGCCAATGGGCGTGTTCCTTCAGAGTTCCCCTCGGTGCTCTAGAGGCCCGCTAGCTAACTGGAGAGAGACAGAGGATCTCGATCAGGGGTTCTCAAATGGGGGTACGCGGACCCCTAGGGGTACGTTGGAGTACTGCAGGGCTACGTGAGATTTATTTTATGTTAATGAAAAAATTATATATAGATACATATACTAATTTTAGGAAAAGTAAGGAAGTTTGAGCAGTGTGGGTTTTATATTAACAGAGTTACACATATTTCAAAACGTGAAGTGTAATATGTGGGATAATGTGCAGTGACGCGGTCGTTATGGGGAAAAGAACACCGCGGCGGAGGGATCTAGATCGGCGTGAAGGCACATTATCCCGCTTATCACACATGGCCACATTCTCAACAAAGTAACGCTATGACTCCCAATATTAATTGAAATGCTTTTGTGGATTTAGAAAATGATTTTATTGATTTAAAAAATAGTTGTATTGATTTAAATTGACATGCATCTGCTAAGAGAAATAGTCCGTTGTTACTTTTTGAGCTAACGTAGCGACGACAGGAACTGCTTCGATAGCGCTTTTGAGGAGCTTTTTGATTACAGATTTGAAAACATCGTTGCTTGCTTTAAAAGCAGCACAACTCATGATGTCAGACCTTGGAAAGCATCTAGATATCCTGCCCTGATGCCAAAGGAACCGCACACTGAATATGTGTCGCCGTTTGATGTCTATGTCTGGACCGCTGCGTAACAACGAGGGTTTCTGCCCGTTACTTCTCCGCTGCTCTCTTGTCGCTCTTGTCTCGTCAGTTAGAAAAGCTGTAAACAGTTACAGTTCATCAGAACTCTCTAGTTCTCATGAACTAAGTTCAGATCGCGTTCACACCGGAATGAGTCCCTGAGGGAGGATGAGGCAGATGAGCCGCTGACGTCACTTCTTCTTCTTCTACTTTGGGCTTACTGGCAGGCCGCAACCCACTTCACGGCGAGTACAGTGGTGGCGGTATGCACCTTAAAGCTGCAGTCCGCCAAAAACCGAGAGAAGAAGAACCAAGAGAAGAACAACACAAACTTCTGACTTCAGACCTCAGACTGATGGCGTCGACTGATGTTGTGGTGTTAGCGCTCGTGTTGTACAGCGTTGAGTTATTTAAGCCACAAAAGCAGATCCACCTCAAATGAAATAGCAACGCTGCTTCGGAAGCGAAGACGGTTAAGAAGCGATATCGAAGGATTGGACGACGGAATGCACGCTCTCTGGCCTCGTTCGACCGCAGGGCGGCTGAGGGTGACGTTATCACGCCATCAGA
Source organism: Champsocephalus gunnari (assembly GCA_036324595.1). NCBI lineage: Eukaryota > Metazoa > Chordata > Actinopteri > Perciformes > Channichthyidae > Champsocephalus > Champsocephalus gunnari. The sequence goes on along the minus strand of CM070443.1, from coordinate 37,567,445 downwards.
ACAGCAAAGTTAGTGATCAGTAAATCGTAATGCTATCTGATGCAGGATGCGTGGAGTTGTGTGGGGCGTTCCAGAATTAGAGGACATTTCCCCCATATCAAAGATCTTGGTGACCAACTTGCGTCAAATATGACATTTGAAATAGGGATTCTATTTACTTTTGTTGGTATTATTCTATTGATATATGTCTCTTGGTAAAATCAATTTGTTAAATCATAAACATATTTTAGATAACAGAAGGTGTCCCTCAACATGCGTTCAGCCCTGTTACCCAAACCTTTTTAGATTGGCACAGGAAGTGAACAAACTGTAAGTCTGATGACACACAGGAAGTGACATCAGCAAGCCATGTGCTCGTGCCATGCGTAGACCACAACTAAGTCCTCTCTTTTATTTTTCCTATTCTTCCAGTCTTCCCAGTCTTAACAGAGCGTGGCCCCCCGACCCACTCAGCCCTGTTCCTCATATGATCAGAACAAAGCATATTCATTTCAAAGTTATCTTTCTTGCATCAGATATCCAAGTGTGTCCTTGCCTTGAAAGTAGCATGCTCCATCTAGCAACACTTCCTGAGGTTAGAGCTCAAAGCAGATTGATGTTCAACCCTGTTACTGTAACTATAGTAACCGGGGTAATTCTTCATGTGATGCCTATCTGGCAAATCACTTTGTTTGATGGTTTATTATCTGTTTTAAATACAGAACCATTTTTTTAAACACATTTTAAAGGTTAATTTTTCAAATATGTTGGTGTCTAAACTGTCCTCCAATTCTGGAATAAGATAAGATGGACTTTTATTAATCCCTCGTGGGGAAATTGTTTCTCTGCATTTGACCCGTCCTGGTGTTAGGAGCAGTGTGCTGCCATTTCGAACGGCGCCCGGGGAGCCGTGTGGGGAACGGTGCCTTGCTCAGGGACACCTCGGTGGCACCCGGGACTTGAACTGGTGACCTTCCAGTTGCCAAGCCAAGTCCCTATCGACTTCACCACCACATGCCCCATGTAGAGCTAATCTGTGCCTTTGTATGTGTTCCAGGTATGCCAATACTACGCAGCGCGTCGTGTCCCGCGCTCTCTCTGGGTGAACAACAGAACCTCGCCTGGTGGGAGACGGTGGTGCCAACGTGCACGATGAGCAGTGGGTGAAAGATTTACCAATGTCCAAGCAGTCTTTTCAATACCTCTGTTCTCGCCTGGGAGCAACGTTGGGGAGACGCGACACCGACTTCCGGGAGTGTGTCCCTGTATGTAAAAACATCGCCATAGCAACCTGGAAACTTGCGACCAACTCAGAGTCCAGGACCATCTCTCGTTTGTTCGGAGTCGGCCTCTCTACGGTGCGTTGCTGTGTGCACGAGTTCTGCTCCTCTGCTGTGAGCCGACTCCTTCCTGAGTTCATGCCTCTGAGAAGGAGAGGAGATGGCGTTAACCTCTGAGCGCAGACGGGGGGTGCCGCAGGGTGTACGTGCAGTAGATGGATCACACATCCCCATCATGAGACCAGAGGAACACCACAACGAGGATTTCAACCGCAAAGGCTGGCCCTCGCTCGTCCTGCAGGGCGTCGTAGATGCTAGGGGCCTCTTTGGAGTGTCTTCGTTGGCTTACCAGGTAGCATGCTTGATAGCAGGGTTCAGCATGTCCTCACGGGGTCGTGTTGTGGATAGGGCTGGTCTACTTCCTCATGTGACAAGGGATACTGGGGGCCATGATGTGGGTTACTATATCCTTGGTGACTCAGCCTACCCCCTGCGAAGAGGCTGATGAAACCGTCCAGGACAAAGGAAGGCTCACACCGAGCAACGTGTGAACAT
>CM070443.1:37428131-37558131 GCA_036324595.1 Champsocephalus gunnari | reverse complement strand
CGAGAGTCACGCAATGAACCCATATCTCACGCACTCACGCCACACTTGCCTTTCCTCACGCTAAGTTTTCGTCCAAAATAAATGTATATAAAAATAAAAATAAAGTGAAGGAATAGCGAACCGAGCGGTCTACGAAACGAGACGCACTGTGAAAAAAGTCTGTGAAATTAACAGGGAAAAGCTGTAAAATCACGACATCAAAAAACTGTAAATAGAGAAACAATGAAGCAGTGTTTAATTTACAGTAATATAAGTACTGAACCAAACTGTTAAATTCACATTAAGAATGATGTTAAAATAATGATATTTCACTGTATAGTTTACAGATGACTGGTTTGAACACAGACAAACTGTGATACATAACACAATACGATACAGTTAGAATTACAACATGACTTTTTTTTTGAATTCTTTATTTATTTGGAGTCACATTATAATACAAGTACAGTTTTTCAAATCATATATTTTTAGAGACCCGACAGTGACAAATGAAATAGCAAACAAAATTAGTCAAAATAAAATAAAAACGAAAAAGTACACAGGGGTTGTTTGAAATAGCAAATGTCTACACATGTACATATGCATTCATATCAACATACATATATGCATACAATACACCCACACATACATGTGTCCATACATACACATCTATGTACATTCAATCGGTGTATAGGAGCAGTCAAACAAGGGATGGTCGTCTTTGGGATATGTCAATTCTCCACTTTTTCCATATTTCCTCGAATGTGTTTTCCTGTAGCCTCATTGAGAATGTGATTCTTTCCATGATATAGATTTCATGGATTTTGTCGTACCAGTTGTCAAGAGAGGGGATGTCTGCTTTGAGCCATTTTCTAGTTATTGCTTTTTTTGCTGCAACAGTAAGAATTCCAAATAATTGTTTTGTTTTTAAATTTGAGGGGATTGAATGTACGAGCCCAAATAGAAATTCGTCCCAGTTTAAAGGGATTTTTTCCTGTAGTATTATTTCAATTTCTACATGGATCTTTTGCCAAAAAGTTACTATTAAAGGGCAAGTCCAAAACAAATGGTAGTGATGTGCTAACTGAGAACCACATTTCCTCCAGCAGCTGGGGGGCCCGAGCTGATGTGATGACTGAGCAGGGCTGAAAAAAGACCTGCTCAGCATCTTCCAACTAAATAAATATTTTTTCATTCTTGATTATACTATAATATACTTACTTCTTATTTCTATTTGTTTAATATGTTTATTTTTAAATTGGAAATAACCCAGTACTGAGATATTCTTGGAAATTAAATGAGAATCCATAAAACAGCTGGCGTTTGGATTCTGGGGCCGCCCGGCTATTTGGAGTGGAATGCAGCCCACGGCCCAAACTGTAATCGCCACTACGTGTGGACGGGCCGTTACGTTCTTGTATTTTTTTTAAATTGGGACTTCCTCTCGGCGAAAGTGACGCAAACGGTCAACGAACGCAGCCTCCAGGCAGCCTCCGAAGCAAAGTCATACGGCGCTGCTCCGAAGGAAACGGCCGCTGAACTGAGACACGCCTACCGAGCAGTAGAGTTTGTTTCTGTTATTTCATTGGACTATTTAATTATCGCGGGAGCAGCCACTGCAGGTTAACGGCTCGGTGCGCGGCCAAGTCTGCCTGCCACGGACCACGAGCTGTGTGCACATGAGCGGAGGATCACATCTGTAGCACTGGTAAGCTAACCGTTTATTTTCTTCAAACTTCAATTATAGCACGGTGTGTTGCCAGGACGATACTAGCTTCTGTTTGTGATTGAGTGCGTTTCGCAGTCATAGTTATAACGTCTACTGACAGAGAGTTAATTTAAATAGGCTGGTATTGAAGTATCATGCTAAAAGCTGAACTCTTTATTTTCGTTTAATTCATACTGTTGTGAAGCGGGGGGTTTGAAGCTGCATCTGAGCAGGTTCAAATGTAACGGGCAGTCGTGTGACATCATTATCCTGTCAACAAAGCTGCCAGGTTTTTACCGTAAAAACAAAGTTTTTTTTTACAGTGCGGTCTTCTGGCTGGTTTGAACGATATTGGGAGATTCGGATTTCACGGATCAATAACTCATGAACAAAACGTTATTCAGACACAAAGTACGTCTCCTAAGTGCCGTGGTGAGGTCGACAACGAACTACAATCACATGTTGATCAAAAAAAGCCAATACGCGCCGTCCTCCGAGCTGGACGCATTACATCGGTCTCTATCCGCAGCCGGAGAAGAAACGAGTGCTCAGGGACCGTCTGCAACTCCGAAAAAAGAGAATACAATAACATTCAATCCCTATCACACAGCGTATTAAACTCACCACACACACCAATGGTCTCCTGTGTGTCAGACTACAGCACGGAGTTTGGAAGAATATGCTTTTGAATAATTTTGGGGAATATTTATAATGTAAATCTTCAATAAATATGGCATCATCTTAAATAACTATTATACAGTATATTTCTACCAAACTCACTATTTGCATTGTTGTTGTTAGCATCTGGTTAGCTTAACGGATATGAGAAGCTGTTTCTAAAACAAGGAGAGGGAGCTCTGTCAGACTGAGGAGAACGACAGCTCAGTGAATCCCATGCTCATAACATGCTCATATATTTGTTTATCTTCGTTCCCCACGCCCCAAAATAAATAAATAAACAAATATACCAATTTTAGGAAAAGTAAGGAAGTTTGAGCCGTGTGGGTTTTATATGAACAGAGTTATTTCAACACACTAGTGTAATAGCTGAAGGTCCTCCGTGAAGCTCGAGCCCGTGTTTCACGACATCGAGAACAACTTATTAAAAAGATCAGTTCAAAGCAGCTAATGTCGTCTCCGTGTTATCGCTTAGTGTTAAAGGTCCATGTCATGCTTTTCCGGTTATCGCCCGTCCCCTTGTGAGCCGCTTAGTGGAGAGAGGGAGTACACGTAGTTTACAGAGACGCTGAATGCCAAACAACGTGAGTTTGGAACAGTGCACGGTATAAATCTATTCTAGTCGACCTCAACGATGGAACTATGATCAGTGGAAATGGCCGTGACACGGGACCGTTAAAAGTGGTTTCCATGAATTTAGTGACGGATTGTAAACATTTGAAATGTAGCGTTTGAGTGTTTCTCAGTGACTGTAGTTGTTTTAGAAATCAGACCCTGACGGTGCAGCGCTGTGCCTCTTCACAGGCTGTCGGCCTGACATTGTGCTGGCGCTGATCAGGGGCTGCATTTCTTTCCAAAGGGGGAACATTATTGAAAACGTTTGAGAACCCCTGTCTTAAAGGGCAAGGGAGCAGCCCAGCTGCTGGAGTCGTCTTGATGGACCTCGCTGTCCATGATGTGTCCTCACGTCGTCTATCGAGGGGGCGAGTTTGTGGTCGCTGGGAGTGCGACAAAAGACGACTTGACCCAGGTTCTCCTCGTCTATGGCTGAGAGTGAACTGTCTGAGGAAGTCGCTGGGAAAGCTTGGTGCACAGTGTCATGACCACATCTTTCCGTTACCTGCACTGGGCTGCCACAGGGCTGCAGGTCGCTCGATGCTCACTACAGGTGGCTGGTGAGCCCCTCCTAGACAGACGTCGCAGACTACGAGTAAAAGTAGAAGTACTCAGATCTTGTGGACGACGCTGTCAACCTGGCAATCCATCACACTCTACAACACCTGGAATCCCCCAACACCTACGAACGCATCTTGTTCCTGGACTTCAGCTCCGCTTTCAACCCGGAAATACACTTCAGTAAACTAATGGACATGAACACTGACCCCTGCACCCGTCACTGCGTCCACAGCTTCCTCTGGAACAGACCACAACGGGTCCAAATAAACAACTGCACATCTCTCCCTCTGCACCTCAGCCTAGCCCAGGGGTTACACACGAGTTCTGACGGAAGGAGCCGAAGATAACCCTAACCCTAACCCTAACCCTAACCCTAACTCAGGCGTCCGCCACCTTTCTGACCAAAAGAGCCATTTTGCTCCTTTTTCCAAAACATGTGTTTGTCTGGAGCCGCAAAACATATTTCATAGTTTTTTATTGTTATATCAGACAAAAACTACAGTTGTTTTGCATTTATTAGGCTATTTATTACATGATATAAAACTGTTAACCTCTAATAAGAAACAAAGAACTCTTATAAGGAGAATTAAATACACAGGCCGACTTTAAAATAAATGAAACACAGCACTTGGGGAGTCCTCTGCACATTTGAAGGAAAACAAATATTATTAAATGGGCCCACTTTGAAATGAATGAAACATATAGCTGCAGCCTAAAAAGAGTACGGAGCCCTGGAGGGTTCAATGAGAGAAAAATAAATAAAACGTAGCCACGTTTTACTTTCTCGTTCGCACGAGTTAATAAAGCATGGCCTCGTTTTATTTTAAATGAGGGATTCCTGTCCGTGACTCTCAGAATCTGCTGCCCACAGCTGTTTTATAGAAGGAAAACCTCCTTCACTTTATGACATCTCTGTGGCACCAGTGGCCTGGACTACCAAGCAGGAGTTGCTATTTACACTATTCATTCATGAAGTATGACGCTGCGCTGTCAGCACCCGTCTGCATGTTTGTGATTGGTCAAATGTTGGTAACCCTGGTAACCCCGTCCCTTTCACGTGAACGCACTCTCAGCCGGACAGAGAAACCCTGGTTGATTTGCTGAGTTGATAACCAGCGTCGTAGGACCGCTTAGCGACATCGCGTTTGTTGGGGTTAGTTAAGCCGGGTAAATCAAACATATCCAGGGTCTGTTGAACTGGCTTCGTCGTGCAGGGCGCTGGAGGCAGTAACGTGCAGCAGAATCTGAGAAGAGCAGCACCAGCTGCAAAGAGAGGTGCCTTTTACGAAGGAGATGTCCTGTCACCGGGGCGCATGATGTGTGTGTGTGTGTGTGTGTGTGTGTGATCAGCTCCGCTCTGTGTGTGCGTGTTCGGTGTGTTTCACCCCCAGCATTTGTTTTCAAATTACCACGAACAGTAATTTACACAAATCTGGTTCTCCATATATGTGTATTCCCAAGTGAAAGAAATTCGTTTAATCGTAATCTCAATGTGCTATAGTCCTGCCGGAGTGCACCGGAACGAACGATACTATCATAAACAAATGCCCACACACACACAAAACGAGGCCACGCTTTAGTAACTCATGCGCACACTTTACTAAAGCGTGGCCACGTTTTATTTATTTTTCTCTCTATGAACTCTCCAGGGCTCCGTAAAAGAGTTAAAGGTAGGGTAGGTAAGAATGGAGAAACCAGCTCGAGTGCGCTAGAATTTGAAAATACACAACCGGAAAAAATATGCCTCTTCCTTCAGACTTCCTCACAGAGCCCCTCCCCCAACACACACGAACGCGCACGTGACCAATGAGGGCACGAGATAAGTTTGTGCACAGATGGAAGGCTGACAGGCAGGTAGGCCGTCCAGTTATTTTAGCCGGCCCGGCTCAGATGATTGGTCATGCTTTTTACAGCGCTACGGCTTCCACAGATACATTTTTGTATGTATTTATTGTCAAAGCATTTCATATATTCATTGCTATCGGGACGTTCAGAGCATTCCATGGAATATAACAAGTGTTTTCTGAAATAAATGACATACCCCATTGAATTATGACTGACGATCGTCAGCTGTCTTCCTCTCCGTGTTGTTCCTCGATACGTAAAGGCTGCACAACGTCTCTACATATCAGACATCCCGGTGAACCAGCATCGTTTGCTGTGAAAACACAACTCTGTCCACGCAGAATTAAATCCCGTGTTCCTCCGGTACTTTTCTTTGATGTATCCATAGTTCGCTCATCGAGCCGGGGGTCAGGTTATTCGCCTCCAAGAAAAGGCGCTCGCGCGGGACCGTAGCACGATGTGACGCATATTTTAGTTGACCTAATTAAAACCGTTTTTTATGTGTCACAGTATCACCTCAAAATACAAGATACGAAACATTTTCAACCGTGCAACAAAATATAAACTACAAATACTTTTATTTTATTTCCTTCTTATTTTTGTCTAAGCTCAAGGGAGCCAGAGCAGAGGGCTCAAAGTGGGCCGCGGGTTGCCGACCCCTGGTATAGGAGCTCCACAAGGCTGCGTCCTATCCCCCTGGTTATTCTCTCTCTACACAAACCAACTCACATCCCGGCACGCCACAGTCCACATGTATAAATACGCAGATGACACAACAATAACAGGACTCATCTCAAATAATAATGAAACACAATACCTCACTCAGATCCATCAAGCCGTCCCCTGGTGCTCAGAAAACAACCTCCTACTTAACACGGCAAACCCCCAAGAAATAATCATCGACTTCAGGCGCAAGCCCAAGTCACCTCTATCTATCTCCGGCAATCTCATTTCCACCACAGCATCACTCACATGTCTCGGCCCTCACAAGAGCAATACCCTCAAATGGAAGACCGACACAGACCACATCGACAACGAAGCCAACCAAAGGCTGTTCTTTCTGCGGCAGCTCAAGAAACACAGAGTGAGGAAACATCTCCGAATCCAGTTCTACACAGCCATCCTCCAAAGCATCCTCACTTCATCCATCACGTCTGGTGCAGCAGTTCAACCTCTCCCGGAATAAACTTCAACGTATCGTCAATAAAGCGTCAAATCACCGGCAGTCCCTCGAATGACTTCACCACCAACGAACTGTCACGAGGGCAAAGACAATCATCTCTGACCCCTCCCACCCAGCTCACCGTGTCTTCCAACTTCTGCCCTCAGGGAGGCGCTACCGGTCACTGTCCGCCAAAACCGCTCGCTTCAAAAACAGCTTCCCCTTTGCAATACGGACACGAAACGGACTCTAAATAACAACACAATCACAATCCACCACGCCTTGAACTTGATGTCATGACGTGTCTTTGCCCTGTGCTGCGTGTTGTACTTCTTACTGTCTGCTTACTGTACGTGGAACAAGCTGTAATACTCACCAGCCTGGCTGTGTGGTCATTACAGATTCTAATCTAATCTACTTAGTCAAAGTAGAAGTACTCAGATATTGTACTTGAGTAGAAGTAGAAGTACTAAGATCTTGTACTTGAGTAGAAGTAGAAGTACTAAGATCTTGTACTTGAGTAGAAGTAGAAGTACTCAGATCTTGTACTTGAGTGAAAGTAGAAGTACTCAGATCTTGTACTTGAGTAGAAGTAGAAGTACTAAGATCTTGTACTTGAGTAGAAGTAGAAGTACTCAGATCTTGTACTTGAGTGAAAGTAGAAGTACTCAGATCTTGTACTTGAGTAGAAGTAGAAGTACTCAGATCTTGCACTTGAGTGAAAGTAGTAGTACACAGGTCTTGTACTTGAGTAAAAGTAGAAGTACTCAGATCTTGCACTTGAGTGAAAGTAGTAGTACACAGGTCTTGTACTTGAGTAAAAGTAGAAGTACTCAGATCTTGTACATGAGTAAAAGTAGAAGTACTCAGATCTTGTACTTGAGTGAAAGTAGTAGTACTCAGGTCTTGTACTTGAGTAAAAGTAAAAGTACTCAGATCTTGCACTTGAGTAGAAGTAGAAGTACTCAGATCTTGTACTTGAGTGAAAGTAGAAGTACTCAGATCTTGTACTTGAGTAGAAGTAGAAGTAGTCAGATCTTGTACTTGAGTGAAAGTAGTAGTACTCAGGTCTTGTACTTGAGTAAAAGTAGAAGTACTCAGATCTTGCACTTGAGTAAAAGTAGAAGTACTCAGATCTTGTACTTGAGTAGAAGTAGAAGTACTCAGATCTTGCACTTGAGTGAAAGTAGTAGTACACAGGTCTTGTACTTGAGTAAAAGTAGAAGTACTCAGATCTTGTACTTGAGTGAAAGTAGTAGTACTCAGGTCTTGTACTTGAGTAAAAGTAAAAGTACTCAGATCTTGCACTTGAGTAGAAGTAGAAGTACTCAGATCTTGTACTTGAGTGAAAGTAGAAGTACTCAGATCTTGTACTTGAGTAGAAGTAGAAGTACTCAGATCTTGTACTTGAGTGAAAGTAGTAGTACTCAGGTCTTGTACTTGAGTAAAAGTAGAAGTACTCAGATCTTGCACTTGAGTAAAAGTAGAAGTACTCAGATCTTGTACTTGAGTAAAAGTAGAAGTACTCAGATCTTGCACTTGAGTAAAAGTAGAAGTACACAGGTCTTGTACTTGAGTAAAAGTAGAAGTACTCAGATGTTGTACATGAGTAAAAGTAGAAGTACTCAGATCTTGTACTTGAGTGAAAGTAGTAGTACTCAGGTCTTGTACTTGAGTAAAAGTAGAAGTACTCAGATCTTGCACTTGAGTAAAAGTAGAAGTACTCAGATCTTGTACTTGAGTGAAAGTAGAAGTACTCAGGTCTTGTACTTGAGTTAAAATAGAAGTACTCAGGTCTTGTACTTGAGTTAAAGTAGAAGTACTCAGGTCTTGTACTTGAGTAGAAGTAGAAGTACTCAGGTCTTGTACTTGAGTAAAAATAGAAGTACTAAGATCTTGTACCTGAGTAAAAGTAGAAGTACTCAAATCTTGTACTTGAGTAAAAGTAGAAGTACTAAGATCTTGCACTTGAGTAAAAGTAGAAGTACTCAGGTCTTGAACTTGAGTTAAAGTAGAAGTACTCAGTTCTTGTACTTGAGTTAAAGTAGAAGTACTCAGGTCTTGTACTTGAGTTAAAATAGAAGTACTCAGGTCTTGTACTTGAGTTAAAGTAGAAGTACTCAGGTCTTGTACTTGAGTTAAAATAGAAGTATTCAGGTCTTGTACTTGAGTTAAAATACAAGTATTCAGGTCTTGTACTTGAGTTAAAATAGAAGTATTCAGGTCTTGTACTTGAGTTAAAATAGAAGTATTCAGGTCTTGTACTTGAGTTCAAATAGAAGTACTCAGGTCTTGTACTTGAGTTAAAATAGAAATAGTCAGGTATTGTACTTGAGTTAAAGTAGAAGTACTCAGGTCTTGTACTTGAGTTAAAGTAGAAGTACTCAGGTCTTGTACTTGAGTTAAAATAGAAGTACTCAGGTCTTGTACTTGAGTTAAAGTAGAAGTACTAAGATCTTGCACTTGAGTAAAAGTAGAAGTACTCAGGTCTTGTACTTGAGTTAAAGTAGAAGTACTCAGTTCTTGTACTTGAGTTAAAATACAAGTATTCAGGTCTTGTACTTGAGTTAAAATAGAAGTATTCAGGTCTTGTACTTGAGTAAAAGTAGAAGTACTCAGGTCTTGTACTTGAGTTAAAATAGAAGTACTCAGGTCTTGTACTTGATTAAAGTAGAAGTACTCAGGTCTTGTACTTGAGTTAAAGTAGAAGTACTCAGGTCTTGTACTTGAGTTAAAATAGAAGTATTCAGGTATTGTACTTGAGTAAAAGTAGAAGTACTCAGGTCTTGTACTTGAGTTAAAATACAAGTATTCAGGTCTTGTACTTGAGTTAAAATAGAAGTATTCAGGTCTTGTACTTGAGTTAAAATAGAAGTATTCAGGTCTTGTACTTGAGTTAAAATAGAAGTACTCAGGTCTTGTACTTGAGTTAAAATAGAAGTACTCAGGTCTTGTACTTGAGTTAAAGTAGAAGTACTCAGGTCTTGAACTTGAGTAGAAGTAGAAGTACTCAGGTCTTGTACTTGAGTTAAAGTAGAAGTACTCAGGTCTTGTACTTGAGTTAAAATAGAAGTACTCAGGTCTTGTACTTGAGTTAAAGTAGAAGTACTCAGGTCTTGTACTTGAGTAGAAGTAGAAGTACTCAGGTCTTGTACTTGAGTAAAAATAGAAGTACTAAGATCTTGTACCTGAGTAAAAGTAGAAGTACTCAGATCTTGTACTTGAGTAAAAGTAGAAGTACTAAGATCTTGCACTTGAGTAAAAGTAGAAGTACTCAGGTCTTGTACTTGAGTTAAAGTAGAAGTACTCAGTTCTTGTACTTAAGTTAAAATACAAGTATTCAGGTCTTGTACTTGAGTTAAAATAGAAGTATTCAGGTCTTGTACTTGAGTTAAAATAGAAGTACTCAGGTCTTGTACTTGAGTTAAAGTAGAAGTACTCAGGCCTTGTACTTGAGTTAAAATAGAAGTATTCAGGTCTTGTACTTGAGTAAAAGTAGAAGTACTCAGGTCTTGTACTTGAGTTAAAATACAAGTATTCAGGTCTTGTACTTGAGTTAAAATAGAAGTATTCAGGTCTTGTACTTGAGTTAAAATAGAAGTATTCAGGTCTTGTACTTGAGTTCAAATAGAAGTACTCAGGTCTTGTACTTGAGTTAAAATAGAAATAGTCAGGTATTGTACTTGAGTTAAAGTAGAAGTACTCAGGTCTTGTACTTGAGTTAAAATAGAAGTACTCCGGTCTTGTACTTGAGTTAAAGTAGAAGTACTCAGGTCTTGTACTTGAGTTAAAATAGAAGTATTCAGGTATTGTACTTGAGTAAAAGTAGAAGTACTCAGGTCTTGTACTTGAGTTAAAATACAAGTATTCAGGTCTTGTACTTGAGTTAAAATAGAAGTATTCAGGTCTTGTACTTGAGTTAAAATAGAAGTATTCAGGTCTTGTACTTGAGTTAAAATAGAAGTACTCAGGTCTTGTACTTGAGTAAAATAGAAGTACTCAGGTCTTGTACTTGAGTAGAAGTAGAAGTACTCAGGTCTTGTACTTGAGTTAAAGTAGAAGTACTCAGGTCTTGTACTTGAGTTAAAATAGAAGTACTCAGGTCTTGTACTTGAGTTAAAGTAGAAGTACTCAGGTCTTGTACTTGAGTAGAAGTAGAAGTACTCAGGTCTTGTACTTGAGTAAAAATAGAAGTACTAAGATCTTGTACCTGAGTAAAAGTAGAAGTACTCAGATCTTGTACTTGAGTTAAAGTAGAAGTACTAAGATCTTGCACTTGAGTAAAAGTAGAAGTATTCAGGTCTTGTACTTGAGTTAAAATAGAAGTATTCAGGTCTTGTACTTGAGTTCAAATAGAAGTACTCAGGTCTTGTACTTGAGTTAAAATAGAAATAGTCAGGTATTGTACTTGAGTTAAAGTAGAAGTACTCAGGTCTTGTACTTGAGTTAAAATAGAAGTACTCCGGTCTTGTACTTGAGTTAAAGTAGAAGTACTCAGGTCTTGTACTTGAGTTAAAATAGAAGTATTCAGGTATTGTACTTGAGTAAAAGTAGAAGTACTCAGGTCTTGTACTTGAGTTAAAATACAAGTATTCAGGTCTTGTACTTGAGTTAAAATAGAAGTATTCAGGTCTTGTACTTGAGTTAAAATAGAAGTATTCAGGTCTTGTACTTGAGTTAAAATAGAAGTACTCAGGTCTTGTACTTGAGTAAAAGTAGAAGTACTCAGGTCTTGTACTTGAGTAGAAGTAGAAGTACTCAGGTCTTGTACTTGAGTTAAAGTAGAAGTACTCAGGTCTTGTACTTGAGTTAAAATAGAAGTACTCAGGTCTTGTACTTGAGTTAAAGTAGAAGTACTCAGGTCTTGTACTTGAGTAGAAGTAGAAGTACTCAGGTCTTGTACTTGAGTAAAAATAGAAGTACTAAGATCTTGTACCTGAGTAAAAGTAGAAGTACTCAGATCTTGTACTTGAGTTAAAGTAGAAGTACTAAGATCTTGCACTTGAGTAAAAGTAGAAGTACTCAGGTCTTGTACTTGAGTTAAAGTAGAAGTACTCAGTTCTTGTACTTGAGTTAAAATACAAGTATTCAGGTCTTGTACTTGAGTTAAAATAGAAGTATTCAGGTCTTGTACTTGAGTAAAAGTAGAAGTACTCAGGTCTTGTACTTGAGTTAAAATAGAAGTACTCAGGTCTTGTACTTGAATTAAAGTAGAAGTACTCAGGTCTTGTACTTGAGTTAAAATAGAAGTACTCAGGTCTTGTACTTGAGTTAAAGTAGAAGTACTCAGGTCTTGTACTTGAGTTAAAATAGAAGTATTCAGGTCTTGTACTTGAGTAAAAGTAGAAGTACTCAGGTCTTGTACTTGAGTTAAAATAGAAGTACTCAGGTCTTGTACTTGAGAGTTAAAGTAGAAGTACTCAGGTCTTGTACTTGAGTTAAAATAGAAGTAGTCAGGTATTGTACTTGAGTAAAAGTAGAAGTACTCAGGTCTTGTACTTGAGTTAAAGTAGAAGTACTCAGGTCTTGTACTTGAGTTAAAGTAGAAGTACTCAGGTCTTGTACTTGAGTTAAAATAGAAGTACTCAGGTCTTGTACTTGAGAGTTAAAGTAGAAGTACTCAGGTCTTGTACTTGAGTTAAAATAGAAGTATTCAGGTCTTGTACTTGAGTACAAGTAGAAGTACTCAGGTCTTGTACCTGAGTAAAAGTAGAAGTACTCAGATCTTGTACTTGAGTAAAAGTAGAAGTACTAAGATCTTGCACTTGAGTAGAAGTAGAAGTACTCAGGTCTTGTACTTGAGTTAAAGTAGAAGTACTCAGGTCTTGTACTTGAGTTAAAATAGAAGTACTCAGGTCTTGTACTTGAGTTAAAGTAGAAGTACTCAGGTCTTGTACTTGAGTAGAAGTAGAAGTACTCAGGTCTTGTACTTGAGTAAAAATAGAAGTACTAAGATCTTGTACCTGAGTAAAAGTAGAAGTACTCAGATCTTGTACTGGAGTAAAAGTAGAAGTACTAAGATCTTGCACTTGAGTAAAAGTAGAAGTACTCAGGTCTTGTACTTGAGTTAAAGTAGAAGTACTCAGTTCTTGTACTTGAGTTAAAATACAAGTATTCAGGTCTTGTACTTGAGTTAAAATAGAAGCATTCAGGTCTTGTACTTGAGTAAAAGTAGAATTACTCAGGTCTTGTACTTGAGTTAAAGTAGAAGTACTCAGGTCTTGTACTTGAGTTAAAATATAAGTACTCAGGTCTTGTACTTGAGTTAAAGTAGAAGTACTCAGGTCTTGTACTTGAGTTAAAATCGAAGTATTCAGGTCTTGTACTTGAGTAAAAGTAGAAGTACTCAGGTCTTGTACTTGAGTTAAAATACAAGTATTCAGGTCTTGTACTTGAGTTAAAATACAAGTATTCAGGTCTTGTACTTGAGTTAAAATAGAAGTATTCAGGTCTTGTACTTGAGTTCAAATAGAAGTACTCAGGTCTTGTACTTGAGTTCAAATAGAAATAGTCAGGTATTGTACTTGAGTTAAAGTAGAAGTACTCAGGTCTTGTACTTGAGTTAAAATAGAAGTACTCAGGTCTTGTACTTGAGTTAAAGTAGAAGTACTCAGGTCTTGTACTTGAGGTAAAATAGAAGTATTCAGGTATTGTACTTGAGTTAAAATAGAAGTATTCAGGTCTTGTACTTGAGTTAAAATAGAAGTATTCAGGTCTTGTACTTGAGTAAAAGTAGAAGTACTCAGGTCTTGTACTTGAGTAGAAGTAGAAGTACTCAGGTCTTGTACTTGAGTTAAAGTAGAAGTACTCAGGTCTTGTACTTGAGTTAAAGTAGAAGTACTCAGGTCTTGTACTTGAGTTAAAATAGAAGTACTCAGGTCTTGTACTTGAGAGTTAAAGTAGAAGTACTCAGGTCTTGTACTTGAGTTAAAATAGAAGTATTCAGGTCTTGTACTTGAGTACAAGTAGAAGTACTCAGGTCTTGTACCTGAGTAAAAGTAGAAGTACTCAGATCTTGTACTTGAGTAAAAGTAGAAGTACTAAGATCTTGCACTTGAGTAAAAGTAGAAGTACTCAGGTCTTGTACTTGAGTTAAAGTAGAAGTACTCAGGTCTTGTACTTGAGTTAAAATAGAAGTACTCAGGTCTTGTACTTGAGTTAAAGTAGAAGTACTCAGGTCTTGTACTTGAGTTAAAATAGAAGTATTCAGGTCTTGTACTTGAGTAAAAGTAGAAGTACTCAGGTCTTGTACTTGAGTTAAAATAGAAGTACTCAGGTCTTGTACTTGAGAGTTAAAGTAGAAGTACTCAGGTCTTGTACTTGAGTTAAAATAGAAGTAGTCAGGTATTGTACTTGAGTAAAAGTAGAAGTACTCAGGTCTTGTACTTGAGTTAAAATAGAAGTACTCAGGTCTTGTACTTGAGTTAAAGTAGAAGTACTCAGGTCTTGTACTTGAGTTAAAATAGAAGTACTCAGGTCTTGTACTTGAGAGTTAAAGTAGAAGTACTCAGGTCTTGTACTTGAGTTAAAATAGAAGTATTCAGGTCTTGTACTTGAGTACAAGTAGAAGTACTCAGGTCTTGTACCTGAGTAAAAGTAGAAGTACTAAGATCTTGCACTTGAGTAGAAGTAGAAGTACTCAGGTCTTGTACTTGAGTTAAAGTAGAAGTACTCAGGTCTTGTACTTGAGTTAAAATAGAAGTACTCAGGTCTTGTACTTGAGTTAAAGTATAAGTACTCAGGTCTTGTACTTGAGTAGAAGTAGAAGTACTCAGGTCTTGTACTTGAGTAAAAATAGAAGTACTAAGATCTTGTACCTGAGTAAAAGTAGAAGTACTCAGATCTTGTACTGGAGTAAAAGTAGAAGTACTAAGATCTTGCACTTGAGTAAAAGTAGAAGTACTCAGGTCTTGTACTTGAGTTAAAGTAGAAGTACTCAGTTCTTGTACTTGAGTTAAAATACAAGTATTCAGGTCTTGTACTTGAGTTAAAATAGAAGTATTCAGGTCTTGTACTTGAGTAAAAGTAGAAGTACTCAGGTCTTGTACTTGAGTTAAAATAGAAGTACTCAGGTCTTGTACTTGAGTTAAAGTAGAAGTACTCAGGTCTTGTACTTGAGTTAAAATAGAAGTACTCAGGTCTTGTACTTGAGTTAAAGTAGAAGTACTCAGGTCTTGTACTTGAGTTAAAATAGAAGTATTCAGGTCTTGTACTTGAGTAAAAGTAGAAGTACTCAGGTCTTGTACTTGAGTTAAAATACAAGTATTCAGGTCTTGTACTTGAGTTAAAATAGAAGTATTCAGGTCTTGTACTTGAGTTAAAATAGAAGTATTCAGGTCTTGTACTTGAGTTCAAATAGAAGTACTCAGGTCTTGTACTTGAGTTAAAATAGAAGTACTCAGGTCTTGTACTTGAGTTAAAGTAGAAGTACTCAGGTCTTGTACTTGAGTTAAAATAGAAGTATTCAGGTATTGTACTTGAGTAAAAGTAGAAGTACTCAGGTATTGTACTTGAGTTAAAATACAAGTATTCAGGTCTTGTACTTGAGTTAAAATAGAAGTATTCAGGTCTTGTACTTGAGTTAAAATAGAAGTACTCAGGTCTTGTACTTGAGTTAAAATAGAAGTAGTCAGGTATTGTACTTGAGTAAAAGTAGAAGTACTCAGGTCTTGTACTTGAGTTAAAATAGAAGTACTCAGGTCTTGTACTTGAGTTAAAGTAGAAGTACTCAGGTCTTTTACTTGAGTTAAAATAGAAGTACTCAGGTCTTGTACTTGAGAGTTAAAGTAGAAGTACTCAGGTCTTGTACTTGAGTTAAAATAGAAGTAGTCAGGTATTGTACTTCAGTAAAAGTAGAAGTACTCAGGTCTTGTACTTGAGTTAAAATAGAAGTACTCAGGTCTTGTACTTGAGTTAAAGTAGAAGTACTCAGGTCTTGTACTTGAGTTAAAATAGAAGTACTCAGGTCTTGTACTTGAGAGTTAATGTAGAAGTACTCAGGTCTTGTACTTGAGTTAAAATAGAAGTATTCAGGTCTTGTACTTGAGTACAAGTAGAAGTACTCAGGTCTTGTACCTGAGTAAAAGTAGAAGTACTCAGATCTTGTACTTGAGTAAAAGTAGAAGTACTAAGATCTTGCACTTGAGTAAAAGTAGAAGTACTCAGGTCTTGTACTTGAGTTAAAGTAGAAGTACTCAGGTCTTGTACTTGAGTTAAAATAGAAGTACTCAGGTCTTGTACTTGAGTTAAAGTAGAAGTACTCAGGTCTTGTACTTGAGTAGAAGTAGAAGTACTCAGGTCTTGTACTTGAGTTAAAGTAGAAGTACTCAAGTCTTGTACTTGAGTTAAAATAGAAGTACTCAGGTCTTGTACTTGAGTTAAAGTAGAAGTACTCAGGTCTTGTACTTGAGTAGAAGTAGAAGTACTCAGGTCTTGTACTTGAGTAGAAGTAGAAGTACTCAGGTCTTGTACTTGAGTAAAAATAGAAGTACTAAGATCTTGTACCTGAGTAAAAGTAGAAATACTCAGATCTTGTACTTGAGTTAAAGTAGAAGTATTCAGGTCTTGTACTTGAGTTAAAGTAGAAGTATTCAGGTCTTGTACTTGAGTTAAAATAGAAGTATTCAGGTCTTGTACTTGAGTTAAAATAGAAGTACTCAGGTCTTGTACTTGAGTTAAAATAGAAGTACTCAGGTCTTGTACTTGAGTTAAAATAGAAGTATTCAGGTCTTGTACTTGAGTAAAAGTAGAAGTACTCAGTTCTTGTACTTGAGTTAAAATACAAGTATTCAGGTCTTGGACAGCCTTCTGGGGAAAACCTGGTCTGATTAAGAGAGACGGCATTCACCCGACTTTGAAAGGTGCAGATCTCATTTCGGCAAACATTTCAGGGCTTTGTGGACTTAATCCATGACGAACTGGAGTTGAGACCAGGAGGCAGAGTCGCAGTCTTACACGCTTCTCTGCGCTCTCTCCTAGCCAGTCACCCATAGGAATCCCCAACCCAATAAAATACCCAATATTAGCGGTGTGTGTGTCTGCCCAAGGACAATTTAAGGTAAAACCTAATAGAGGTGTCATACATAATAACCTAATAAAAGTAAATGTAACAACTACTACAGTGCAACAAAACAGGAAGATTAAATGTGGTCTCTTAAACATAAGATCTCTAGCATCTAAAGCAATATTGGTAAATTATTTAATATCAGATTATAATATTGATATATGCTGTCTCACTGAAACTTGGTTGAGACATGAAGAATATGTCAGCATAAATGAGGCCACTCCACCCAGCCATGTCAACACTCATATTGCTCGAGGCACGGGCCGAGGAGGTGGAGTTGCAGCAATCTTTGACTCAAGTTTACTTATCAATACTAAACCAAAATGTAATTATACCTCTTTTGAAAGCCTCGTTTTTAGTCTTACGCATCCAACCTGGAAAACTTTGCAGCCAATCTTATTTGTTACAGTGTATCGTGCACCAGGTCCTTATTCAGAATTCTTATCAGAATTCTCTGAGTTTTTATCAACTTTGGTTCTTAAAACAGACAAAGTAATTATCGTAGGTGACTTTAATATTCATGTTGACGATGATAAAAATAGCCTTACTGTTGCATTTAACTCTATATTAGATTCTGTTGGTTTCTGTCAGAGTGTAAATAAACCAACCCACTCACACTCTCCACCTGGTTCTGACTTATGGTATTGAAATTGAGCAACTATTAGTCGAACCGCATAATCCTGCTTTATCCGACCATTTCTTAGTAACTTTTGAAGTACTGTTACTAGACTACAAAGCATTAGTCAAAAGCTCTTGCAGCAGAAACCTATCCGTTAGTGCTATAGCCACATTTAAGGAAGAGATTCCACCAATACTTAACTCGATAGCATGTCTGCATGTAAGGGAGGAAACTTATACAAAATGTACACCACCCCAAATTGATCATGTTGTTGATAGTGCTATAGATGCGCTGCGAATAAAATTAGACTCTGTTGCTCCCTTGAAAAAGAAGAAAATAAAGCAACATAGATTAGCTCCATGGCATAATGCCCAAACCCGCAAAATAAAGCAAAAGTCTAGACAACTTGAAAGGATATGGCGTTCCACTAAACTTGAAGAATCTCGTTTAATTTGGCATATTACTCTCAATGAATATAAGAAAGCACTGCGTAAAGCGAGAGCAGCTACTACTGTTCATTAATAGATGAGAATAAGAATAATGCAAGATTTCTTTTCAGCACTGTAGCCAGGCTGACAGAGAGCCACAGCTCCATTGAGCCTTCTATTCCCATAGCACTCAGTAGCAATGATTTTATGTGCTTTTTTAACCATACAATTGTTACTCTTAGAAACAAAATTAATGACCTCTTGCCTTCGACCAGTATAGTGTTATCAACAGCTCCCGGAATCGTAAGTTCTAATATTACACTAGATAGTAAACTAGAATGCTTTTCAGCCATTAACCTTGAACAATTACATTCAATGATTCTCTCTTCTAAACCATCAACGTGCATGTTAGACCCAATTCCAACTAAGCTGTTGAAGGAAGTTCTTCCATTAATTAGCACTTCTTTATTAAATATTATGAATATGTCTTTATTATCAGGCTATGTTCCACAATCATTCAAAGTAGCAGTGATAAAACCGCTTCTTAAAAAGCACAACCTCGATCCAGAGGTTTTAGCCAACTATAGACCTATTTCTAATCTTCCGTTCCTCTCAAAAGATTCTTGAGAAAGCGGTCGCAAAACAGTTGTGTGATTACTTAAAAAACAATGATTTATTTGAAGATGTTCAGTCTGGCTTTAGAACACATCATAGCACAGAGACAGCTCTGGTTAAAGTCACAAATGATATTCTAATAGCCTCAGACAAGGGACTTGTCTCTATTCTTGTTTTGCTCGATCTCAGTGCTGCATTTGATACTATCGACCATGATATCCTATTGCAAAGACTAGAGCACTTGGTTGGCATACAGGGAACTGCTTTAGGCTGGTTTAGGTCCTATCTATCTGAACGCTCTCAGTTTGTACGTGTCAACGATGAATCTTCCACGCAAACCAAAGTTAGCCATGGAGTGCCACAGGGCTCAGTGCTCGGACCTATTTTGTTCACATTATATATGCTTCCGTTAGGCAATATTATAAGGAATCATTCTGTAAACTTTCATTGTTATGCGGATGATACTCAACTATATTTATCAATCAAGCCTGATGAAATTAATCATCTAAATAAAATTCAAGACTGCCTTAAGGACTTAAAAACGTGGATGACCTTAAACTTTTTGATGTTAAACACGACCAAAACTGAAGTTATTGTACTTGGCCCGAAGAATCTACGAAACAAATTATCTAAAGATATACTAACTATGGATGGCATTAATTTGGCCTCCAGTGAGACTGTAAGGAATCTTGGTGTTATATTTGATCAGGATTTATCCTTTAACGCCCACATAAAATCAATTTCAAGGACCGCCTACTTCCATCTACGTAACATTGCAAAAATCAGGCATATCTTGCCTCAAAACGATGCAGAGAAACTAGTCCATGCATTTGTTACTTCTAGGCTGGATTATTGTAACTCTTTACTATCAGGGAGTACCAAGAAGTCAATCAAGTCGCTTCAGCTGATTCAAAATGCTGCGGCTCGTGTACTAACCAGAGTTAGGAAAAGGGACCACATTACTCCTGTTCTGGCTGCCTTACACTGGCTCCCTATAGAACACAGGATAGAATTTAAAATTCTTCTTCTCGCCTACAAAGCCCTTAATGGGCAGGCGCCATCTTACCTTAAAGAACTCATTATACCCTACTGTCCTACTAGGGCATTACGTTCCAAGAATGCAGGGTTGTTGGTTGTACCTCGAGTCTCTAAAAGTACAATGGGAGCCAGAGCCTTTTCTTATCAAGCTCCACATTTGTGGAATCAGCTTCCAGTTTGTGTTCGGGTGGCAGACACCCTATCTGTTTTTAAGAGTGCGCTTAAGACCTTCCTTTTTGATAAAGCTTATAGTTAGGGCTGATTAGATTCAGCCCCTGGTTTTGCTGATATAGGCTTAGTTTGTCGGGGGACATCTTACTTCTTCCTTCTCTCTGTCTATACCCGTGTACTCTCATGTTCCGATTAACCCAGCTTCCCCAAATGTCTTTCTTTTTGGGGTCTATATATGCTGGGATCCGGAGTCATGGATGATCCTGCGGTCCTGTGTCCTGGATCGCGAGCGCTGGATCTTGAGTCGTGGCTGTGGTCCTGGATCATAGGTCCTGGATGGATATCCTCGTGGATTCATCTTCCTGTTATACACACATGCGTTGTCCAAACATTTGGACTACCTATGTTGCAAATGTATTATCTTTTCAATTTACACACGGCATCTATTGCACGTCTGTCCGTCCTGGGAGAGGGATCCCTCCTCTGTTGCTCTCCCTGAGGTTTCTCCCATTTTTCCCTTTAAACTGGGTTTTCTTTGGAAGTTTTTCCTTGTACGATGTGAGGGTCTAAGGACAGAGGGTGTCGTATTGTCATACTGATATTCTGTACACACTGTGAAGACCACTGAGACAAATGTAACATTTGTGATATTGGGCTATATAAATAAACATTGATTGATTGATTGATGAAGTACTCAGGTCTTGTACTTGTGTTAAAGTAGAAGTACTCAGGTCTTGTACTTGAGTTAAAATACAAGTATTCAGGTCTTGTACTTGAGTTAAAATAGAAGTATTCAGGTCTTGTACTTGAGTAAAAGTAGAAGTACTCAGGTCTTGTACTTGAGTTAAAATAGAAGTACTCAGGTCTTGTACTTGAGTAAAAGTAGAAGTACTCAGGTCTTGTACTTGAATTAAAATAGAAGTATTCAGGTCTTGTACTTGAGTAAAAGTAGAAGTACTCAGGTCTTGTACTTGAGTTAAAATACAAGTATTCAGGTCTTGTACTTGAGTTAAAATATAAGTATTCAGGTCTTGTACTTGAGTTAAAATAGAAGTATTCAGGTCTTGTACTTGAGTTCAAATAGAAGTACTCAGGTCTTGTACTTGAGTTAAAATAGAAGTAGTCAGGTATTGTACTTGAGTTAAAGTAGAAGTACTCAGGTCTTGTACTTGAGTTAAAATAGAAGTACTCAGGTCTTGTACTTGAGTTAAAGTAGAAGTACTCAGGTCTTGTACTTGAGTTAAAATAGAAGTACTCAGGTCTTGTACTTGAGTTAAAGTAGAAGTACTCAGGTCTTGTACTTGAGTTAAAATAGAAGTATTCAGGTATTGTACTTGAGTTAAAATACAAGTACTCAGGTCTTGTACTTGAGTTAAAGTAGAAGTACTCAGGTCTTGTACTTGAGTTAAAATACAAGTACTCAGGTCTTGTACTTGAGTTAAAGTAGAAGTACTCAGGTCTTGTACTTGAGTTAAAATAGAAGTACTCAGGTCTTGTACTTGAGTTAAAGTAGAAGTACTCAGGTCTTGTACTTGAGTTAAAATAGAAGTATTCAGGTATTGTACTTGAGTTAAAATACAAGTACTCAGGTCTTGTACTTGAGTTAAAGTAGAAGTACTCAGGTCTTGTACTTGAGTTAAAATAAAAGTACTCAGGTATTGTACTTGAGTTAAAATAGAAGTAGTCAGGTATTGTACTTGAGAGTTAAAGTAGAAGTACTCAGGTCTTGTACTTGAGTTAAAATAGAAGTACTCAGGTCTTGTACTTGAGAGTTAAAGTAGAAGTACTCAGGTCTTGTACTTGAGTAAAAGTAGAAGTACTACAGTGTAAAAATGCTAAATGTCATATTTAAATCACTGGATTATATTTGTGTTCATCACAGCTTGGATATATTATCTGACCATCTGAATGAAGTAACTAGTAACTAAATAAACGTAGTGGAGTACACATACCCCAAAGTGTTACTTCAGTACAGCTCTTGAGTAAATGTTCTCCACCACATCAGTGTCTCTGATTGGTTGCTTTGAACCTCTGTGTCTGCAGGGCTTCTTCCGGAGGAGCATCCAGAAGAACATGCTGTACACGTGTCACCGAGACAAGGTGTGTGTGATCAACAAGGTGACGAGGAACCGCTGCCAGAGCTGCAGACTGACCAAGTGCCTGGAGGTCGGCATGTCCAAGGAGTGTGAGTCAGAGGGTGTGTGTGTGCGTGTGCATGTGTGTGTGTGTGTGTGTGTGTGTTAATGTCTAAAATTGCTTTAGTTGTCACGCAATAATAAAGAAGAGCAGGAGAGGAGCTATGTCTCCCCCTGGTGGCTGCTCCTGGTTACATCCATACATTAACCACCAGTATAATTTCCGTGAATACTAACCCGGACAGACCCGGACAGACCAGGACAGACCAGACCAGGACAGACCAGGACAGACCCGGACAGACCAGACCAGGACAGACCCGGACAGACCAGATCAGGACAGACCAGGACAGACCCGGACAGACCAGGACAGACCAGGACAGACCCGGACAGACCAGGACAGACCAGGACAGACCAGGACAGACCAGGCCAGACCAGGACAGACCAGGACAGACCCGGACAGACCAGGACAGACCAGGACAGATCCTGACAGACAAGGGTTGCAGTCGAATAGTTTATTAAGCTTATTAAAACGTAGGTGGTAAGTGACAAAGTGCTTTGTTCTGAACGTTCATCAGTATTATAATCAAAAAGAGAAATATGAACGTTAGTTTTTACTGAAATGATCAAATAAAGTCAACATCTCACAGTCTTTACTGAGCTGTGTGGGGTTTGTTCAGCTTCTAAAAGATGTTTGAATGGTGATATACACAGTGATAGATGTTAAGGACTAACGTTTATAATAAATACATCTGTATTGATTTAAGATCTTTCCATCAATCATACGTATTGGGATCATGGGTGTTAACGTGGACCGGAGGGAGAGGGGGACGAGCAGAAGTTTCACTTTCCTTTTTTATTTCAATTCCAACTTTGGTCATGAAGAATATGTTTCTCTGTTGTCCTCGTTCATAAAGCAAAGCAGCAGCATCAGAGCACGGTGCAGAGTCTCCAGATGAGTTCACAGTAGTCCCTCGTTCTTATTGAACATCCATGTTGTAGTCCGCTGTATAGGAAACTGTGGTTTCCATGGTTTCCCCCACAGCAGCAGACGCACATTCAGGACGTCCGCTGGCGCATCAGAAACACGTCGGATAGTGAAAGTGCAGTCGATTCTCTAAAGTACCGCAGTCTCCTAAGTCCTTTTGAATTCTCCTATCCACTATCCCTTAACCCCGTGACCTTTCACTCAGAGGTCAAGGGATAGACGATAGGGTTAGACGATAGGCGCTGATTGTTGGACTATCCGACCGTAACCCAGGAGCTGAAGCTGGGTCAGGAACACGTGGAGATAAGGGCATCAGTTCCCAACCTGTGAATTTTTTTGTATAAGCTAAAGACACAAGCATGGACATAACAATAACATATAGAAGATGACATTCCCATCTCAGACAAGAACAAAACAAAAACAGAAGAAATAAAGATACAGTCAGTAGGATCACTTCAACATTTCACAAACAAAAATAGGTTGAGAACCAAAAAGACAACATGGAAAGCATATTTATAGTTCCTTAAATCCCACTTCTCGTGGCCCATTCTTGTGGGATATCTAAAACTGTGCCACGTCAACAGGGATCCGCTTCTTGACTCACACGTTAAAAACCATCCAAATAAAGCTCTGTCGGCGCTGATTTCTTTGCCTTCCTCGGCCGATTGATTTACTTCCATATATTTAAACAAACAAAACAAACTAAATGATCAGTGAGACGTGAGGTGAAAGACTGTTCCGATTCCCCGGTCATTGCTGGAGACAATTTCCTCTCACGCTCAGTCCTACCCCTTCCTCATATCACAGGTGTGGCTCGCAGTAAATCAAGGGTTTTCTCCGAGTATTTAATTCGGTACTAATACATAAATGGAAAGAATATATTAAGATCTAAATTAATAAGAAAAAGAATACACTCATTGTCAACACAGAAAATGGCTCTAACACCACTCCTCGTTAGAGCGTATTATTTCCCTAATCTACTCTTCAAACACCTTCAATTAAGATTACTCCTTGATTGACTTTTAAACATATTAAAGGGTGTAAATGTAAATCCAATACTTGCTGCCAAATAATTTGCAAAACATTTCCACACAAAACATTGTGTGGAAACATTTTCATTATTGATATTTATTTGTATTTGAACCTCTTTTCCTTTCTCGTTCTTGGCCCTCCTTAGCAACGGTCATTACAATCCTGAGCAACGGTCATTACAATCCTTAGCAACGGTCATTACAGTCCTTAGCAACGGACTGTTCTACTGGATTTACAACATGTCACATGTTCTGAATCGACCAATCAGAACTTTATTTAGCCTCCTTATTGTTTATGATTGAATGTGGGCCGCAAAACATTGTTGATTCTTAAGTGGGCCCTGAGGGGGAAAAGGTTGGGAACCGCTGGTCTAATGAAATACTTCTGGACCTCTTGAAGGTACAAAGAGGAACTGGCCCTGAAGGGAACACAGGGTGTCTCTCAATGTCGAGGACGCTTCCTTGGTAGGACATGTCCCTCCGAGTCAGGTCCATCAGAGGCTAGGCAAGAATCCTTCCTTCCTTTCATTCGGAGAACGAAGAATGGAACAGGCATGCGTCATATGAGAGGCCTCGACTTAAATGTTCCCCCAAAGATTTTGGAAATTGGTCCGTGTGCAAAGCATTGTGGGGATTTTAAGACCGCTGACATGGGCATCCTCGAAATTTCCCATAACGAAGGATTCCGTCCTCGATATAATTCCTAGTATCCTGGACATTGGAACAGTCCTTGATGACGTAGCATCCTTGAAATAGTGGCTCTGAAGGATCCTTCCTCGACATTGAGAAACACCCAGTGACTAAATACAAAGGGGGAGGGATTATCATTAGAGACCAATTAGGGACGGTTACACAGGTGGGGGTCAATCAAGGGCAGGAAGTGATGACAGGAGAGTGAGAGGAGAGTAACACAAATCAAACAGGAATAACGACAACGAAACAAACATTGTGTTAGTGATGAACATTAAACTAGTTAAATGGTTGGTGGGTGATTGGTTGATTGATGTGTGAATTGGTGAATTGATTGATTGTTTCATTTGTTAATGTGTTGATGTCAGGGCTCGCAATTAACGATGTCCCGATGTCTTAAGTGTCAATGTTAGCTAGCGCTAACTAACGCTAGCAACGGAAGGGTCAAGTTGCCTTACAATGCATACAAACATCCTAAAATGCGGTGTCATGTTCTTTTGAAGTTTGTGAAAATGATGTGAAATACAGTTGATCAGAATAAGAGGTGTAGCCGATCATTTTTGTATTTTCTTTGTCAGCCAGTCATTGACCAGGCTAGAATCTTTAGCTGCAAAAACGTAAGGCATTTAGCTAATCATTTAGCTTTTCGTCTTTTTGTAGTGTTTTAGTTTGTTTGGGTCAAGCACGTCAGTCAGATTGGGTGACGATTAGAAAGGGGGTCGCAAGGTAATTTTAGTTTGTCAATCAACTCTGGTATGACAATAGAAGATCAATTTATATTCCTATAGTACTACTGACTTGTGAGGATAACTTGTCATTAGAACTGAAAACAGATACATTTATTAAACTGTATTATTATTATTAGTTTAAAGTATTTTAAACTTACATGGTGGACCAGAGTCTATGGTGTGATGATTAAGTGACAAAAGAGTATCAAATTATATGTATTCTGCATAATTGGGGGGGGCGACGATACACATTTAAATTTGGGACACTGCTGGTTATATCCGGGACAATACAAAGTAGAATTCGGGACAGTTGTGGGACACTGAGGAAAAAAGTTAATTTCGAGCCCTGGTTGATGTGTTGAATGATTGGTTGATTGTTTGGTTAATGTATAACATCCTAAACCTCTGAGTCCTTTCAGTGTGGTTAAAGACCCGCTCCATAGAGATGATGCAGAGAACTTAATATTCTCCCTTGAAGTCTAAACTCTGAACCCCTCGCCCCCCCTCCCTCAGATTCTGAGGATCTGCACCCGCTACACCCCCGATAAAGACACTATGACGTTCTCCGACGGGCTGACTCTGAACCGGACTCAGATGCATAACGCCGGCTTCGGCCCACTCACAGACCTTCGCCAACCAGCTGCTGCCGCTGGAGATGGACGACGCCGAGACTGGGCTGCTGAGCACCATCTGCCTGCTCTGTGGAGGTACTGCACCTCATAGAGTATATATTAAAGTGGAGATGCTGTGTGTGGCTCGGCTGTAGCAAAACCCCAGAGACGGCAATAGTACACACTTCCTTTACTCAAGTAGAAGTACAGATACTCGTGTTTAAAAATACTCTGGTAAAAGTAGAAGTACTGACTAAACTTCTTTACTCAAGTCAAAGTAAAGAGGCTTTGAAATGTACTTCAGTAAAAAGTCCCCATAACTAGCAGCTGTTTTAAAGAGTACCTGACCTCCCTTTATATGAATAGAACAATTATGTCAGTAGTAGCAATGATGCTGTTTCAATGACATTAGTATGCATAAAAAGTGACAGGTGGACACGCCCCCAATTATGCAAATGAGCTAAGTCCATCTCCCATTGGCCAATGAGCCAAGTCCCGCCTCCCATGTCCCGCCTCCCATTCTTTGATGTCAGATTGGCGTGAAAGCCCCCCCGGCGTGATTCTTTTGTTGTATCGATTAAGATAGTTAAGGTATTTGACCCCTGACCCTGAGAGTGGAGTAATTGCCCTGCAATTAGATTAGCCCCAGGCACCCCCTTTGTGTTTAGGTCTTTTGTTGTATTGATTAAGGTATTTGTCCCCTGACCCCGAGAGTGGAGTAATTGCCCTGCAATTAGATTAGCCCCAGGCACCCCCTTTGTTGTATAGGTCTTTTGTTGTATTGATTAAGGTATTTGACCCCTGACCCCGAGAGTGGAGTAATTGCCCTGCAATTAGATTAGCCCCAGGCACCCCCTTTGTTGTATAGGTCTTTTGTTGTATTGATTAAGGTATTTGACCCCTGACCCCAAGAGTGGAGTAATTGCCCTGCAATTAGATTAGCCCCAGGCGCCCCCTTTGTTGTATAGGTCTTTTGATGTATTGAATAAGATAGTTAAAGTATTTGACCCCTGACCCTGAGAGTGGAGTAATTAGATTACCCCCAGGTTGTCTCTTTGTTGTATAGGTATTTTGATGTATTGAATAATATAGTCTCTTTGACCCCTGCCCCTCAGAGCCCTTTGTTGTCTAATCTAATTAGCCTTTGATGCCTGCCCTTTGATGTGATGTGTAATTTCACAGTGATGAAAGCCTCTGTATAAATGACTAGGCTACGACCAGTGTATAGAGATATGCTCAAAACTAAATACAAAAAAGACAGACAATTCAGCTTACCCAAGTCAACCGTCTGAAGCGCCAGTCAAGAAACGAATGCGGCATCGGGGGGTTCAGAGTACAGCCTCTTTCTGGTCATGTGTGTTGGAGGAGGGGCTCTGTAAGGAAGGCTGAAGGAAGGAGCAGGATTTATCCCTCCGGTTTGACTGCAAAAGGCTTCTCTAGTAGATTCTGCCTGCAGGGCTGTTGTGTCTCGTCAGATCTGTTAGTATTATTTCTCTGAGTTTATATTGTCAAGTCCGTGTCTGCCATTTCCTGTTTTACTTTGTCATTTCCCTTCTCATTTCAGGTAGTTCGATTCCTACCTTGCCTGTTTGTCCACGGACCTGATTACCTGCCCCACCCTTATTGTTTGCACCTGTGGAGGCCCTTGCTTCTGTATATATTCTGTGTGTTCCCTGTGCCAAGTGCCAGATCGTTTTGAACCTTGTGAATGGATTACCTTGTTTCGTCATCACAGTAAAACCTTTTTTTGAATCATCTTTTGTCTAGAGTCGTGCATTTGGGTCCTATCAGCTTTTGTGTGCTCCAGTCGTAACAAGGGCCACATGATGCCATGACCACACACACACACACACACACACACACACACACACACACACACACACACACACACACACACACACACACACACACACACACACACACACACACACACACACACACACACACACACACACACACACACACACACACACACACACACACACACTCACTAAGACACCTAAAAAACGTTATTGCCCTCTCTAGATCTGATTCAGTCTTTGTTTTAAATGATATGTGAGTCCTAAGGATGTTTCTTTTAAAGTTTTTTTTTGTGAAACTGTTAACTACAAGGAAGTATCTGCTTGCAAAGAGGGTATTCATATTAATTTAAAAGATCTTGTTTAGTTTTTTATTACTGATAACTAAGGATGTTCTCTTTAGTTGTAGGATTGTGAACTAATGTATAATTACCTTTATTTAACTATAAGAAAAGTCTCTCTGAAGAGGGGAAATAATAAAACAATTTTAAAAACATGATCTTTGTCTTTTTATAATTACTTTACACCACTATAAGGAAAACCAATATTAAGTTTGTGTGAGGTTGTACTAGGGATAATACCCATAAATAATATGTGTTTCTGCTCCATTTCACTCCATGAAGCCTCCAGCTTGTACAAGGGCTCCACCTCTACTCAACATAACATGTCCCGCCCTCCTCACCAGATCATTTAAAAGTAAGGGGATGGAAATAGACGAAAATAAATACGCTCAAACTAAATAACAGGCCAGTCATTTCCAATCACCAAGGCACTTTTCAAAAAAGAAAAATGGCCAAGAGAAGCATAGATATGGGTTTAATCAGCGAGACGCCTGTGACAACGTACAGCCATCAGTCCGGAGCGCCAATCAAGAAACGAATGCAATATCTCTCCGGGATTCAGACGCCTCCAGCCGAAGAACTTCATGAAGAATGGACTCTGAAAAATGGCGATGTTTGGGGTTATGTATTTAACTATATGGCGAATGAACTGCATTTCTACAATCTGAAGAATGGAGAAACGTACGGACCCCGCAGTGTTAAAGCGACTCTGACCTCAACAGATTGGGCTGTGTTAACTCTGGTGTCTTCCAGAGATCTCCACGCAACCACGGTATCGGAAATAAATAGTGCATAAATAGAAGTAGTGCATCAAGAAACCATAGTGGAACCAGCGGTGTACAAGATATTTGCAAAGAAAAACAAAGAAACACAGACAGCATGCGAGATCAAAGAAGAGATTTCACCGCCGCCCCTCAATGTGGAGGAAGAAAGAGTTATTTCCCCGCTGCCAGAAGTGAGAAGAGTCCTGACAAGCACCGTCTGGGAAACTAAAAGCGGACCATCGGGGCGATGGTATTACCGTGCAAGCCATTTGGAAACGCTGGGGAAGGACCCCTCTGATGATTTTGTTTTGGAGAATTTTAACTCTACATGTGGAGTATTTCAGACAGCAGTGCGGGTGCCATTGACTGCTTGGTTGAAAATGATTGCTGGAAAAGCTACAAAGCTTAAATAACTTTTTAAACAGAGTCAGACATCGATGGACATTATACTGGTGAAAAAGAATCTCACCTTTACAGAGGACTCTGCCTTCCACTCAACATAACAAGTCACACCCTCCTTACCAGATCATTTTAAACTAAGGACCCCTCAAAGAAAAACATTGTGTATTCTACCTATGTAAAAAGAATGTCGGGGTTGTCTCTGTATCGAGATGATGTGTTTAAAAATGAATTTTGTGAAAAATACCAACTGTGTGAGAGACGTCATAAAGACACTCATTTTAACCACAGTGTTTGTTCTCTACAAATGTCTTAAGATTGTTACAAAATGTTAAAAATACAAATAAAAGGTATGGAGACAAAATTAATTCAGGTGACTCTGGCTTTATTAGGAAAACAAACATATAATACAAATGGGTTAGGGGGTAAATGTAACCATCGTGGACTTAATAGTCTAACAAAATACTTTTATCTGAATACATTTGTTCTTTTTAAGCACACTTTTTGAAATTATTTGTTAATTATTTCTGTGGAACAATCCAGTTTTTGTTAACATCAACGCTTTCTTCTCTTTTTCTTGTGTTACTAAGATACTTTTAGACACACTTTGGTGTATGCAACACTTGTTCAGATAAACAAGGTTTTTCTTTTCTGATAAACTTACATATTTTGAGTTATTTTATGTTACCAAGATACTTTGAGATACACCCTGATGTACGCAACACTTAACAAAGGGTATAATATGAAGTAGTTGGTAAGGAAGGGGTTTTTCTTTAAGGGTGTAAAACTTTAGAACAGGGTAAAATATTCATTAAATTGTATTGAATTGAGTTTTCTTTTTTGATTTTCAACATACTATGTACCATGACTTTTCCATATTTCTGACATACTATACTTTTTCTGACTTTTTTCTGTAGAATCTTGACAAAACTATTACTTGTTCTTAAATGATGACCTATTGCTGGAGATGAAATGAAAAAGCTACAACGCTTAAAGAACTTTTTTCTAAAAACTCTCAATTCTATAATTGACTACCCCCATTCAACGCAATGAGCCCCACCCTCCACTCAGCAAATCATCTAAAACGAAGGAAATCACTAAGACGACCGTTGTAAACTAGCCATGGAGCAGAGAAAAGCCAAGACTCCCCCCGCGAGTTGCAGCCAGGAACAGACTACTGGACTACCATCATCACCACCAAGGGGGAAACCCGAATCTTGCAATACTACTGCTGCTGATTTTGCTCCTTGGGCCAAAACGTCTCTGTTTATGGACACAGTGAAAGCGGAGTTGTTTCATATTCTGGAGAGGGTGATACATCGGTACAGAGAAGAAATATGCAACGGGTGCCGAGTCAGTCACCCCGGCCAGAGGCAACACGATTTTCTGAATGACATGTCCGATTTTTACTTCAGAAACAATTACAACGCGTTATTGAAAAGACTCTGCCTCACCGACTTCATTACTGAGATCGACCAGACTCTTAATGATAAAGACATTTTCACGGATGATTGGAGGATCCAAGGCGCTTCGGAGGCTTTTCTTCACAATCTCAAAAATTGCAGACGCCTCAAAGAGAGACTTGAAAAGATCCATGCCGAGTTGGATGGAGAAGAAGAAGACTAACAACCAGCAGTTGGATGGAGAAGCCAGGGACTTGTTCGATACATTGACTTTTTTCTTTAAGTAAAATAAAAATGGGAAACTACTATGCAAAACGCTCTCTGTATATATTTATCATAATGTAGTCATTACCCTTTTAATAAGTGTGGTGATGGGGACGATTGAAAACAGAACGAGTAGTGACCCCTGTGTAAAAAGAATGGCCGAAGTTTGTAAACTGGAAGACATTTTGGATATCGTTCGTTCTGGCAGTACTATTCCGGGTCATTGGGAAACGATTGTAAACGAAACATTTAAAGTGGTCCTGGAATCTTCATTTTCAGAAACATTCTGTAACATTATCTCAGAAATGAAACAAACATCAAAAGTGTATCATGTGCTCTCATTGTATGCTCTGTTTGTAGATGTAATGCATCTGTGTTGAAAACAGCATACCGGATATTTTGACTGAAGTGAAAAAACTCCATCACGATATCTCCAGTAATATGGGGAATGCTAAGCTGGAGACGGTCCTGGGGATGCTACAATCAGTATAACTATTGATTTTGTGTGTAAAAAAAATAAAAAAGTGTTTTTTACATCTAAAAACTGTTGTCATCATTATAGCAAGGGGAACGTGTCTGATACATGTGTATTACAGTCCTTCTTGTTGTGTTTTTCAGTGTTTTCTGTGTGTCTGTACACACAAATCACACTTCATTATCTACTTTTTAGCTTTTTTAAAAAGAAAAGTGTATCTTTCGGTACATTTCTCAGAGAATTTAAGCATAAATCTGTCAAATGTTCAAAACAGCCTTGTTTCACTGAAATACCCTCAAAATGACAAACTGCCATTAAGAGTCAGAATCCTAACGAAATCTACTGACACAAAGTACTTCATTATCTACTTTTCAGCTTTTAATACAAAAGTGTATCTTTCAGTAACCTTCTTGAGAGAATTAAGCATAAATCTGTTAAAGATTCTTAACGAAATCTACTGACACAAAGTACTTCATTATCTACTTTTCAGCTTTTTATACACAAAGTGTATCTTTCAGTAACTTTACCAGAGAATTTAAGCATAAATCTGTCAAATGTTCGAAACAGCCTTGTTTCACTGAAATACCCTCAAAATGACAAACTGCCATTAAGAGTCAGAATCCTAACGAAATCTCCTCAAACAGAGTACTTTCTACAGATGAAGCCTCCCACTCAACGCAATATGTCCCACCCACTCAGCAAATCATATAAAACTAAGGACGACCGTTAAAAACTAGCCATGGATCTGAAAAAAACCAAGTCTGATGTAGCCTGCCCTTATTATCACCAGGATAATGGATATGGGCTTAATGACTGGATGCTACAAAGCAGGGGAGAGGATGTCCCCGAAGAAGAGCTCTCCTCTATATCATATCCATGTAAGGTCTTTAGGACAAAAGAGGACCATGATAACATGACATATGAAGAATATCTTTCTTTAAACGATGGCATTATAGATAACCTATATAGAAGCAGTATATCTCATACCACTCGCCAAGATCGCAAACGACAATTAGCAGAAAATAATAGAAAAAGTAAAGAAAAACAAAGAAAAAGAAAAATGAAAAGGAGATGAAAAATTAAAAGCAAACGCAGAATGCGAATGAAAAGAAAAGGGACCATAGGACGGAAAACTAAAAAGACAAAAAGAAGGAAGGTGAAAAGAAAAAGAAACAAAGTGAAGACATTTAAACTAGAGGATGGTGTTGTAGAGCCATTACCGGATCATAATAATCTTATAAACCCTGCATGTTCCCCAAAATACTGATGAAGATCACCGACCTGAGGAGCATCAGTGTGAAGAGACACACACACACACACACACACACACACACACACACACACACACACACACACACACACGCACGCACACACACACAGACACCTTGATTTGTTTTTCTCGTCGAGGGTCCCTGCGTCCCTGCGCTCCGTCTGTCAGGTACACACCTGTACACATCTATAGGTATTCAATGAAGACTATGATGTCTGCTTCTATCCTGAAGTGTGTCTGCTCTTTGTTAAAACACCTGTTGATTAAATATATGCTGCAAAATATCTCAGACAAGTCAAAAGAACATTATTTTAACTTTTAATATTTTTCAGGAATTTATTGTTTTCCCTTTTTCATTTTTTTGATGAATGAATGATTTAAAGGCTGTTTAGAACAAGATAAAGGTCTTTAAAGGAAAAGACGAGTGAAGGGAGGAAGGGAATCCAGGAAGGAAGGGATCTAGGGAGGGATGAAGTGTTTATGGGATCTAAGAAGGGAGGGATGATTAGGTGAAGGGATGTAGGGAAGGAGGGACAGAGGGACAAAGGGAGGGGGGTATGCAGTGATGTAGGGGTGAAGGCATACAAGGGTGAAGGGATCTAGGAAGGGAGGGAGGTATGAAGATGTAGGGAGGGAGGGTTGAAGCTGAAAAGGAAGTTGGGGATAATTAGGTGAAAGGGATCTAGGATAAAGGAAGATGTAGGGTGGGAGGGTGAAGGGTTGTAGTCTGCCCCCCCCCCAACGTAATTTACAGTTTTTTACTGTGATCAATCTGAATTTTCTTTAAAATAAAAACATCTATATTGATTCTGACTGTTCTACATCCAACTCACAGGTTTATCGTTACTTTGAGAACAAAGATTATGAATGTAACCCGTTTAGAAGATATGGTCCTTTGTTCTGGGAACGTCATGTTGGAGCCTGAGACCTGAAACACGGCTCAGGGCTGAACAGGTTAAGGGGTGAATGGATCGATAACCTGCTGCGTGAGACATTATATTCAGCAGAAGTCTCCACGTTTGCAGTCAACCAAAGTAGCTTGTAAGTATGCTAACGGACAGAAGAAACACACGACCACATCGCTCAGAGTTTGGCCTGGAGTACGGGACGTTTATTGTAACTGCGCATGCTCATTAGCGTCAACACGTTTCAGGCACATTCTGATGATGTCATACACATGAACTGAAACATGACTTTGTTATTATACAAATATGCTCAACATAACATAAATGTAATTTTAAGTTGGAAGAAAGTATAGTGAACCGCATATGCAGTGAATGTAAATATCACAATATTCCTTTTGTCCAACATTAGTCTCTCCAGGTTGTTTCTTCACGCTGAGGTGTGACGGAGCTCTAAGAGGCGCCTCGTCTCCTCCGTCACCACGGGGAAAATCTTGGCTCTTTCAAAGCCGTTGAAGTCGGTGCTCAGAGAGACAGTGTACGCCCCCATGTGGTGGGCGAGCAGCCAGTCACCCACCTGCAGCTCAGGCATCATGGCGCTGTCCAACACTTTATCCATGATGTTGCAAGTCGGACCCCAGACCACCGAGCGGTACCTCACCTCGCCGACCCCCACGGTCTACAGACAAGGATTTAAATATGAAATACAGACCAGAATTTACACCTTTACCTTTCAGTGTAGAGGAGAGCAGCGCTACAGTACGTCGTACTTCAAATGCGATATAAATAAATACAAGAGAAAATAAATATCAATATTAATTAAGTGTATTCCCTCTCCAAGCCTGAGTACAAGTACCTCAACATTGTATTTGAGTAATGTACTTCTGTAAATGTACTTTGTGTCTGTCCACCGCTGAGTATTAACCATGATCTATAAAAAGAGAGATCTTTAGAGAGTGGAGCTAATGGTCGTGTCGATGAGGGCGTTCACCCTGTGAGGAAGCAGCTGGACGGGGGGGTTGAGCCGGGTCATTGACGATGCATCTCAGGGATCCATGCAGTCCATCGTTGATGTAATACACCATCTGTCCACCAGGGCCGCTCTCCTCACAGTCTGGAACACATCCAAAGAGGACTCACAATATGCAAACAGATGTTTAAATTACAGGAAAAGTAAATGATGCTTTAGTCCTCTGTCCCCTCGAAGTGTGCATTTCACCTGGAGACAAATTCAATACTAGTTAGCAATTTATCTGACAAGCTAGCGCTGCTTTTCCTCATAAAGTGAGATTACTCTTTTTGGCGATGACGTTCACTGCCAGGGTGAAGGCCGACTCCACGTAGAACCGGCCCGGTTCTGCAATGATCTGGACCCCACAGTCGGGCGGAAAGAATTTATCCAGCGCCGCATTTATAACGTCTGAAAACTGGTGGGGGGAAAAGCACATTTTCAGAGGGATCACACCACACTAATAATAATAATAGATTTAGTTTGTTAGCGCTTTTACAGGTGCTCAAAGACGCTTTACGGATATAGTGAAAAGAAAAGAACCACAAATACATATATATAGTTAAAGTAAAATAATAGGTCAGGGCAGTCTCTGACGGGAACTGGGAAACTGTGTAGATATTAAAGAGATAACACAACCCATATATTCCTGAAGGACCTGTAATGCCCCCCCCCCTCTTACTGGGAAGTCATTGCTTTGTCACTGGAACGCTGCCTTGAAGAACTGAATATTTCTGACTCAGTTTACCTCTTCAAATTTGACCTGACATTTGTCTCTGCCGGAGAATCCACCGCCGATATCCAGGAGACTCATCTGAACGCCCAACACACTCTGAAACACACACACAAACACACACACACACACACACACACAGTCACACCAACACACTCTGAAATACATCAACACACTCTGAAAAAGACTCACGGCGATGTCGAACACTTGTCGTGCGTCGGCGATGGCTCTGTGGAAGGTCTGACTCGCGGTGCAGCTGCTGCCCACGTGGAAGCTGACGCCAATCACTGTGAGGTCCCGATCTACAGCGAGGCCCAGCAGCTTCTCCACCAATCCCAGACCAGCACCAAACTTAGAGCTGAGTCTCCGCAGCGAATCGGAATCATCCACCGCGATCCGGAGCACCAATCTACAAGGGGTCGACCAATCAGGGATCAACCAATCACCGTTCAACCAATCACTGTTCAACCAATCACTGTTCAACCAATCACTGTCCAACCGATATATACAGTACAAGAACACTAAATGATGTTTGTTAAAAGACGATTATTTTAGTTTTCCCTACATTGAAACACTCAAGTAAAGTACCTCAAAATTGCACTGAAGTACAGTAAAGGAATACATGTACTTAGTTACTGTACCCCTCTGCTAATGCGAGTGCTAACAGAGACAGGTGGGCTCACCTGGCCTTGGGGTGACAGAGAGAGATCTTTCTGAGCTCTTCCTCGCTGTCAAAGGTCATCGTTTGGACTCGGTGAGCGGCGGCGAATCTGATGTGAGACATGGGTTTGGTTGTGTGAGCGAAGATGATGTCATCAGGAGAAACGCCGAGGTTCAGCACCATCTGGATCTCAGCCTGCAGGGGGAGGGAACCAGTTCAAACTGGATCAGGGTGTGAGAGAGCAGGGACCTGACTGTAAGACCTGCTCTGTTGGTACAGATGACACTGACCTGCACCCGCAGACATACCGGTAAATATGCTGAACAATCCCAACGCAGTACACATGTTCACTCAACCAGCGCTTCACATGATAAGTTTAAGACTTTCATACTATAATGTCAACAGATTTCACACTGTTAGGTTGGATGAAAGCAATATTACGTTTAAATACAAAACATTAGGTTGAACTCAATACTTTAGCTTGCAACTGACCTAATAGTCAGTACGTCAGTTAGATCATTTATCAGTGAGGCGGTCCTGAACCCTCTTCCCTATACGTTCCCTCTCTAGTCTGTATGCTGCGGAGTCAGGATGAATGCGAAGTCATTTCTAGATCTTCACAAGTTGTTCGTCCATCTTCTTGAGTTTTCATGCAAAGGTCCCTGATCTAAAGTGCTGATGGTCTGGGGGACCTTGCTCAGGTTTATCGTAATGTTTTGTGAAAAGAGAGTTCAATAATAGTGACATTAGTTTGTATGCAGTGGTTTAGTGATGGGAGTTACGGCTCTTTGAAGGGAGCCGGTTCTTATGGCTCCGTTCCTTTCCCGAGAGCCGTTCAAAAGAGACGGGTGGAGATTATTTGATGGCTTTACAAATGTTGCACTCCGCTTTATCGTTGCCTATGTTTTTGTTGAAGTGCATCCAAATGCTGCTGCGTTTTCGCTTTGGCAAATGTTTTCACCAGAAAATCACGTGGTCTACCTGTACCACTTGTTATGACTTCTCTCTCTTCCGTTAAGACCCGCCCCTACTCTGCCTCTGATTGGTTAACCCTAACCCACAAAATCTCCCTCCTCGTGCCCAAACCTAACTAATCAGAGGCACTCCTGCCTGAACCTAACCAATCAGAGTAGGAAAATCAAGTTTTTTCATTGTTCACTTAAAGGCGAGTGGATTTATGGCAGGCAGTGAACCAATGATAAAAATAATGGCTCTCACCAAGTACGACTCGGTTCCCTTCGTTCGTACCAAAGCGCTGTTTAAAGGAATCGAATCGTTCGTAAACGTAACATCACTACAATGGTTTAGCTGGTCCCTGGTCTAAAGTACTGATGGGCTGGGGTACCTTGCTGGCGCAGTCGAACCCGGTGCTCAGCACTCTCAGGACCCTCAGCACGGCGGGGGTGTTGTTGCACTTCACGGCGTAGAAAGGCTTCACTCGAGGGAGGAGAGTCAGCCACTGCTGGTGATGATCAATCACAGACTGGAGGTCCGCCACCAAGAACTGCTCCTCGCTGTCCTGGAGGGAATATTCAGATACTTCACTGAGGAAAAGTACTAATACTGCCCTGAAAAACACTGAAATACTGAAACCGGTTTTTCATCTGACCCTGTTGCCGCTATAAACGCCTGACTTCCCCCACGGGGATGAAGAAAGTTCCATCTTATCTTACTTGATTACATGTACTGAGTTTCCACCACTGGTGGATGAAGCAGTGTTGAGACCCTTGACGACCCCTCGACACTCACCTCTGATTGGAGCATTTTGATTTGATCGTCTATGAAGTCGTTGATGGACCGTCCGTCGTCCAGAACGTGAATGTCACCAGAGGAGAAGTCCTGCAGGGATGATCCGTTCATAGCTGCTGGTGAGGAATAACATGGATTCGTCAACAAAGGGTTAAATACATCTGACAGGTTCTGAGGATAATGAGAACGCTTTGAGAAATAAGACAGTAGACGAAGCAACAAGATGTAGAAGTAGAAGAAATTCATTTACATAAAACAACTCATTCTTAAATGCTGTTCATCCTTCGGGATCGCTTAAACAGATTTAAGAGTGGTCTGTTCTGCCCGACACAAGTTTGTGAAGTTTTACCACGGCAGCAAAGTCAAACTCTGATATATATATATATATATACACATATATACACAATGACTCCAAGCGGTTCTTTGTGTATGTGCACAACCGCATACGCAGGTCGTCTTCTCCTCAACCGATCTGGCCACCGGGTCTGTGCCCGCGTCACGGCTTCAACAGGACAATAAGAACTGCAACGTGTTAATTCTCACTGAGACTCAACTCCTCTATCCCGGACTCCGCCATTGTTCCAGAAGGCTTCACTATATCTCACCAGGATCGGACTGCTAATTCAGAGAGACTTTTCTCCTCATTTAGAGCACCTCATGATCACATGCCGGGCTTTTCATCTGCCGGGAGAGTTTACATGCATGGTGATTACAGTGTATATTCCGCCTCACGCTGACAACAACACAGCACTCGACCAGCTGTTTTGAATTATTGACAGGACGGAGACTTCACGGCCAGAGGCGGCATTCGTTGTGGATTTTAACAACGCCAATATGAAGAAAGTCCTGCCGAGATACTTTCAACACATCAGCTGCCCGACGCGCGGCGGAAATACACTGGAAATACACTGGACCATGTTTATTATTGCAGACCGGTGACACGGACTGTACAACGCTGGAGTGAGGAGTCAGACTTGGCTCTGCAGCACTGCTTTGAATCTACGGAGTGGAGTGTGTTTGAGGATAACAATATCAACACCAGTGTTGGGACTAACGCGTTACACTAATGTGTTACAAAGTAACGCGTTACTGTAACGCCGTTATTTTTGGCAGTAACTAGTACTCTAACGCATTACTTTTTATATTCAGTAACTCAGTTACCGTTACTACATGGTGCGTTACTCCGTTACTGCGTTAGTTTTTTTATATAGTTA
The DNA here is from genome assembly GCA_036324595.1 of Champsocephalus gunnari. Lineage (NCBI taxonomy): Eukaryota > Metazoa > Chordata > Actinopteri > Perciformes > Channichthyidae > Champsocephalus > Champsocephalus gunnari. The sequence continues at coordinate 37,519,486 of CM070443.1, read as the reverse complement.
ACAGCCAGGCGAACAGAGATGAGAACTGTACTTAAGTGCTTGAGTAAATGTACTTAGATACTTCCTATGTCACATGCGGAGACGTGCTGTGGGCGTGTTTGTGTTGTTTACTAACAAGACTATCATGGCGGCGGCGGAGCTCAAGTCTATTCTATTTCACTTTTGTCGAGCACAAAGAAAAGAACGTTTTAGTTAAATGTAAGTTGTGTCCTGGCGGGTCAAAGAGCCTATCTACTGCCCGAACCAGTCATTCAAATCTCTAAAAACATCTGCAAAAACAACATGCTGGGACAAAGCTAGTAGCTGAGACCACAGAGACTCAGCCGACGCCACTCCACCTCCACCTGCACCTCAGCAACAGCGGCTGGATTTTAACCAAGGGACTGCTAGCCAGGGGAAAGTCGATAAAGCCATTGCACGGTATGTTGTAGAACACATGCAGGCTATCGCTACAGTGGAGTCACCCGCTTTCAGGGAGCTAGTTAGCATGATAGCATGTCCGGGCGGCACACGGCATATGGGACAGAAAACTGTTTCCAACTACCTGGAGAAAGAATATACAAACATGGAAAGCCAGCTAATATCGATCCTATCCAGATTGCATATAATGCATGTCAAGTTGATGACAGATTGTATTATTCTCCAATGCAATAACAGTACTGAAATGAAGGCTAAGGGCATTAATATAATGGGAGCCCTTTTTAAAGTAACTAAAACGTTACTTTTCACAGTAACGCATTACTTTCTGGTGTAAGTAATCAGTAAAGTAACTGAGTTACTTTTGAAATGAAGTAACTAGTAATGGTAACTAGTTACTGGTTTTCAGTAACTAGCACAACACTGATCAACACACACACGGACACGGACATCTGCTACATTAGGAAATGCATCGATGACGTGGTACCGAAGGTTTCTGTACCAACCTTCCCGAATCAAACGGCGAGGTTCACTATCGTGCACAGAGGTGGAGATTCAGATGAGTTCAGGAAATCTAGATATGAACTCCGGAGAGCAATCAGCATCAAAGAGACAATACAAAGAGAAAGTGGAATCTGACTTCAAAGGCTGTAACACCCGGAACATGTGGGCGGGACTAAGAACAATGACAAACTACAAAGGAGCAGCGGGGGGTGCTGCGGGAGTGTCTGCGTGCACATCTCTCCCAGATGAGCTGAACTGTTTTTTTGCACGCTTTGAGAGCTGCCAGGCTGGGGGTGCACAGAAGGACCAGGAGCCCTGCCCTTTTGCTTTAAACAGGGCAGATGTGTGTAAATCCTTTAAAGGGTTAACCCACACGAGGCTCCTGGACCTGATGGCACTCAGGGTGTGTGCAGTTCAGCTGGAAGAGGTGTTCACAGACATAAACAGGTCCCTGCTGCAGTCTGTAGTCCCCACATGTTTCAAACACTCCACCATCGTTCCTGTCCCCAAAAAGACAATATTCACCAGCCTCAAAGACTACCGCCCAGCAGCACTCACCTCCTTCATAATGAAGTGCTTTGAGCGGTTAGTCAAAACCTTCATCACCTCCTCCCTCCCTGACTCTCTGGACCCCGTGCAGTCTGCCTACAGAGCAAACAGGTCCACAGACGACGCCATAGCCCTCACCATCCACACTGCCCCCTCACACCTGGACCAGAGGAACACATGTGACAATGTTGTTCATTGATTACAGCTCAGCCTTCAATACTATTGTGCCCTCCAAGCTGGTCATCAAGCTCAGAGACCTCGTGCTCAACAGCGCCCTCTGTGACTGGATCCTGAACTTCCTGACGGGCAGACCCCAGGCAGTGCGGGTGGGAAACATCACATCCTCCACCCTGATCCTAAACACTGGAGCCCCTCAAGGCTGCGTGCTCAGCCCTCTCCTCTACTCCCTGTTCACTCACGACTGCGTGGCCGCACACAGCTCCAACACCATCGTGAAGTTTGCCGACGACACGACCGTCATCGGCCTGATCACAGACGGCGACGAGACGGCGTTCAGAGAGGAGGTCGAAAACTGACATCTTGGTGCCAGGATAACAACCTCCATCTCAACGTCAGCAAAACCAAGGAGCTGATTGTGGATTACAGGAAGCAGCAGAGAGAGGGACACGCCCCCATCGCCATCAATGGGACTACGGTGGAGAGAGTCAGCAGCTTCAGGTTCCTTGGTGTCCACATCACCGAGGACCTGACATGGACTCATCACCGAGGACCTGACATGGACTCATCACCGAGGACCTGACATGGACTCATCACCGAGGACCTGACATGGACTCATCACAGAGGACCTGACATCGACTCATCACCGAAGACCTGACATGGACTCATCACCGAGGACCTGACATGGACTCTTCACCGAGGACCTGACATGGACTCATCACCGAGGACCTGACATGGACTCATCACCGAGGACCTGACATGGACTCATCACCGAGGACCTGACATGGACTCATCACCGAGGACCTGACATGGACTCATCACCGAGGACCTGACATGGACTCATCACCGAGGACCTGACATTGAGTCATCACCGAGGACCTGACATGGACTCATCACCGAGGACCTGACATGGACTCATCACCGAGGACCTGACATGGAGTCATCACCGAGGACCTGACATGGAGTCATCACCGAGGACCTGACATGGAGTCATCATCCTCACCTTCTACAGGTGCTCCATAGAGAGGGTCCTGACCTTATACAGGTGCACCATAGAGAGGATCCTGACCTTCTACAGGTGCTCCATAGAGAGCGTCCTGACTGGCTGCATCACGGCCTGGTACGGCAGCTGCACCGCCCTCAATCGTAAGGCTTCACAGAGGGTGGTGAAAACTGCACAGCACATCACCAGGACGGAGCTGCCATGGAGGACTTCTACTCCCAGCGGCTCAGGAAGAAAGCCCTCAGGATTATCAAAGACCCCCATCACCCCAGCCACAAACTGTTCTGTCTGCTGCCGTCTGGTAGGCGGTCCCGCAGCATCCGAACTAAAACCACCAGACTCAGAGACAGTTTCATCCCACAGGCCATAAGACTGTTAAACAGCTGAACTTTGAAACAAACTGTAAAAGCACTAACATCCATAGAATTCATCTGGCTGCAATTTAGAAATGATCTACCTAATATATCATATTCCAATCACTTGTATATAGACTCTTATTGCACTATTTCACTATTTTCTTTTTGTATTGAGTTGCACTATTTGATCAGTTTTTCAGTTGTATTGTGTTGCACTGTTGGAGGAGCCTGTGACCTCAGATTTTCATCAGGTAATGCCAGACTGGTTCTGCTCACCTTCAGTCAATAGTTTAATGTTTAATGAAGGTTTCATTTCATTTAATTTCAAACCTTTATTTATACAGATAAATCCCATTGAGATCATTGATCTCTTTTCCAAGGGAGACCTGCTCAAGTAGTTCCACATGAAACATAAAAACATCAACAGAACAACAAAAGGACATCATACAGCATCATTTACATAATGATCCACATAAACAGGTACCAATAGCTTCCGATTGAGTAGCATCCAACCGAGCTTTAGAACATTTAGTGGCACCAGATTGTTCAGTTTCCATTTAATGTGCAGACTATTCCAAGACAGAGGAGCTGCATCTAGAAGCTGCTTCCTTCAGACAGTCCTAGCAGCTGCTCATTTAATAAAACCACAGCATGCGATCTCAGGCAGGAGCCACTTACACTTCTCCGTGAGATCAGGAGCAGATATAAGATGGAAGTTTCCCTAACATGGCTTTGTATATAAAGATGTACCAGCAGAGTTGGGTGTAATAATATTACTTTGTCGGTAACGGAGTAGTGTAACGCGTTACTTTTATAATTCAGTAATCACACTACAGTTACTAACATTGCCCCGACACGCGTTACTTCGTTACTTTGTAAAATCAGTCATAATCAAACCTCAACAAACACCTGCAAAGAACACATGCTAAGGTGAAGCTAACGCACATAGCTGTTGTTTATTTATATCACACACGTAGTCTGTTCTTCTTCTCTGTTTTCCGGTTGTTGCCTGTTTTGAATGACGAATACACACTAACGCCGCCTGCTGGTGAGGAGAGTTATTGCCACTCACGCATGCGCAGTTTGTACGTGCTCGGCTGAAGTCTTTGCGGTGTGCTCCAGTCTGGCTCCAGTGCAACACATGGCCAACACGCAGGAGAACACGCTGACGCAACAGCGTGAGCAGAGATAGACTGCGCAAAATATACAGATAGCAGGAGACAGAGGACAGCCACGGTCAGATAGCAGGAGACAGAGGACATCCACGGTCAGACAGCAGGAGACAGAGGACAGCCAAGGTCAGATAGCAGGAGACAGAGGACAGCCACGGTCAGATAGCAGGAGACAGAGGACAGCCACGGTCAGATAGCAGGAGACAGAGGACATCCACGGTCAGACAGCAGGAGACAGAGGACAGCCACGGTCAGATAGCAGGAGACAGAGGACAGCCAAGGTCAGATAGCAGGAGACAGAGGACATCCACGGTCAGACAGCAGGAGACAGAGGACATCCAAGGTCAGACAGCAGGAGACAGAGGACAGCCACGGTCAGATAGCAGGAGACAGAGGACAGCCATGGTCAGATAGCAGGAGACAGAGGACAGCCAAGGTCAGATAGCAGGAGACAGAGGACAGCCACGGTCAGATAGCAGGAAACAGAGGACAGCCAAGGTCAGATAGCAGGAGACAGAGGACAGCCACGGTCAGATAGCAGGAGACAGAGGACAGCCACGGTCAGATAGCAGGAGACAGAGGACAGCCATGGTCAGATAGCAGGAGACAGAGGACAGCCACGGTCAGATAGCAGGAGACAGAGGACAGCCACGGTCAGATAGCAGGAGACAGAGGACAGCCACGGTCAGATAGCAGGAGACAGAGGACATCCACGGTCAGATAGCAGGAGACAGAGGACAGCCACGGTCAGATAGGAAAACATTCAGGATCTGGATCAGTCTTATGCGACAATGGAAACTGAACTAAAGAGAACATTTGAAACTTTAGCAGTCTGCGTGATCTGCCTGCAGGGAGGGTCGGCCTGGCCCTGCGAGTAAAGTAACGAGTAAAGTAACGAGTAAAGTAACAAATGACTTTATGTGCTGCTTTCTGAAGCCTGACTGATGTTTAGACAGGATGTCATTTGTACATAAAAACTCCTTTACTTGTTCACTCACTAGGCGTTCAAGAACCTTAGCCAGAACTGACAATTTACAGATTGGCCTATAGTTATTTAAAATAGTTGCCTCCCCTCCTTTCAGTAAAGGCAAGACATAAGCAGACTTCCATACTTTTGGAATTGTATTTGTGCTGAGGGAGAGGTTAGAAAGAGAAGTAAGAGGTGGAGCAATAAAATCTGCTCTATCTTTAAAAAGAAAGGTTCTACGTTGTCCGGGCCGGCCGGTTTCCTAGGATCTAGCTTCGATAAAGCTTCATGAACAACATCAACAGTAAAAGGAGTCAAACTGAAAGGGTTTTCCAGACCACGTTGTTCAGAGTCACGGACTGGTGTTCACAGAAGCAGAGTTAGTGACAAAATCAAACAGAGAACCACAGGACACAAAGTGCTCATTAAAGCAGTTGAGCATAGAGCCCTGTCCGACAGAGAGCAGAGGCTGAGGTGAGGCACGGAGGAGCTCATTACGGATCTCACCGGTTGATATCGATTTTATTGCTTTCAAATTTCCTAGGATTATTTAGGTTTTCTGTGGTAACCGACAGATAGTACTTTGACTTTGCACTTTTGACATTTGAGGTGAAGCTATTCCTTAGCTGCCTGAACGCAGCCACTCTACCTCTGAGCCTGATTGCCTAGCCTTTGCCCTTGTTTCTCTCATGAAGGAGACTAGACAGCTCAGCAGAAAATGAAGGATTGTCTCGTTCCTTTACTCTAAATGTACGCAGGGGTGCATGTCTATCAATGATCTCCATAAAACCAAGATAAAAATAAGACCATGCGGTTTCCACATCAGCACACAGATCGATTTTACCCAATCAAACCCAAACAGATCATGCACAAAACCCTGCTCCACAAAATGTTTATGTCTCTCTTGATGATAATGCGAGGTTTAACCTTTTGGACCTTAGTGTCCCTAATTGTGGCTACAGCACAGTGATCGCTCAGATCATTCGCAAATACTCCCACAGATGAGTATTTATGGGGAACATTAGTTAGAATGAGATCAATTAGGGAGGATTTATTAGGGGACTTAATGTTAGGGCGAGTAGGACTGTCCACAATCTGAGTAATATTTAAAGAGATACAAAGGTTTTTAAAATCCTCTGACACTGCAGTTAACCAGTCCCAGTTAAAATCTCCAAGCAGCACTATGTCCTTGTAGTCTAGTTGTGATAAAAGATTAGCTAGTGAAGACAAGGAGTCCTTGCCAGCTGAGGGGGGTCTGTAACAACTCACTACCATGACCTGTTGGCCCTTTGCCACTTCTATCTTTAAGGCTACAAATTCGAATTGCTTACTGATCGATTTGGAAACTAATGTGGTTACACTGAACTTATTCTTAACATAAATGGCAACGCCGCCACCTTTATTAGGCCGGTCGGTACGATACACATTAAAACCATTTAAGGCAATGTCAGAGGCCAAAATAGACTTATTTAGCCATGTTTCAGATAAGACAATGACGTCAGCGTCAGTCGAGCCCAGATACGGACAACATCTAGTTTACCTAACAGACTGCGCACATTCAAGTGGATGAAACCCAGACCTAGCTTTAAGATCAGCAGGAGTAGTGATCTGACTATTACTACTAGGTTTCACGTGGTTCAGTGTTGTCATAGGACTTTATCTACACATTATAAGTTAGACAGGAACCAGGTAGCATCTGTGTCTGTAATGCATCATTAATGTCAGGTGACTGAAAGCAGGTCATTAAAGGATCTGCTCGTTCCCTGGCTGTTTAATCAGTGTCTTCCCTCTTCCCTCACAGCAGTACACAGGGAGGGGGGCTCCTGACTTAGTGATAATGGACTGAGGCCCCAAAAAGGTGGTTGTGCCTTAGTCGAGAATAATATGTTGCAAGTCTTGTTCTTCTTCTCGCCTACAAAGCCCTTAATGGGCAGGCGCCATCTTACCTTAAAGAACTCATTATACCCTACTGTCCTACTAGGGCATTGCGTTCCAAGAATGCAGGGTTGTTGGTTGTTCCTAGAGTCTCTAAAAGTACAATGGGAGCCAGAGCCTTTTCTTATCAAGCTCCACATTTGTGGAATCAGCTTCCAGTTTGTGTTCGGGCGGCAGACACCCTATCCGTTTTTAAGAGTGCGCTTAAGACCTTCCTTTTTGATAAAGCTTATAGTTAGGGCTGATTAGATTCAGCCCCTAGTTTTGCTGATATAGGCTTAGTTTGTCGGGGGACATCTTCCTTCTTCCTTCTCTCTGTCTGTACCTGTGTCCTCTCATGTTCCCATTAACCCAGCTTCCCCACATCTCTCTTTTTGGTGTCTCTATACGCCGGGATCCGGAGTCATGGATGATCCTGAGTCCTGTGTCCTGGATCTTGAGTCGTGGCTGTGGTCCTGCATCATCGGTCCTGGATGGATATCCTCGTGGATTCATCTTCCTGTTATACACACATGCATTTCCAAACATCTGGACTACCTATGTTGCAAATGTATTATCTTTTCAATTTACACACGGCATCTATTGCACGTCTGTCCGTCCTGGGAGAAGGATCCCTCCTCTGTTGCTCTCCCTGAGGTTTCTCCCATTTTTCCCTTTAAACTGTGGGTTTTCTTTGGAAGTTTTTCCTTGTACGATGTGAGGGTCTAAGGACAGAGGGTGTCGTATTGTCATACTGATATTTTGTACACACTGTGAAGACCACTGAGACAAATGTAACATTTGTGATATTGGGCTATATAAATAAACATTGATTGATTGATTGATTGATTGATTGAAGTCCTGCACACTAGAGGCCATGACCTTTTTACACAAACACGGGAAGGTGTGTCTTATGCCATAGCCATAGAATATGTCTGGTCATGTCCAGTCCTGTACATCAGAGGCCATGCCCGGTTTCCACAAATATGGGTTTGGAGGAGGGGTCTTCAGGTTTGTATGTCCTGTTGTTGAGCATAAAGACATGGGCTTTTTGGAGAGAGCGAGAGGGGGGGGGAGTTCCCCTGGTATGCTCTCTCTCAGAAAGCTCTGTCCCTCAGAGCTGGGTTAATAGCTCTCGCTAAGGTTCTCTCAGACTTGGTAAATATCTCTCAAATGTCTTTGTTGAATGCTGAGTGAATTTCTGGGTTGAATGAGTGGAATGATGTGATGTGTTTGTGAAGGTTAGGCCCGCCACCCGTGAGGAATCTTCCTCTGAATTCATGCAGCTAGGTGTGGGTTTTGAATGTTATTCCCGACACCTGTCGGAATAAAGGCGTGGAATTGATGTGAATTGATTTGGTGAATGAAAGTTTGAATGTGCTTTTTATTATCACCGCTCTTTTATGAGGAGATGCCTCTAAATACTGTCGGATGATTTTAAATGTCAAAGCTGAATTGGGCAGTTGAAGTTACAAATGTTGGTAATAAATGTAAAACTGTGAATTAAAGTTTCATATTAGAACATGATCACAGAATAATATGTTTAGTATGATTATAATGTTGTAAAGAGAGAAGGTAAAAACCCTGTATTAGTTTGGACCTATTTTTCTTCAACTAAACTGATCCCACCTTTTGGACTGGGACACCTTCAAAGACACCTGCGCTCTCCTCTCCTGCTTCGAAGGTGAGACTGCACCCTGCCACACTCACACTCAGGTAGGAACACACCTCTTCACTGATATCAGAATCCTTCAGGATCGCTTCAACAGATTTAAGAGAGTCGTTTCTGTGTTAGCTACACTGACTAGCAGTGTGTTGTAGTATTCTGTGGTTAGCATTTGTGTGTATATTACATTACATCACATTGCATTTAGCTTTTATCCAAAGCGACTCACAATAAGTGCGTTCGACCAACAAAATACAACCTTGAAGAAAACAGAATCATAAAGTACATCAGGTTTCATAGAGCAAAACATTCCAAGTGCTACTCAACTGGCTTTAGATAAACCAGCCCTTTGTTAGTATATAAGTGCTTTGTTAATAGTTCTATCGCAGGGATATACTGCTTCAGGTGATTAGCACCTGTAGATCAGCACCAGCTGTTCTCCCACAGCCTCGTTTTGTTTATTGTTTTGTTCCACTTTAGAAGTGAGATATTTTCTTTCCTTGTTGTACTGGGCAACTCTCTTTTGGAGACCCTTGTGTTAGATATTAACAGTTTGACCCGTTGTTGGGCCAAACTGTGTGTGTATATCATTTTACTCATTTGCAGTTACAAATAAACCGCTTGTAACACATACCAATTCTGCTCTGGCCCTTTTGTTCCCCTAGCCAATAGGGAACGTAACAGTCGTCTCAATTGAAGCAGCAGTTAATTGAAACGGGTTCTTTAGGAGTTAATAGAGGTGAGATCTTGCTGACGTTGGTGGATCTGAGCCAACCAGTAAACTTACATGGACTCAGTAACTTCGGTCAGGTCGATTAGTAGGTAGAGTCATGTCAATAAATGATCAGCTCCTCCCGACTCTTACAGTAGACTTACTGAATCTGTAGAAGCGAAGCGTAGGATTCTGGTATCTGTAATGAGGTGAGGCATCTTGCCTTAAATCAGGAGAGTTATTTTGGGTTGTCTCAGTCCAGATGGTTTTATTTAAATAAATATTTCCCTTTAAGTTCAATCTTTAATTCACTGGTTTACATTCGTGCTATTTTAGTTAAAAAACCCACAAAATCAACTGGAACTTTTTCAGTTATCTCACTTAAACTTTTAAGCAACAGTCCAGAAGCATTGCACATATTTTATAATCCACTGTGAACCTTCACTCAACTAAGAACATGTACTGGACCTATCCCGACTCACTTCAGATCGCATAAAACCAAACTAAAGCTTTCAGTCATTTATAACTATAACTTTTAAACTCTGTCATGTCAGTTTTGCTCAGAAATCTGACTTTCGACATTTCTTTTAATTTTTTCTCGGAATTCAGTTTTTTGGTGAACATGTACTCTTTTTATAATAAAAGACTCAATCATTAAATGTTTGACTTTATGATTTATTTCCAGAGATCCAACCTTTTTTTTTATTCTGTCTTTTTCAGTTAATACCATTTACATTTAGTGTATACGTTTAGAGCAACGTGAAATATAACGCATTCTACACGTCGGATTATCCTGAATTATATTTGATTATATTAAGTTTCGTTTTTAATTATATAACCCAATATGGAAAACACCTGTATGCAATTAAATGAGAAGTGACTTCACATGAAGATTAATCTCACCTGAGGCTGCGTGCTTCTCCATATTCTGAGTCCTCTGCCGTCTCAAGGGATTTTATAGAGTATAATATAATATGAAGAGACGCCCTCCCCCTACACACTCCCCCTCCGTGAGGGAGTGAACTCCGTGGAGTGACACACGAGGCTCCTCCTGTCAGAGGGAGTGAACACAGCAGCCAGCTTTGGGACGGCCTCCCCTCTCTCCGGCAGAAACAGGAAGTGCCGTAACTGAATGTAACAACAGTTTCAAATCAGCATCTCTTGGACAAAAAGTTTAAATGAATAACTCAAATAAAACTCCAAACATCTTTCATTGTGTTTCAAAGCTCTTTTAGTTTTAAACCTGATGTTTATAAGCTTCTTAGTTTTTGCAACAGTCTGTAAATATGCACAACTTTATAATAAAATGCACCCATGTACCTTTTTCTAGGCCAGTGGTCACCAACCTTTTTAAGCCCAAGATCACCGACCTCGGCCTCGGTGAAAGGCGAGATCTACCTATTGCAGAATTGAGTGAAAAAGACGGCCCGGACAGTGCTTCCAGTTTGAGGCCTTTTATAGGCTTTGCATCTGAATGACTGTTACAATGAAGGCTCCATAACCAGCTCACAGCATAGCAGGGGTACAGTGATATTTTTACGAGTGGGGGGCGGACCTCACCTCCTCTAGGGGGGACCTCACCTCCTCTAGGGGGGACCTCACCTCCTCTAGGGGGGACCTCACCTCCTCTAGGGGGGACCTCACCTCCTCTAGGGGGGTCCTCACCTCCTCTAGGGGGGACCTCACCTCCTCTAGGGGGGTCCTCACCTCCTCTAGGGGGGTCCTCGCCTCCTCTTGGGGGAGATTTTTTTTTAAATATTGAAGTTGAAAGCATCAATCTGGTGCACTTTGAGAGCAACATGAGAGATCTATGGATACCTCTCTCAGCACCCAGATGAAACACAGATTTAAAACCACTCCCCTTTTAAACTGTATTCTTGTTTTACTGCCATATAGTATTTCATACCTGTTTTTCATTTATTCTCTTATTGTTTGTATAACTATAATGATCATATGAAGGTGTGCCTCGGAAATAATCTTTTGAATAATTTGTGACAAAACCGTTCTAAACACTCAGAGTCCTTAAGCTCACCTGAGCCCCTCAGACTGAGAGGGGAGAACTCTCCTCCAGTCTGTTGTGGAAACAGCTCCTTATGTCCATTTGTGTAGCTAGCTAACCAGATGCTAACATCACGGTCCCCGCTAGCACCGGTCCCTCTCTCTCTCTCTCTCTCTCTCTCTCTCTCTCTCTCTCTCTCTCTCTCTCTCTCTCTCTCCTCTCTCTCTCTCTCTCTCTCTCTCTCTCTCTTTCTCTCTCTATCTCCTCTCTCTCTCTCTCTCTCTCTTGCAGCATCTGATATTTAAGAAGTGTGTTACATTTGAAATGGCAGAAAGTCTTGTTGCAATTTCCAGATATTAAAAGAGGTCCTTTGAGTTTCTCTGGTAATTATCAATAGTAGCAGTTAAGTGAATACTGTTCAAACAATACTTGTGTTTGTGTTTTATGTTGATTTCTCTGTTTTTTCCTTTCATAAATGTGAGGACTAAAATGGCTATGAACAAAGGGCTAGTTGCAGTAAACAGGGTTTTATTGCTCTGCGGGGGAGGTGTTATGCAGGACATGGTGCTAGGTGGGGGAAGATCGCTAGCATGTCAAGTTTCATGGAAGTCTACATCTCTTGAATAGTATATGTGTGGGTTTAATTACTTTGTATTTTGTGTAACCAGAAGTTGGAGATATGAGAGGTGAAATATTTGTGTTATCTTTGGAAGCAAAGAAATATCCTTTAAGACACATCTGAGGTCTCTGGAATGTGGGGGGGGGGTGTGTGTGTGTGGAGGTTGAGTAAACTCCACCCCTTCCTGTATCTATTGGTATGAAAGCCTATTCAGCTTTTTGTTCTGCCTCTCTCTTCTGGCGCCGCCGGACCGGAAGGTCGTGGCGGCCCGTGAACAAGGGCCAGGAGTACAGATGTAGCGCTCCGTTTCAGACGCCTACCCGGGCGGGTCCGTGATCTGCACGGGGTGGGCCCCTGCTGAAAAGGAAAACCCCCCCGCAGGACTTGAAACGCCCCCTTGATAAATACATTTAATTATAATGAAACCAGCAGCAATGGATCATGGATCCACCAGGGGGAGCCGTGAAAAGCTGCCACACTGGAACTCATGTGAAATAAACAGCTGATCTACAGGGATCTGATATAGCGGATATTTGTTAAGATCCATATATGTCACGGATAGGATCATATTCTGTGCAAAGTAAGAGACATGTAATCATTTACTAAACATCACCATGTTTTTATTTAACAAAATAATGTTTAATTCACGTTGGCGTAAGTACAAAACCATCGCTATGTTTTTAGATCAGGAAATGCATCCAGGGTCAAACAAACGATGTTCGATCGTGATCCTCGCGATCATTTAATGTATCATATGTTCGCGAGTTGAAATGAATGCACTACATTTAATCCACGTGAGTTTACAACAACGATCGCTTTGTTTTTATATCACATCCGACCGGAGGAAAATGCAGCAGCTCTCTACCGATCATCCTAATCCCACGGGCAAACAATAATATGTACGGTGTTCATAGTTTACTGTATTATTAGTGTCTAATATTACTGCTATAATAATCACACATTGAGTTGTTGAAATCAGATCGTCGTTTTTTTTTAAACGCTCTGAATGAAACGGCAGCTCTCAGGTGATCAGCTGTGTGTTTACACAATAACATATGCATAGTAATTTAATACCTTCCAACACACATTGTAAGAACAGTTCTGTTTCATATGAGTGTTGAGAGCCGTATCCACAAATCTACAAATGTTGCCCTCAGTGCACCAGATTGATGCATTTAACTTCAATTTAAATAAAAACATCTTCTGTTGTAACAACAATAACATTATAAATAGTAATATAGCATGGTATTGCACATTTACTGTAGCTTTGAGTGTTACTGGCCTGAGATTTTTTTATTACATGAATGAAGGTCACTGAGGCTTTTTAATATAGACTTTTCAGTGTCCCACATTTTGCACAGAACTGTCCCACATTAGGAAAACAGATTGTCTGAGACAACTTGGCACTAAGAGTACTAATATGTCTACCATTTATATTATGAGTTTAATATCTGCATGTTCTCTTTTGGTTTGATTAGGACACATCCTGGGGATTTCAGAATGTTACTGGATTTTGATTTATTGTATCGGCTTCATATCGCAATATATTCCCGAAGTCTGAAATGCAAAAATGTTCCACATTAGGGCAATTCACCCTACATGTAATCATTTTGTTTATTTTTAACGAAATAAATGTGGTTTAATCCATCATGAAATTAATGTAGGCTATTTACTTAGTACATATCTGACATGAACGATTAAACACGTTTGTGCATTCTTTATGAATGCAAACCGAGTCATTTCGTTTATTTTTAACGAAATAAATGTGATTTAATCCACATAATTTACTGTGTTAATTGTTTACTTAGTATTGTTTAACTTGAATGTTCTTCACTTTTTAAATGCCTCTGTGATGTGCTGCTACCCATTTCCCCTCGGGGACTAATAAACGAATACTATGACATTAACGATTAAACATATTTGTGCATTCTTTATGAATGCAAACCGAGTCAAGCCGACTCTAATAAACGAATACTATATATTGAACGTCTATTGAATGGCCTTTGTATGTATACAGTACAGTAGCTATAGCCCAACCATTTACACCTTCCTTTTTTCCCGTCAAGAGTTTGAATTGGAGAAAGGTAATCGGTGGTGCTTTTATAGCCTATTGCATAATAACTGTGTGATTTATATTGCTTTTCAAATGCATATGGCCACCCATTTACACGGCTCTTCCCGTCAAGAATATGAATAGAACTTAGTTAGATCACTTTACATTTCTGCGAATGAATTTTTAGTCACACACGTCTCCCCATCCCGAAAATAATAAAGAAAATAAAAAGAGGAAACAATTTTCAAGTTCAGTTTTCACCATTTTATTTAAAATAACTGACATACAGTAACAGACACATGCTGTAGGCCTATCTGCTGCGGAAACCAGGACGAGCGATTTCGGGATCTGTTTATGGGGCTCCTCAGTCTCTCGTTTACCCGGCTCCTGATCTTATGCCACTGGTCAATGTTCAGATTTGGGAACCGATTGGAAACATAAGACTCAATCTGTTGCTTCACATTGAGGGGAAGAGGCATTTTCCCATTGGTCCCAGTCCAGTTGGTTATTTTCACCATTCTCCTATATGTTACAAATGGCGTTATGGCCATGAACATATTAGCAGCATAGATCTCAGGGCGATGCTGTCCCTTAAAAAAGCTGTCCTGGTAAAAACTTTCCTCTCGTTCTGAGGAAACAGCCCTGGTGGGTTCATACCGTTCTCCAGCCCCAACCCCCCCATGTGTCCTATGTATGTTGGGGACCCTTTGTTTAAAACGAATTGGCCATCGGAATGTGTGGAGTCACATTCCACAGCTCTCCCCCCTCCTGTGATCCCCCGCACACAGAGAGAGAGGGAGAAAAACTAAATATACATGACATACTTTGATTTAGTAGATTTCGCATGAGAGCAAAATGAGAATATATGTGTGTAAGAGTGAAAATATGCTGCATTTTGAATGTCCGATAGTCCACCATTTCCACCGGAAATATCAAACATTTAATAAAAGTGAAAAACAATGAACAAGACTTAACGTATTCATCATAATTAATTATATTTATTTCGTTTGGATGTAGGTGATCTTCTACTATATGAACATTTTGGACCCAAAATCACAACAAAAACGTAAAAACAGATTTTGAAAATGATTTTATTTTTCACAACACAAACATACACAACGAAACCATTTAAAAGCTGGAAATATATACATGGGATGTGACTATGATAATGTGAAAGTTTGATTGAGGTAGCATGGGATTTCATTCTGATAAGGCAAAAGTGTTATTATAAATATAATACAAATATATATATATATATATATATATATATACACATTATGTACAACAATCAGTTTTTTCTGTCTTTATCTGTGCCACGCTTCAAAGCGGTTTCTGTCAACTACGACACAGAGGGCAACATCACAGATTCCTCCTCCTCCATGTCAAAAAACAAGCTTAAAGCTTGACTCACGTTCAGAGTTCTCTTCATCATAGTTGAGTCTTCAAAACTCTAAATATATCTAACTATATCTACATTTTCAATGTTTGTTTGTCACTTTACTTCAATCGCAGTCTCCCGCAGCCTCTCTTCGTCTCTCGCAGCCTGTCTTCGTATATCTTCGTCTCTCTCCATTTCCCCCGTCTCTCTTCGGTTCCCGCCATCCCTCTTCGGTTCCCGCCGTCCCTCTTCGTCTCTTTTCGTCTCGTTTCGTATCACTCCGTTTACCCGATTACCTCACCCCTTCCTGGTAAATACATCCTGTTGAGCAGAATCTACAGTTTCCAGTATTTTCCGTTTCGTAAAATGATAAAATACGGCGAAAATATTAAAATATGTGCTTCCATTATTCATACTTCTGAAATATATCTGTATTAACTTTATATCATCGTATGTCCGTGTTTATTGGGTATTTGTGCATGAAACAAAGACTGGCATATAGTTTCGAGCCAGTACTTTCGACAGAAATACACATATACATCCTGTTGAGCAGGATCTACAGTTTCCAGTATTTTCCGTTTCGTAAAATGATCAAATATGGCGAAGATATTCAAATATGTGCTTCCATATTTCATACTTTTGAAATGTATTAACTTTATATCACCGTATCTCCGTGTTTACTGGGTCTTTTTGCATGAATCAAAGACTGGGATATACAGTAGTTTCAAGCCAGTACTTTCGACAGAAACACACGGCAATGTTGTCCGGACTGTTGTTTTTATGCGGCACCGGCTTGAACAGGTCATGTGATCTGATCACGCCGGCGTGACGGTCGACTCCAAAGGGTTAATATTAAATACATATAAGTATTTTTACAACTTGTATTTAGAAATACTCTGTTGTAATTATTGATGCATACATGTGTTCATCCATTCAATGTGGCATCTGCTATAATGGGGTTAATGTATGATATTACTTAATAATACAATACATTATAATATATGATATGATAATTACATTTGAGTTTTATTCATTTCTTATTTCATAGTTTCTCATTATTATTATTATTTTTTATCGCTCATCTTATTTTTGATTTTATTAATCTGTGTGAATCTGTGCTGTCCTGTTTTTCACTCTCACCCTGTTGCTGTTTGAACTACTGAATTTCCCCACGGGATTAATAAAGGTCCATCTTATCTTATCTTAATGTATAAGTTGATTTACTTCAATCTACTGTACAATATTACAGGAAATATACTGCATAAAGCAAACTATATACTTTATTTGATCTAAAATATTGATGTTTCTACAACACCCATTGTGTATTTTGTGAATGAAGCGCCATCTCATGGTTAAATCCTGTAATTGAACAAATGGAGAAATTGGGCAACGCCCTCTAGCAATTTGGCAACACCCCCAGCCACTGGCATCCGCTGGGTTTTTGACTGGGACACACCCATTTGAGTCTGATCTGGAGTGCTACATCTGTAAGCCTACTCCTGACATTACACATATGATATGATATGGTTTTGTATGGTAATGTATTGATTGTATTGCATTGTTATATTACCATTAAAATAGATTATTGTTTTAACGGATACTTGTATGTTCTGAACTCCTTCCTGTATGATAACCAGCTTTTTCCGCTGGCACCGGTGAGTTTGCAGTGGCTGCCGTTTGCTGTACACCTAGCATGACAATTAGCCTACATACTAAATGTATCGCTGGTTGGAGACCCTTGCAGGGATCCTGCAGCCCATGTCTGCTGCCGCTGTACATGAAGCTCTCCTGCTGTGTGTTGGTCTGAACTTGGCCTGATCGGTAGGTAGACCTTCTGCTCGTATCATTCTTCCTGAATGTTCTTATTAACCTAGTATTGTTACCGTAACATCAACTTAAACTTAATGTCTCCTCGGCTCTGCGCTGGAAGCGTGATAAAGGACTGCTGTTTTGCCTCCACGTCTGTGTTGCATCCACGACTGCTCTAAGTTTACGAGGGTCTTGCCTGCCTGTTGCCTGGACGGCGGTCTGCCCTCACGGCTGTGTCCGTCTGCACAGCCGGCTTGCCTGCCCTACTGTGCTTCACCGCTACACTACTGTCTGGCGGGTGTTGCTCTTGGCCTACATTAGCCGCATTCACACCGCAGGACTTTCCCTGGTACTTTGGTTCTTTAGTTGCGTTAGTACCAATAATGTCGCGTTCACACTGCCGGGACTACTCAGTGCCGGGAACTCTTTTGGCCATTTCCAGTCGCTGCTAGAGAGGTGGTACGAACCTGGTGATAACAGAGTGCCAATATCTATTCTATTTCTATTGGCTGGGCGAATTGCAAACCACGCCCCTTGAGACTCTGAATCTTTTTTGTTAGGCAGCCATTTTTTTCCTCGCTACAAAACCACATCCACACCTGAGCGAGTAGGTTGTTTGTACTTTAAAGCAGTTATGACCACACGTACTACAGCACCGGAGCGGTGGGATGATGAGGAAGTGTCGGCGCTTCTGGCAATTTACTCTGAGGACGGGATGCAGCAGCTTCTACAGAAAGCAGTTCCCAACTCCAAATGATTTGAGCGATGTTCGCAAAAGCTACTTGAGCTGGGAATCGTGCACAGTGCACACGGATGCCGGGTAAAAATAAAGGAACTCAGGCAGGACTATATAAAAAAATTAAAGACCACAATAATAAGAGTGGTAACGATAGAAAGACCAGTAAATGGTACGAGCGCTTGGATGATCTGCTCGGCCAGAGACCCTCGTTCTCCGGGACAACGGCGACCATCGACTCGGGCACGCTGCTGTGGGAGCTCGCTGAAACGGCGGATTCAGTCGGCTGTGAAGTGAGCAACGGCGACAACGACGAAGGTAAAATAAACTGCTTGTACTGGGGTTTTTAATATGCACATTACTGGTCTCAGATGTACTTTTATTTGCTCAGGACGAGGATCAGATGATGCTTTTACACAAGGCCCAGGAAACAGAGGACAGGGTGTTTGTGATGATGGAGCTTCAGTATGAACGGGACGCAGTCTTGGCGCAGAAAATGGAGCAACACAAGGCTTTCCAGCAGGGCTTCCTGGGAGTGCTTTCAGAGCTAGTGAAGTCCAACAGGCCTTCCTCCCTGTAGTATTGTTTTAAATATTGACACACAGCGGTGTTTCCTGGACCTGGAAACATGCAGGGCCCACAGTTCAACTCTTACAGTGTATTTTTATATATTTTTTATAGGTGTATTTTTTTTGGGTACATTTTATTTAAGTTGATTTTCTATTGTTATTATATATATATCAGGGCTGTCAAGTTAACGCGTTAATAACGCGTTAACGCAAAAAAAATTAACGCCACTAATTATTTTAACGCGATTAACGCATGTGTATTTTTTTCCTCGGCCGCCCCGTAGCTTCAGAGCGCATCGAGTTTAAAATACTGTCTACAAGCTGATGCTGACAGCCCGCTCCTGCTGCTTGCTTGTGGCAGACCACACTTCCACGCTCACCGGCAGGCACCGACTGGCCATCGGGAGGACCGGGAGGGTGTGTGTATGTGTGGCCCGAGCGAGAGAGAGACCTTACGTGCATTGTTGTTGTTAGCATCTGGTGCTAGCTAGCTGCGCTAACGGATATAAGGAGCTGTTTAAATGAAAACAGAGGAGCGCTCTATCCACACAACTGCACCGAGCACTTGACTTGATGCAGGAAGCAGACAGCGGGACGTTGTACGAGAAGTCAGCACACTCATGATTACAGCAACATGATTGCAGCGTCCAGACAGCTCCCGTTCGAGCATATGCCTTGAGTTGCAAATAGCTCCAACGATCCAACACACACACACACACACACACACACACACACACACACACACACACACACACACACACACACACACACACACACACATACCATTTGTATTGGATGAGAGAGGTTCCAGGTTATTGTGTTTAATATTCATGAGAATATTTGTCATTGTTTCAAATGATAATAAACATTAGCATAAAGCATGTTTGTCCACTCATATGTTGATAAGAGTATTAAAAACTTGAAAAATATCCCTCTAAGGTACATTTAGAACAGATCAAAAATGTGCGATTAATTTGCGATTAATCGCGATTAACTATTTTAATCGACTGACAGCCCTAATATATATATATATATATATATTGCCACTGTTTTTTAATACTGACACCTGACTTGCACCAAGGTGTGTCTGCTGCTATATATATATATTGCCACTGTTACATTGTTTTGAAACTACTTTATTTTACATTTCACACTTTTATTTAACTTCAATTCACATGCATACGACACACCTGCAACAGCGTGATGCCGTATTGTTATGTCTTGACTGTGCAATAAAACAAACTGGCGAAGCTTTAGTTATTGTGTCCCACCCCAAATGTGCAGAATAGAAGAATGTGAGAGCAGACAGGTTGCATTTATCTACAATGTTGCAACCACCAGGCCGATGTTCTATTGTTCACCCAGAGAGAGCGCGGGACACGACGTGCTCCGTAGTATTGGCATATCTGGAACACATACAAAGGCACACATTAGCTCTACATAACTCCACAAATCCTACGTAGTATTCATGTGATTTTACTGAACTTACCATCGCTGTTCTTAGGGCGTGAAAACGCTGATCGTCATCAGCCATCCTACGGCGAAACATGGCTATAGTGTGTGCCTTTCGTCGTCCAATCCTTTTCCGAAAGCTTTTTAACCGCCTTCGATTCCGAACCAGCATTGCACATACAGCATCCGACGAGTGGGTCAAATCCCTAGTTGTCTGCAATAACCCAGTTACAAAGCTGTATACCATGAGCACAAAGACAGCAAGCTCAGTGAACTCCGTCATGTCTGAGGTCGGAGAGCAAACACACGCCTCATACAGCGGGTGGGCTTTATACCCCCTCCCCCGTGTAGTTCTTCTTCTCTCGTTTTTTTGTTGTACTCGCCGTGAAGTGGTTTTGCGGCCTGCCAGTAAACCCAGAGAAGAAGAAGACGAAGTGACGTCAGCGTAATCTTGCCTCAGGGAAAGTACTGCGGTGTGAATGCGATTGGAACTAGCCCATT
The DNA here is from genome assembly GCA_036324595.1 of Champsocephalus gunnari. Lineage (NCBI taxonomy): Eukaryota > Metazoa > Chordata > Actinopteri > Perciformes > Channichthyidae > Champsocephalus > Champsocephalus gunnari. The sequence goes on along the minus strand of CM070443.1, from coordinate 37,498,933 downwards.
GGCGGTTTCAGTGCCGTGGTACTTTAGTGCCGGCACTAAAGTACGGCAAGTCCTGCGGTGTGAAAGCGGCTATTGTCTGTACCAGCCTCTTGGTATCACTGTGCCTTTGCTCTTCATTACAGGGCCATATTGTAAACATTGTTATCGCGGACTGTTCGATTCATCTCTGTTCATGATTAGTTATTTCCTTGAGTTGAGTTTGTTTTGCTTATTTAAGTCAAGATTAAGTAGACTGTTAGGTTGATTTTCGTTTCTTTGGTTTAGTTTTCGACCCTGTTTCCTTAAATGTTTTTGTTCATTTCAGTTAATATCAGTTACTTGAAATCAGTATTTTGTAGCATTCTTCACTTTTTATTGTCTTATACTCATCTTATGTGTTGGTCTGTGTATTATTTTGTGTTAACTGTTATCCCGGTAAGTATTTCTTGTTTGCCCCTCTTAGTTGCTGAGAGCCAAAGGTGTGCTGCTGGCGTCCCCGGTGGTGGCTTCCCCCTTTGTGCGTCGTGCTCCCCCCTGATTTGTGTTCCTTCGTGTGAGTGATCACGGGTGCCTTAATTGACTTTGTTGGGATCCCTCTCACCCCTCGTCACCTCCATCCACTGGTAAGCCTCAGCATCCCTGAATTAAGAGCCCCCCTTTATTTTCAGTGTGTATACTGATCTTATGGTGTTTTTAATGATATTTTAATGCCAGAAATAAAACATTTGATAAATTGGAACCACGTCTCCTGCCCCTCAGTATCACGAACCTGTGTGTGTATGTGTGTGTGTTTGTGTATTTTGTGTACACCTGCTGTTGTTGTGCCTGCAGTGACGTAAAGTTACTCCGTTCTCCGCTTGTAATTATGCCGAAGCTTCAAAGCTGTATTTATCATCTGAATTTGCAGAAACAAGTTTAATATTCTGAAAGCCAAGACTTTGTTTATTTGAAATCAGATAAAACAAATTGTAAGGTAATTACTATGCCTTACATTAATAATTTCAGCGGGAGGGAGGGGGTACGGCGCTGTGGAAGAGCAGAGTGGCACGTGAGAGGCGAGCTGTCATCTTCCCTTCACAAGCTTACTGGTCAGCTTTCTGTCCCCAGAGTCAGAACTAAACATGGAGAAGCAGTGTTCAGTTATTATGCTCCAAATATCTGGAACCAGCTCCCAGAAACCTGCAGGTCCGCTGCAACTCTGACTACTTTTAAATCCAGCAAGAAACCTTTTCTTTTTGTCGCTGCTTTTAATTGAACTATTCATATCTTAGACTGCACTATACTGTAACTTGTATCCATGTATTTTTTCTTTTAATATTTATTTTATTATCTTTTATTTTTAATGACTGATTTTAAATGCCATTGTCTTAATGTCTTTCGTTTTTTGTAAAGCACTTTGAATTGCCTTGTGTTGAAAGGTGCTGTATAGATAAACGTGCCTTGCCTTGCCTTGTCTTGCCTTGCCTTGCCTGTTTTTCAGGATTCAGGCTCGAAAATGACATGCCCAAAACAAAGGACTATAACTTAACTTCTAAAAGGGTTATATGAATAATTTATTTGATCAAAGCAAGGTCACATCTGTGAGTTGGATGTAGAAGTTTCAGAATCAATAAAGATGTTCCAGTGTCAGAGTAAATCCAGATGGAACATAGTAAAAAAGTGTAAATTCTTGTCTCCGCCCAAATAAAACCCATTACTTATAGTGAAAACCACCCTTGAATGATGGGTTAGTAGCCTCAGAGCTTTAGGAATCCAAATGATAACATATAATAAGTACCCTGTATCAAGATTGAGGCAAAACAAGTGAGAATGTACCTTTTTGGAGAGATTTAGCAAAAAAAGTCCAAGCGGACTAAGCTTTGGGCACATTTGGGTACATGTGGTTCCATCAGTACCATTTAACCTTGTTCAGGTACCAGACTGTACAAATCATTCTATAACATTGAATTATCACTATAGGTAATCATTCCATAAAAAAATTAAAAAATAATCGTAAAAAAAAATAAGTGTGTGAAGTTCCCTCTTTGCATGAGATGCATTTTACTTGCACAATAAAAATTAGGAAAATTAGGAAATATTTGACTCCAACTGGAGCAGATTTATTTAAAAAAAATTAGCAATGTTACAGTATTACTCCAGTAAGTCATGCCATGCCCTGTAACAGTTAATTTTGGGAGTGAAGCACAGAGGGACCTGCCACTTCCTGCAGCACACAGGTGTCTTCGCCCTTCTGTTGCCAGCATCAGAGCACCTCCTGCAGCACCTCCTGCAGCACCTCCTGACCTTGGTGGTATCTTCCCCATAATACTCGGGCATCCAGAAGCCATATCCTCATCGCCTTCCTCACTGTGAAAACAAATGTGGAAAAAACAAATAGATGAATTCTCTGGCTTGTACTTTCACAAATGTAACTCAAATCAGAAATAATTTCTCTACAACAACAGCAGAACATCAATTTTGAGTGTGTGAAATAACATTATATCACTCAAAATGTATACCGTGTAAATTATGTGAGACAGGGGTTCATATCATCTTTTCAATATTTAATAATATTCCGTCTGTCATATATTTATATTTTATATATATGCATGTGTGTATATATATATATATATATATATATATATATAATATAAGTAATAATTGTAAGTCGCTTTGGATAAAAGCATCAGCTAAATGAAATGTAATACCGTGTTAAATTCAACATGTCTTTTTTATTTCAACAACAAGAACATGAAACGGCATCCATCTTCTTTGTTTGTTGTTGAGTGTGTGAAAGAACATTATATCACAAGATGGATGCCGTCGTGTTATTGTCACGTGTGTGAAATGACTATAGATGAATACACTCTTACACCAAATAAATAACAAAAAGATAAAAACAGATGAATAGTCTTACACCAAATAAATAAGTAATAGATACAAACAGAGAGATGTCATACCTTTCCGGTGACGGAGATTCATAATCAGAGTCATTACTGTCCCCGTTATGCGTGACAAGATCACTATCTTCCGACGGAGAGTCCTGAAAAAGGACGTCCAATGCCTCCTCGACGGACAACAAAGTCTTCTTTCTGGCTGTCATTGTTACAATCAATCAATCAATCAATGTTTATTTATATAGCCCAATATCACAAATGTTACATTTGTCTCAGTGGTCTTCACAGTGTGTACAGAATATCAGTATGACAATACGACACCCTCTGTCCTTAGACCCTCACATCGTACAAGGAAAAACTTCCAAAGAAAACCCAGTTTAAAGGGAAAAATGGGAGAAACCTCAAGGGAGAGCAACAGAGGAGGGATCCCTCTCCAGGACGGACAGACGTGCAATAGATGCCGTGTGTAAATTGAAAAGATAATACATTTGCAACATAGGTAGTCCAAATGTTTGGACAATGAAGACAAAAACACATGCTATGCTATGCTATACTATGCTGCGTAAAAAAAATACATGAATAAAAAGTACATGAATAAAAAGTTACAGTGCATTAAGATATGAATAGTTCTCACAGAAGTTCCACTTTACTGATGAACACAACGGCTCAGTTTCAATTAAAAGCAGCGACAAAAAGAAAAGTCTTCAGCCTGGATTTGAAAGCAGTCAGAGTTGCAGCGGACCTGCAGGTTTCTGGGAGTTTGTTCCCGATGTTTGGAGCATAATAACTGAACGCTGCTTCTCCATGTTTAGTTCTGACTCTGGGGACAGAAAGCTGACCAGTCCCTGAAGATCTGAGAGATCTGGATGGTTCATAGTTTAGCAGGAGGTCAGAAATGTATTTTGGGCCTAAACCATTCAGTGCTTTATAAACCATCAGCAGTATTTAGAAATCTATTCTTTGACACACAGGAAGCCAGTGTGAAGACTTCAGAGCAGGAGTGATGTGATCCTCTTTCTTAGTGTCAGTGAGGACTCGAGCAGCGGCGTTCTGAATCAGCTGCAGCTTCCTAATAGATGTTTTAGTGAGACCTGTGAATACACCTTTGCAGTAGTCCAGTCTACTGAAGATAAAGGCATGGACAAGTTTTTTCAGATCCTGCTGTGACATTAGTCTTTAATCCTAGATATGTTCTTTAGCTGATAGTAGGCTGATTTAGTACCTGTTTTAATGTGACTGTTGAAACTCAGCTCAGAGTCCATGACTACACCTAGATTTCTGGCTTCATCTGTTGGTTTGAACATTGCAGACTGAAGCTCAGCGCTAACTTTTATACGTTCTGCCTTGGCTCCAAAAACCATTACCTCAGTTTTGTCTTTGTTTAATTGGAGAAAGTTCTGACACATCCAGTCATTGATTTGTGCAATGCACTTACTCAGTGTTTGAACTGGAGAATAGTCTCCTGGTGAAATGGTTATGTAAATGTGTGTGTCATCCGCATAGCTATGGTAACTTATTTTGTTGTTTTTCATTATCTGAGCCAGTGGTAGCATGTAGATGTTAAAGAGAAGAGGCCCCAAGATGGAGCCTTGAGGTACCCCACATGTTATATTTGTCAACTCAGATTTGTATTTACCTATAGAAACAACGTATTTCTGTCCTTTAAGTAGGATTCAAACCAATTTAGAACTGAACTCCAGTCGGTCTAGTAATATGCTGTGGTCAACAGTGTCAAACGCAGCACTGAGATCTAATAATACTAACACTGAAGTTCTGCCACTGTCTGTGTTTAAGTGGATGTCATTAAAGACCTTTACAAGAGCAGTCTCAGTGCTGTGGATTGGACGAAAGCCTGACTGGGACACATCGAAACAACTATTTAAATGCAAGAAATTACTCAACTGTTGAAAAACTACTTTTTCAATGATTTTACCTAGAAATGGGCAGGTTTGATATGGGCCTGTAATTGTTCATTACTGAAGCATCTAGATTATGCTTTTTTAAGAGCGGTTTAATGACTGCAGTTTTCAGGGCCTGTGGAAAAACAACTGAGTGAAGAGACTTGTTTACTATATGAAGTAGATCTGAGGCCTTGCAACAAAAAACATCTTTGAAAAACCCTGTTGGAATAATATCAAGGCAGCAGGAGGAGGACTTCAGAAGTTGTATAATGTCCTCCAGGTTTTTATCATTAATCTGATGGAATTGTGTCATGGTGTCTGAATTGATGTTAAGTGGACACAGAGACAAAACATTTGCTGTTCCTGATGCAGAGGCACTGACTGCTTGTCTGATGTTCTGAATGTTGTCAGTGAAGAAGGCAAAATCATTGCACGCCCTGGTGGATAGAAATTCTGAGGCTACTGACACTGGGGGGTTAGTTAGTCTGCCGACGGTAGCAAACAAGGCACGTGCGTTGTTTTTGTTTTTGGCAATAATGTCAGAGAAGAAAGACTGTCGGGCAAATTTCAATTCCAAATTATAAAGGCCAAGTCTCTCTTTATAGATTTCAAAGTGAACCTGGAGATTTGTTTTTCGCCACCTGCGTTCAGCTTTTTCACGGTCATGGCCTTTCTCCATGGAGATATTTTCTTGCCAGACACTTCCTTTACCTTAGTTGGAGCAATGGCGTCTATAACATTTTCAATGTTTTAATTAAAATGATCTACTAGCTCATTTATTTACTGAGATGTTAGCAGGGGCAAGTGTGGAAGAAGAATTTTGAGTAAACATTTCCCTAGTGTTTTCAGTTAAACATCGCTTTGTGGTTACCTTTAGAGTTGATTCAGAAGCACTGTAGGGTGTCAATTTATAATTTCACCTACACACAATGCAACATTATTAATAAAAACCATATAAAGAAAGACACAAGCAAAGTTTCAAAGTTTGCAGTTAACATCAAACTGTATTTGTGTAAAAACAACACATACAGCATTGGCTTCCATTAACATTCCACAGTACGTCCATTCTGTCCTTAAAGCCCCTGTCACATTGTCCCGAAATTGACACCCGATGGACACATGATAAAGGAAATGTTCAAATTCGGCTCTGATCGTAGCAACATCGGGCCATTCGTGAGGGCATCTTAAGCCATCGTATGATCGCTGGTGGAGTTTCTCAGGCTCCGGCAGCAACTTCGTGAGCGGCAACTTTGTAAGGCACTCGTGAGGGCATCTTGTCGAATCGTGTCATCTTCGTGTTATCATCGGTGCCATCGGGCATTCGCCCTCATTCTGATCGGGGCGAATGCCCGATGGCACCGATGATAACAAGATGCCCTCACGATGGCCTTACGAAGGGCAAAATTGACACACAAATTCAAGACGAAAATGAGCCTTCTCAAGGTCCTTCTGCAATTTTTTGCTGCCGGAGCCTGAGAAACTCCACCAGCGATCATACGATGGCTTAAGATGCCCTCACGAATGGCCCGATGTTGCTACCATCAGAGCCGACTTCCTGCAGTGGAAACGCGTGGGGTGAGGTGAGGCACAGATGAGATATGCCTCACCTCAGAATGCGTCACCCCACAGAAACTGGCTGGAAAGCGGGCCCTAAGCGCATGCCTGCACCATCTCACTGTATGTCACCAATGTAATGTTTGTAGATCCCTTTATTACATTTATCCTCGCCATCCATAGTCTCTAAAGAACTTATTTCACGTATATATGATATTTAAGCTCGCTGGTCTCATCATACAACGGCAATGAAAAAAGCACCATGGGGAGGCAGCCATAACCTCTGCCACACTGAAGGGGGCGCATGTGAGCCCACAGGTTCTTGTTGCTACTGTTATTCTACGCAGGGACGGTAGACGCAAATAACAAACTAGACTTTTGAAACTACAGGAAGATAAGGAGGACTTTTACAAAAAAGTAATAGAGATTGTTGTCCAGAAGGATAGCATGCACTTCATCTTCAAGTCAAGGTGAGACCCCATTGTAATGAACATGGGATCTTACTAAGAGAGAACAATCCAATATTTAGATGTTGGGTATCCTTTTGTTGAACGGTCTGTTTAAAATGAATCGAAGCATCAGACTAAAAAAGCTTTTGAAAATAACCAAATATTTCAATTAAGGTCAAAATATAATATTTGTAAATCTGACTCTGAAAGAGTCCGTGCCTCACCAGCCACGAACCTCACCGCACGTCACTGCTCCAAACTGTCAATCATGTCCTTCCTGACAGGACCAAACTCAAACCTCTGAAAATTAAAATTCTCCCAGTGATGAGCCAACTGTCTTTGGTGTTGTTTTACTCACCAAATTCTTCACTGATCTTTTAAAAAAGTTATGTTTGGCCTCAAATCTCATGCACCATACATGGAGGAGTGGACCTATTTCTGGAATACACCTTGGGTAATGTATCATAAAATGATGCTTTGGAATAAGTCTTCTGTCAGGAAACAAAGATTTGAACAGCTTGTGGTGATCAATGATTAAATGCTTCAAATAATATGTATTTGTAATAATTGGTGAAAAAACAATATTCACAATCTGAATCAAGAGGAGGAGCAGATTCCAACAACATCACAGAGAATAAGGGGAGCATTTCGCAAGAGACACCATGACTGAATTGCATTCAATCCAAGATGTTTGCTCTCATCCAGTTTTAAACCACTTGGCCTGTTCCTTCTCTCAGTATATCCATAGTTGAAACTTTGGATCCTCATTGACAGTGTTTCCAGAGATAGACACTTCTTATTGACCAGGTACTGAAATACAAGTTTCAGTTCGTACTGCACTACACCTTCAAGCATATCGTGCATGATGTCCACCGCGTAGTTATCAGAGGTGTCTTCTTGACACCAAATGTTGACCCTAAAATAGGATTTTCCTGTAGAGCTGCACAATGTTCTGCATGGATTTCTTTAGTACGAAAAACCATACCAGGGTCATCTTCAGTGAAGACGGACTGTCAATCTTCTTCAGTAGTTAAACAAAATCTATGTTACGCCCAGGTCTAGGGGAACCTAGGCGCAGCACAAAAGTTGCCCTCTCCCCACTCGTCACACTCCCAAGAACACGGAGTCAGAGAAAACGTTTGGTACATTTACCAAAAATAATTCACAAACAGGAGTCTTACCTAACCGAGAAAATAAATATACAGGCTTCTTACCTACACTAACTTAAACAGCAGAAAACGATCAATCCAAAAGGGAAAAGAAAACAAAAGGGTTTGCACTCCTGACAACAGAAATCTGTCTTGCAAAGACAGGTAAGGTGAAACTGGCCCGCAGCCAGAGGAGAAGGACAAAACGATATCAAGGTGCGAACACAGCACCACAGAACAAAATCTCAAAATAAGCGTCGCGTTGGGAGTAGGAGAAGTTGAGTCAGTGAGAGCGGCCGAGGAACTGCACGGCTGCAGCTTAATATGCTCCCGTCTCCTCAGGTGGACCAGCATGCAGGAGGTAGCTTATCAGCTAACGGGCACCACCTGCTTGCTCACACACTCACACACACACTCACAGGAGGAGGGGAACATGTACACACAAATGACCTAACGACCCAGGGTCGTAACATCTACAACAATATGTTGCGCTGAAACACTCAACAAAACCAAACAGCCCGTGTAAACCCAGATTATCACCTGTGACTTGAATAACAGATGCTATCAATGGTGAGTCAGAGAAAGGCACCTCTATCCCTTGCATTTCCAGTATTTTAAGATCAGTGAGAGGCTTTAGTATTGCATCAAATCCATATTTGTTCAGGTCTTGTTCATGAAAAAGTGCCACGACATGATATTCATCAGCACAGAATTACATTTTGGGGGTAGGTTCCTCACTGTCCTCATTGTGTATACCCTTCTTTGAACCTCAGGGATTTGCTGTCTCAAAATCGTCATAGAGTTGAACCTGTAGAGCAGGCATCCTCAAAGTCCGGACTCTGGTCCGGATCCGGACCGAACCACAACTGTCTCTGGACTCTGAGCAAATTATACTTTTCATATGTATTATCTGTGTTATCTGCGAGACATTGCCACAACGAGTCAAAATGATCCGCTATGTCCATAGACTGCAAACAGCGCTCTGCATGTCCTGCTCCACTGTCTGTGTCATGTAACCCCTCCCCCTGGCGCGAGCATGGAAATATGATTGGCGGCGATTTAATTTGAACGGGACGGCGCAAAACGAGAAGCATTCGGACCCAAGCACTGAAGGAATGAGGTATTTGCGGTCCACACTGACAGAGAAGAGACTGTCAGACTGTCATTTTCACCCAATCAATTCACATCAATTTCATACCTGTTTCCCGACACAGACGGCGGGAATAACATTCAAAACCCCATTCCTATCCGCATGAATTCGGAGGAAGATTCCTCACAGGTGGCGGGTACTAATATTCACAAACACATCTCCCATCAAATCATTCCACTCAGCATTCAACCAAGAAATTTGAGAGATATTTACGAAGTCTGAGAGAACCTTACCGAGAGCTATTAACCCAGCTCTCAGGGCCAGAGCCTACCGGGAGAGAGTATACTAGGGGAACCCCCCTTTCTCTCGCTCCCTCCCTCCCAAAAAGCCAGTTTTATGCTCAAAAAAACGGATAGAAAACCCCAAAAACACCTCCTCCATACCCAACCAATGAAAATAACTGGGTATGGCCACTGATGTACAGGACTGGACATATTCTATTGGCTATGGCATAAGACACACCTTCCCATGTTTGTGTAAAAAAGGACATGACCAGACATATTCTATGGCTATGACATAACCACTTTTTTGAGGCCTCAATGTATTTCTCCTTGAGTCCGGAGCCCCCCCCCCTGCTGTGAGAGGAGAGGGAAGAACCTGCCTACTCTCTTATCACTGACACCCATAAATCCTTATAGGTCTTACACTCAACTTAACAAACCACTTGGTTTATACTGTAAATATAGAAAAACATAACATATGAAACATTTTCATTGTGAGTTATGCAAGAATATAATTGATTATTCTTGATTATAATTAACTTTTGTTTTAAGTATTCACTTCAAACTATGAAGATCTCAACACCCTCTTTTTAAAATGCAAAGTTATCAAACAGCAACAGATAAAATTGTAATCATACATACATATTCAAAAACCATCAAGAAGCATTTTCATTATGGGTTTATACAAGACTATGATTGATAATATTTGATTATAACTAACTTTCGTTTGAAGTATTCAACATACTATGAATATCTCAACAATAGGTAGTGCTGGGGTAGCACCTCCGGGACTGAACTGCAGTGTTGCGCTGAACCGTCTTTATCCTCCATGCCAAGTAGCCAGATCCACCATCTGCATCATAGTAGTGTTCCTGTAACATCCAAAAAGAAATCAAAACTGAGAACACAGAAGTGATATCTCTGTTTCTTATCCTATGTCTAATAGAACTGCTCGGGTCTTGATAGATTGAGTGGGGAAGTTCATGAGATCTTTCTAGAGGGTTATCAAGAATAACTTTTATCGAACCTTTTCCCTCTCTGTCTGTGTATTCTCTTGTTCCGATTAACCCAGCCAAATCTTTTTTCAAAGGACACTTTGAACACAGCACGCTTTGAGCGCTTCTCTGACTTCGACACTCTCATCAAGGCAGTAGGACACTTAGTCCACATCGCTTCGTCTTTCTCTCAAGCTAGACAGGTGGACACCTGTCACGGGTGGCACATCTGCCGCAAGGGGCTTTCCAATGGGGGACAGAGAAAGCTAAGATACTGGTGATCAAAAGTGTGCAACGTGAGTGCTACGCAGAAGAGTTCAGGTGTATCGAAACGTCAGGCAACCTCCCTCTCAACAGCAGTCTGCGGAAACGACATCCCTTTGTCGACAGCACTGGAATACTCAGAGTGGGAGGTCGCATCAAAGAGTCCCAGTTAAGCACAGACGAAACCAACCCCATCATTGTTCCAGGCCATCACTATCTAGGAACCCTCATTGTTCGCCATCACCACCATGCTGTGAAACACCAAGGCAGGCATGTTACAGAGGGTGCCGTCAGAGCATCTGGAATCTGGCTGGTGAGAGCTAAACAAAGCATCAGTAGGCTGCTCTTCAAATGCGTGACCTGCAGAAGACTTTGAGGGAAAACAGAGCACCAACAGATGGCAGGTCTGCCAGCCGAGCGGCTACAGGCAGCACCACCCTTTTCCTATGTGGGAGTAGATGTATTCGGGCCTTGGGAGGTGGTCTCTCGCCGTACCAGAGGAGGGCAAGTCAACAGTAAACGCTGGGTAGTGTTGTTTTCATGTAGGTTGTTTTTATTTATAGTGTCAACTGTAGAACACAAGGGGCGCAGCAGTTTGTGCCCGAGGAGCTTTTTTATTTTATGGTTTCCCAGAAAACGATTACAAAATAAAATGTCTATATTTAAAACGGCTAGAAGTGTATTACTTAAACGTGTATTTGCATTTGAAAGCAGTACACATACACACACACACACACACACACACACACACACACACACACACACACACACACACACACACACACACACACACACACACACACACACAAAGGCGTGAAACGTGTGAAACGTGTGAAACGTGTGAAACGTGTGTGTGCGTGTGTGTTTGTGTGTGTGTGTGTGTGTGTGTGTGTGTGTGGAACAAACAAGCTGCTCTCAACCAGCCTAACCCACAGGTTAGCCAACAAAAAGCCTTTTCGTTGAGCCCTGTATAAAAGGTTCTACCAGGAACCCAGAATGTTCTGTTCCACTTGAGGGAATCTGAAGGGCCGTTCATGGTTCCTGTCGGCACCTTTGGTTCTCACTCATTAATATATCACCTGTTGATGTTCAATCTGCTCAAACACTGAAGTGCGAAGGTTCATTGTGGTTTGGGTTGGCCCGAGTCAACAGGCGGAGACTTTGGGAACGTAATGTACCTTCGAAATAACACATTGTGATCTGTTTGGGATGCTTCGCTCACAGAGAGTCCATGCGAGCGAGGAGAAGCAAATCAAGTTTTTTATATTAACAATTCATCCATGCAACTCTCCACAGAGCAACAGAGAGTTTTAGTGTCTTTCAGCTCCTTGTTTCGGTTGGTCTTTGACCTTATTTCACTCTTTCTATCAATCCATTTAGCCAGCAGCTGTTCTCCACAACAACAACAACAACAACAACAACAACAACAACAACAACAACAACATGCAGATTCTAAAGAAGAACACAGCTGCAGGTTCACTAATGTTGCAAGAAAAGGCAAAATGGAAATAGCGGAGGCTTTGATTTATTACGAGTCAATGCTAATACTTTTAACTTTAACTTGAGGAACATTTTGAATGCAGGACTTTTACTGTAACAGAGTATTCCTACACCCTGGTACTTCTACTTTTACTCAAGTACAAGATCTGAGTACTTCTACTTTTACTCAAGTACAAGACCTGAGTACTTCTACTTTTACTCAAGTACAAGATCTGAGTACTTCTACTTTTACTCAAGTACAATATCTGAGGACTTCTACTTTTACTCAAGTACAAGATCTGAGTACTTCTACTTTTACTCAAGAACTAGATCTGAGTACTTCTGCTTTTACTCAAGTACAAGACCTGAGTACTTCTACTTTTACTCAAGTACAAGATCTGAGTACTTCTACTTTTACTCAAGTACAAGACCTGAGTACTTCTACTTTTACTCAAGTACAAGATCTGAGTACTTCTACTTTTACTCAAGTACAAGATCTGAGTACTTCTACTTTTACTCAAGTACAATATCTGAGGACTTCTACTTTTACTCAAGTACAATATCTGAGTACTTCTACTTTTACTCAAGAACAAGACCAGAGTACTTCTACTTTTACTCAAGTACAAGATCTGAGTACTTCTACTTTTACTCAAGTACAAGATCTGAGTACTTCTACTTTTACTCAAGAACAAGATCTGAGTACTTCTACTTTTACTCAAGTACAAGATCTGAGTATGTTACAGCCGCTACTTTCATTATGCCATTAACTCTGTTTGTGTGTGCATATGTAAATGAGCTGTGTAGTTCCTCTGCTGTCATTGGCCGTCCCGACCTCGCAACATCCGCTGTGATTGGACGGACGTCATCCAATGACCGCCTGCTTCTGCCACGTCATCCGGGGGAGGAGTACAAAGGCCGGGCACGGACATCATTCAGGAGGCTCTGTATTGTGGGACAGACGCCTCAAGCCTCTCATCGTGTTACCGCCATATTCTGTGCCTCGTTAGACTGCCTAGCAGTGTGTTCAGTAGGGTGTGTGTGTGAGTACACTGATTAGCAGTGTGTTCAGTAGGGTGTGTGTGTGAGTACACTGATTAGCAGTGTGTTCAGTAGGGTGTGTGTGTGAGTACACTGATTAGCAGTGTGTTAAGTAGGGTGTGTGTGCGAGTACACTGATTAGCAGTGTGTTCAGTAGGGTGTGTGTGTGAGTACACTGATTAGCAGTGTGTTCAGTAGGGTGTGTGTGTGAGTACACTGATTAGCAGTGTGTTCAGTAGGGTGTGTGTGCGAGTACACTGATTAGTAGTGTGTTCAGTAGGGTGTGTGTGCGAGTACACTGATTAGTAGTGTGTTCAGTAGGGTGTGTGTGTGAGTACACTGATTAGCAGTGTGTTCAGTAGGGTGTGTGTGTGAGTACACTGATTAGCAGTGTGTTAAGTAGGGTGTGTGTGCGAGTACACTGATTAGTAGTGTGTTCAGTAGGTTGTTTGTGCGAGTACATTGATTAGTAGTGTGTTAAGTAGGGTGTGTGTGCGAGTACACTGATTAGCAGTGTGTTCAGTAGGGTGTGTGTGCGAGTACACTGATTAGCAGTGTGTTCAGTAGGGTGTGTGTGCGAGTACACTGATTAGCAGTGTGTTCAGTAGGGTGTGTGTGCGAGTACACTGATTAGCAGTGTGTTCAGTAGGGTGTGTGTGCGAGTACACTGATTAGCAGTGTGTTCAGTAGGGTGTGTGTGTGAGTACACTGATTAGCAGTGTGTTAAGTAGGGTGTGTGTGCGAGTACACTGATTAGCAGTGTGTCGTAGTGTTCTGTGTGTATATCCGCATTTGTGTGTGTATTGCTTAGACCCAGGTGATTAGCACCTGTTGATTAGCAACAGCTGCGTTCCCACACAGCATCATTTTGTTTATCATTTCGTTCCACTTTAGAAGTGAGGTACTTTTCTTTCATATTGTGTATCATATTGTGCAACTCTCTTTTTGGAGTTCTCCTTTGGTTAAATAGTAATAGTTTGGCCCGTTGTTGGTCCAGGCTGTTCGTGTATATCCTTTTGTTCATTTACAGTTACAAATAAACCACTTGTAACATATACCAATTCCACTCTGGTCGTGTCGTTTCCCTTTGGATCCCCTAGCCCAGAGGTGCCCAGTACGTTGGGCTATGCTGGCAGATTGCGAGTCATTCATAAAAAAAGATCCAGCTCCGTTAAAATAGACAAAACAGGGTTTGATCCCTCCTCCCTTGGCCTCCCTGCCACTTAATTCAGGAGTTTACTTGATTGACAGAAAAAGCGACAAAATCAGTCAAGTGCTGGGAAAACTCAAATGAGTTAAAGAGACAAACAACAAAATGAGTGCGAGACCGAGCAAGAAGCTAAAGACCACTTCCACCCAGAATGGGAGGAAGAATATTTTGTTGTGATGTCACATTCAAAGGTTATTTGCCTTATTTGTAAAGCAAGCGTCGTTCTGCCAAAGAAAGGTAACGTGGAGAGGCATTATCGGAGTGTTCACAAGGCATATGACAGTGACTTCCCTCCGAGTAGCGAGTTGAGAAAGGTCATGTATTATTGCTACACAAACATTATCTCGCAGTCCAACTCGTTTCTAACATGCAAAAAGACAAACAAATGCGTCTATGGTCGGTGTATTTTTGATATTTCCAATCCAGACGAGATCTCTCTCTCCCGTCTGTGTGCGAGGGGGCGGGGCAGTTTACACACACGCAGCTGCTCCATGCAGCAACACACGGCGGGGATGGCGGAGAGAAGCGCTCTAAGGTGTGGTTACATGTTACACGTCTTGAGGTGGACAATGCTCGTTGCCAAGAGAGTTCAGCACGTGAGGGCGGTAACACGAGCAGTGTGTCTAAACATTTAGCAAAAGTGCTCCACATCCAGACGGAGGAATGCACCGGGTTCGACTGTGTTTCTAGTAGCGCTGTAGCCCCATCCATGAGTAACGTCTCCACGTCAGGTGTTCTGTATGCTAGCAGCAACACACAGAGTTAACTCCATGACACAAACACAGGTTAATGATTAGAGGTAACTGAATTGTTTATTGTGTTAAAGTTTCAGCTATTCTGTTTGCAGTTCTGTCTTCACATTATTTAATACCATTTGTTAAAACATTGTTGTTTCATTTGATGTGAAATATTATTTATTTTATTTAAATAAAAAGCAAAGTTAATTTTGTAAACAATTTGTTAATTTAATAATATATGTATTTTTGAATCAAGTATTCATGTTTATTGTCTTCATTGTTTGCTTTTTGCAGATGATGTGGTTCTGATGGCTTCATCGGTCTGCGACATTCAGCACTCACTGGATCGGTTCGCAACCGAGTGTGAAGCGGCTGGGATGAGGATCAGCACCTCCAAATCTGAGGCCATGGTTCTCAGCAGGAAACCGATGGACTGTCCACTCCAAGTAGGGAATGAGTCCTTACCCCAAGTGAAGGAGTTCAAGTATCTCGGGGTCTTGTTCTCGAGTGAGGGAACAATGGAGCGTGAGATGGGCCGGAGCCCTGCGCTCTTCCCCAACCTAACCCTTACCCTTACCCTAACCCTAACCCTAACCCTTACCCTAACCCTAACCCTAACCCTAACCCTAACCCTTACCCTAACCCTAACCCTAACTCTTATCCTAACCCTAACCCTTACGTTACCCTTATGTTTAACAATGACCACTACCTCCAGCTGTGCGGTTGTGCGATGGGCCGGAAATACGCGCCAGCCTACGCGGATATTTACCTGGCCCATTGGGAGGAAACGGTCTTTACTAAACTCCCCCTCAAACCCCTTCTGTACTTCCGGTACCTGGATGACATCTTTGGCCTCTGGCACCACACAGAACAGGATTTCCTCACCTTCTCAGACATCCTCAACACACATCACCCTAAAATAAAACTCAAACACCAGTTACATACACACACTGTGGAGTTCCTCGACACTGGGGTGTTTTTCCGCAGCTCCGGCGACCACAGCAAGACACTTGCCACCAAGGTCTTTTTTAAGGACACAGATCGCCACGCACTCCTCCATAAAACCAGCTATCACCCTGGGCACACGTACAGAGGCCTGATCAAGTCCCAGCTGATCCGCTTCCACAGGATATGCACCCTTGCGGAGGATGTGGAGGAGGCTACCAGAATCCTCTTTAGTGCGCTGAGACCCAGGGGCTATTCGAGGCGCTTCCTTAGAAGCATTAAGGCGGAGGTCGGCCGCACCTTCATAGAGAAATACAAAGACATCTCCGCCCGGCCGTCCGGCCCTGCCCTGGTCCCCCTCATCACAACCTACTCCGGGAGCCTGTCCAGCCTCTTGGGCAAACTAAAGGCCAATTTTGAGGGGGCCAGGGGCGGGTGTGACGCGCTGCGGCCGTGCCGGCTGATCTCCGCCTACCGCCGTAATAAAAATCTCCAGGACCTCCTGGTCCATACAAAATTAAGTAAAGGCATCAAAACTAGGGAGGCGCCTCGTGTCTCTGAGGTTGGTTTCGTTCGCCTCCCCCACGTTTTCAATCCCTTCTCTCGAGAGGGGAGCAATGTACGGCAGGCCTTGACACCTAACACAAAAAACGCTATTTATGCAATTAGGTGCAAGGCCTGACAGAGACTCTATGTGGGGGAGACGCGCAATGAGATCAGCCTCAGAATTAAACAACATCAATATCGAATTAGAGACGGGGACGGCACGAGCGTTTTATACAACCATTTTAAACTCCATGGCCTCCAGAGTGTACAATCAATGGGCCTGGAGAGCAGCAGCGGCTGGAGCACGGGCCAGAGGCGAGCGGCGGAGCAGAGGTGGATCCATCGCCTGGGCACCATTGACCCGGGCGGACTAAATGAAAAATATAATTGATGGGTCCGCCTCCCACTACTCAAACATGCTTTAACCTGTGTGATCTCCTCTTTTCCCGGGGTCTCTCCCCTGCAGACGGGTGATTTGGGCTCCCTTCTCTGCGGGTGTGTCAGCCTGTTTTAATCCGCCCTCCACGTATTTTAGCACTTATACTTATATATTTATTAATTATTTATAGATCCTCCTCATCTGGACTTTTTTTATTGGTGTGCTACATTTTTATCGCATGTTTTCAGCACTATCTTATTTATCTTAATGTTGTTCATATTTATGTTTTTATTACTTCTTACATGTTTTATAATTTTAAATGTATTTATGTGTATGTTTGTATCTGAAAATGATCAAGGCCACATGAGGAGGGATGCTTTCATCTGTTTATTTATATTTATTTTAAATTATTTTATTACCTGGAGGCCGGGAAACCGCCCGCAGAGAGGAGCTCTTCACCTCCCTGCCACCCTTTTCGATTTTAATGGTTTCTGTTTTTCAGTGATATCCGGTTCATTATATACGATTTTACTAACCCGGTGTGCCTTCCTTTATTTTATTATTATTAGTTAATTTTAAGACTCCCTTTACTTTTTAAATTCATATTACTGGGGAGAATGTTTTAATTATTTATATTTGTATCATTGCACTTGTGTTTTAACTGCACTTATACCATGCACGGCTTTTACTAATAGAACTGGATTCACTTTTAAATTGGCCATTTTAGATCCCCCACGCACACACGCACGCACGCACGCACGCATGCACGCACACACACACACACACACACACACACACACACACACACACACACACACACACACACCACCCTCCAGATCCTGGGACGGGGAGATCTGCTTTTTAGGCATACTCTGGCGCCGTTCCGCGGTCCGGCTCCGCTCTGCACTTTTTAACCATTTATCTGAAACGGTCTCGTCCTCGCGGAGCTTTGATGATGCTTTAAAAGGGTTTTTATAAGGTTTATGTTTACAGAGGTTTTTAATGTTTTATAAAACACCTATCTACCGAGAGCCAGTGCACCACGCAGGGCTCCGGAGCCCTGCGCTTTTCCCCAACCTAACTCTTATCCTAACCCTAACCCTTACCCTAACCCTAACCCTAACCCGTACCCTAACCCTTACCCTAACCCTAACCCTAACCACTGTACACACCTCTTCCCACCCCCACCTCCCCATCCCTTCCCCATACCCTAGGACCCCCCACCCCATCCGGGGCACCTACTACAACCTCACCCCCTACCCTGACCATAAGTCACCCCACTCTACTCAGGGTGCCTACTCTAACCCAGCCCTCAACCCCAAACCCCTCCAGGCCTCTCAACTACTACTGAGAGAGCCTTCCCCTCCCCCCTATCCTAAACCTAAGGGACCCGGGTCTCCTCCACAGTCCTTCTTTAGCCCTCCCCTTTCTCCCAGCCCTAAACCTAAGGGCCCCCCCTCCCCCAGCACTCCCACCCAGGAGTTTCCTCCCCCCTTCCCCTCTCCACCCCCTCCCTCATCTCTCCACCGTCCTAAACCCAAGACACCCAGGTCTCCCCAACAGTTCCTTTGGAGGCCTCCCCTCCTCCCCAACCCTAAACCTAGGCCCTTCCCCCTGACTGCTGCCACCCCGGAGCTTTCCCTCCCCTCCCCTCCATTCCCATCCGCCCCTCCCCAACTGACTGTTAGGACACACCTCTCCCCCAAATACTATCATAACATCACCTCTCCTCTGTGTCTCCCCTCTAAAACAGGCGATGCTGGTCTCCGGTCGGGCTCGGCCGGTCAGCGGGTCCCCTCAGACCAAACCCAAAATCCGGGAGGGTCCATGATGAAAGGGACTAAGATGGTCACTCTTAACCACCCACAAACCCAATCTGACCCCTCCCTGGATTCCTCTGTTTGGCTCCCGTTGCCCGGCGGGCCCTCTCCGGGACTCAGCACGCCACAAAAACATGGCTGCTGTCGAAATGACATTCCCCCAGGATCCCCTCAACCAAACAGTCATAAGCATACATGCTATCCCCTGGTTCCCCCTTTGCTTCCCCCTACCAGGACCAGCTCACCCCCGGAACCTAGGTCTGGCTCCAGTAATGAATCTGAGTGGGAATCAGAATCCCTGATTTCGGCTGACTTTCTAGAAAATCAAACCCCCATGATCCCCTCTACCTATAAACAACATACACATTTTCCAGCATTTGTCCAAACTCCTTAAAAAAACCTTATTTGACCCTATGTTGAATAACACTTGCATACACCCATCCACAGATCCTCAGGCCCGTGCACCCATTCTCAACCGACAATCCTAAACCCTACCCCTACACAAAACCTAACCCTAACCCTTACCCTAACCCTTACCCTAACCCTAACCCTAACCCTTATCCTAAACTTTTTTGTTTCCCAAAATCTAAGCTTAAACTCTCCTACCCCCTAGAATTAATTTAAAAATAACAGCATTGGTTTTATCCTATGTATTAAGCCAGATAAGAAACATGTGCCCGTGCTCTTCCCTGTCACCACTAGATGGTGACAGGGGACCTTTATTTCTTACCTAACCCTAAACCTAATCCTAAACCTAACCAAGTCTTCACCCTAAAATGAATGATTCCCCTCATGGGGACCTCCATTTTGTCCCCATAAGGGAGGCGAGTCCCCACACGTGACTGTGTAGACAGATTGAGGTCCCCACAAGGATGGCAATGCTAGGCCACACACACACACACACACACACACACACACACACACACACACACACACACACACACACACACACACACACACGCACACACACACACACACTTTATGATCATTATTAACATGACTCTGTACTTCTCCCACTTCTGATGCTAATACAATCTAACGTACTTATTGTAAGTCGCTTTGGATAAAAGCGGCAGCTAAATGCAATGTAATGTAATGTAATATAATTATAAAGATTATTAAATTAACAAGTCTAAAGCATTATTATTGTTGTTACTAATATATATTTTAAATATTGTACAATCAAAATAATATATACAAAGAGTTATTATTATTTCTTGTTATTAATATGATTATTTTTTAAATAATTTGTGTATACTTGTAGTACTACTAATAAACAAATAATAATAACAATAATTATTATAATGATTAAATATATTATTCTTATTTGCTATAAACCATAGGCTGTTATTCATTTTATTGATATGACACATCCACAACCATTTTACTACATCTATTGCTTCGCTCTCCCTCACACATACACAAACACACACACACACACACACACACACACACACACACACACACACACACACACACACACACACACCTTACTACCACTTTTCCTCACACACATACACACATCCACACACACGCAAAAACACCCCATACACACACCCTCACACACAACACACACACACCCTCACACACCACACACACACACCTGCACACACACACCCACACACACACACACACACACACACACACACACACACACACACACACACACACACACACACACACACCGTACCTCGCAGCTCTCTCACGGTACAATAGCAGCCTCTCCTCGGCTCGCGGCTCTCGGTGTTTCTGCGGAGGATTCCTCTGCTTCCGGTGTCCGTTCATCCCCTCCGGTCCCCGTATCCTCACACGGGGGTTCAATTATGGTTATTATTGTTATTATTATCCCCGTTATCACCTTTATTTCTCCGGAGAGCACGAGCTGACGTCTGGAGGTGGCACGAGTCTGACGGGAGGGGATGCATTATTCAGGAGAGGGGCGTGGCTATCTGAGAGAGAGTGTGTGTGTGTGTGTGTGTGTGTGTGTGTGTGTGTGTGTGTGTGTGTGTGTGATGACAAAGCGCTCATGAAATGCAGGAGGACATCTAGTGGTGAAAAGAAGACAAATCAATAATAATTGTTTTACTTCGAATAGTTTTTTCAGAATCTGACACTTCTCATAATTAGGATTTGTTTTTATTTCTGATATTTTCGGGAATTTAGATTGTATTTGGAGTAAACTGACTTTTACCCACAATTCTGACTCATTTCATAGAATTTTCCTTTTTTATTAAAATGTTGGCTTTTTTCTGATATTTTTCCAATTTCAGATTTTTCTTTCTTAATTTTGGAATTTTTTGTTTTTTTCCACAGAATTTGGACATTTCTTAGAATTTTTTTTTGTTTAGCCTTTTTCAGTTATCTGACTCTTACTTGTTTCCAGACAGGGGCGGACTGGGACTACAAATCAGCCCGGGACTCTCGACCGGCCCACTTCGGTACCGTCGGCCCACCGCGGTACCGCAAGTAGCTAAATACCGCTAGTAAATTGTCGAGGGGGGTGCTCGTGACTTATCGCAGAGGTAGACATTAAGGGTAAGTCCACCGGCCCACCGGCCCGGACTTGTATTGTAACGACCTTTCATCCAAAAAAAAATCGACTAATAATGAAGAAAATGAACACATTTGTTGCAATAGTACTACATTACTACTTGTAGGCTATGACAGTAGTAGTAGTAATGATGTTCCTTTCGTCAAATTAGTATGCATAGAAAGTGACGGGTGTACAAGCCCCCAATTATGCAAATGAGCTAAGTCCGTCTCCCATTGGCCAATGAGCTAAGTCCCGCCTCCCATGTCCCGCCTCCCATTCTTTGATGTCAGATTGGCGTGAAAGGCCCCCCGGCGTGAATATTTAGTTGTATCGATTAAGATAGTTAAGGTATTTGACCCCTGACCCCGAGAGTGGAGTAATTGCCCCGCAATTAGATTAGCCCCAGGCACCCCCTTTGTGTATAGGTCTTTTATTGTATCAATTAAGATAGTTAAGGTATTTGACCCCGAGAGTGGAGTAATTGCCCCGCAATTAGATTACCCCCAGGCACCCCCTTTGTGTATAGGTCTTTTGTTGTATTGATTAAGGTATCTGACCCCTGACCCCGAGAGTGGAGTAATTGCCCCGCAATTAGATTAGCCCCAGGCACCCCCTTTGTGTATAGGTCTTTTATTGTATCAATTAAGATAGTTAAGGTATTTGACCCCTGACCCCGAGAGTGGAGTAATTGCCCCGCAATTAGATTACCCCCAGGCAGTCCCTTTGTTGTATAGGTCTTTTGATGTATTGAATAAGATAGTCTCTTTGACCCCTGCCCCTCAGAGCCCTTTGTTTTCTAATCTAATTAGCCTTTGATGCCTGCCCTCTGATGTGATGTGTAATTTCACACTGATGAAAGCCTCTGTATAAATGACTAGGCTACGACCAGTGTATAGAGATATGCTCAAAACTAAATTTAAAAAAGACAGACAATTCAGCTTACCAAAACAACCGTCTGAAGCGCCAGTCAAGAAACGAATGCAGCATCGGGGATGGGTTCAGAGTACAGCCTCTTTCTGGTCATGTGTGTTGGAGGAGGGGCTCTGTAAGGAAGTCTGAAGGAAGGGGGATATATTCCCCCCCCCCGTTTGTGTACTTTCAAATTATAGCTCACTCGAGATGGTTTCTCCAAAATGAATGAGGTTTTGCATACATAAAAAGTGTATCTTACAGTTCCTTTGTGAGTGAATTACACATAAATCTGCAGAGTGTCACTAATATCTATATATATTATTTTATTTAACCAGGTAAAAAAACTCATTGAGATTAAAATCTCTTTTCCAAGAGTGACCTGGCCAAGAAGGGCAGCTTGTACAAAGTTACAACATATAAAACACAGACATGAAAGGCAGACAAATACAGCTGTAAAACACAAATAAAATGGCACATTAGCCATATATATAG
Source organism: Champsocephalus gunnari (assembly GCA_036324595.1). NCBI lineage: Eukaryota > Metazoa > Chordata > Actinopteri > Perciformes > Channichthyidae > Champsocephalus > Champsocephalus gunnari. The sequence continues at coordinate 37,476,305 of CM070443.1, read as the reverse complement.
CAATATGCGAAGTAAAACAAACTATTCAAATCATTCAAAAACTGGCAACATTTAAAACGATTTCAGGATATACGAGCACTCACATCGACCAAAACTAAAAAAGTTTTACGCAGTGACTGACATTCTGTATGGGAGTTCACAACCGAGCTGCTGTAGGGAGTTGAGTATGTTATGGCTCTCGGGGGACGGGGGGTTAAGAGACAGATTCTTAGTTTTTGGACTGCCTCAGGGGGTTAACGAAATCTACTAAAACAAAGTACTTCATTATCTACTTTTTTCAGCTTTTATACACAAAAGTGCAGGGAAAGTAGGCAGATTTAGAACACTATATGTGCGATAGTGTTAGTGTTCCCTGCCCTTAATGGCAGCATTAGGAAGAGTTTTTATTTAATTTTAATTTTACTTGATATAGTGTGTCCTTCCTTTTATTATTCTCTGCTTGGGGAAATGTTGTATATACATACCAATAAAATGCATTGTAAGAAAAACTGTTGTACTCATTACCTCATTGGGCTGTAACAGGAAACATGTCTGAGAAACGTGTTATGCATAGGGTGTATTACACTCCATCTAATCCAGGGAGTTTAGGAGGTGTGGATAAACTCCATAGAGCTGTACAGAATGAAAGGGGTAAACAAGTAAATGTAGAGAAAGTCAAAGAATATTTATCGGAGCAGGATGCATATACTTTGCATAAGCCGGCACGGGTGCATTTTGTAAGAAACAGAGTTTTTGTACTGAGACCGCTACAACAATTTCAAGCAGATCTCTGCGATATGCAGTCGCTGTCCAAATATAATGATGGTTTTAATTATTTGTTAACAGTCGTAGACGTATTTTCGAAAAAAGCCTATGCTCAAGCATTAAAAAAGAAGTCGGGTATTGAGGTTACCAAGGCCTTTGATACAATTTTAACACACAGCAAGATTCCTATAAAGATACAAACAGACGCGGGGAAAGAGTTCTTTAATAACATTTTTCGAAACTTGTTGAAGAAAAGAGGTATTGCACATTATGCAACAGCCAGTGACATGAAGGCATGTGTGGTAGAGAGATTTAACCGTACGCTGAAAACTAAAATGTGGAGGTATTTTAAAGCTAAAAACACTCATAGATATATAGACGTCTTACCTGAACTAATTGAAAGTTACAATAATAGTTATCACCGAAGTATTAAAATGACGCCAATGCAGGTGACAAAGGAAAATGCGGCTCAAGTGTTTCGGAACCTGTATACCCCCTCTAGCCAACGTAAAAAAGCTGCTGCCAAAATGAACTTTAAGGAGGGCGAACTTGTAAGGATATCCAAATTGAGAGGGGTATTTGATAAAAAATATGAGCAGAGTTATACTGACGAACTATTTACGGTGTATGAAGGCTTACCTCGGCAGCCACCTGTTTACAAGCTTATGATTATGATGGAGAAGAGATCAAGGGGACTTTTATGAGAAAGAGTTACAAAAAGTGAAGATAGCCAATGACAAGGCTTTTCAAGTCGAGAAAATTCTAAAAAGGCGTGTGGTGAGAGGGAAAAAACAAATGTTTGTATCTTGGCATAATTGGCCCGAAACATTCAACAGCTGGGTTGATGCAGACGAAATCAAAGATGTATAAAAGCAAACAGAATCAACGCTCAGTCCTTCATTACAGCCATGGCAACATTATTTCAGGTGACTCTGGCTTTAATAGGAAAACAAACATATAATACAAATGGGTTAGGGGTTAAATGTAATCATCGTGGACTTAATAGTCTAACAAAATACTTTTATCTGAATACATTTGTTCTTTTTAAGAGCACTTTTTGAAATTATTTATTAATTATTTCAGTGGAACAATCCAGTTTTTGTTAACATCAACGCTGTCTTCTCTTTTTCTTGTGTTACTAAGATACTTTTAGACACACTTTGGTGTATGCAACACTTGTTCAGATAAACAAGGTTTTTTATTTTCTGATAAACTTAAAAATTTGAGTTATTTTATGTTACCAAGATACTTTGAGATACACCCTGATGTACGCAACACTTAACAAAGGGTATAATATGAAGTACTTGGTAAGGAAGGGGTTTTTCTTTAAGGGTGCAGAACTTTAGAACAGGGTAAAATATTCATTAAATTGTATTGAATTGAGTTTTCTTTTTTGATTTTCAACATACTATTTGTACACAATGACTTTTCCATATTTCTGCCATTCTATACTTTTCTGACTTTTTTCTGTAGAATCTTGACAAAACTATTACTTGTTCTTAAATGATGACCTATTGCTGGAGATGAGATGAAAAAGCTACAACGCTTAAAGAACTTTTTTTCTAAAAACTCTCAATTCTATAATTGACTCCCCCATTCAACGCAATGAGCCCCACCCTCCACTCAGCAAATCATCTAAAACGAAGGAAATCACTAAGACGACCGTTGTAAACTAGCCATGGAGCAGAGAAAAGCCAAGACTCCCCCCGCGAGTTGCAGCCAGGAACAGACTACTGGACTACCATCATCACCACCAAGGGGGAAACCCGAATCTTGCAATACTACTGCTGCTGATTTTGCTCCTTGGGCCAAAACGTCTCTGTTTATGGACACAGTGAAAGCGGAGTTGTTTCATATTCTGGAGAGGGTGATACATCGGTACAGAGAAGAAATATGCAACGGGTGCCGAGTCAGTCACCCCGGCCAGAGGCAACACGATTTTCTGAATGACATGTCCGATTTTTACTTCAGAAACAATTACAACGCGTTATTGAAAAGACTCTGCCTCACCGACTTCATTACTGAGATCGACCAGACTCTTAATGATAAAGACATTTTCACGGATGATTGGAGGATCCAAGGCGCTTCGGAGGCTTTTCTTCACAATCTCAAAAATTGCAGACGCCTCAAAGAGAGACTTGAAAAGATCCATGCCGAGTTGGATGGAGAAGAAGAAGACTAACAACCAGCAGTTGGATGGAGAAGCCAGGGACTTGTTCGATACATTGACTTTTTTCTTTAAGTAAAATAAAAATGGGAAACTACTATGCAAAACGCTCTCTGTATATATTTATCATAATGTAGTCATTACCCTTTTAATAAGTGTGGTGATGGGGACGATTGAAAACAGAAGGAGTAGTGACCCCTGTGTAAAAAGAATGGCCGAAGTTTGTAAACTGGAAGACATTTTGGATATCGTTCGTTCTGGCAGTACTATTCCGGGTCATTGGGAAACGATTGTAAACGAAACATTTAAAGTGGTCCTGGAATCTTCATTTTCAGAAACATTCTGTAACATTATCTCAGAAATGAAACAAACATCAAAAGTGTATCATGTGCTCTCATTGTATGCTCTGTTTGTAGATGTAATGCATCTGTGTGTTGAAAACAGCATACACGTGAATATTTTGACTGAAGTGAAAAAACTCCATCACGATATCTCCAGTAATATGGGGAATGCTAAGCTGGAGACGGTCCTGGGGATGCTACAATCAGTATAACTATTGATTTTGTGTGTAAAAAAAATAAAAAAAGTGTTTTTTACATCTAAAAACTGTTGTCATCATTATAGCAAGGGGAACGTGTCTGATACATGTGTATTACAGTCCTTCTTGTTGTGTTTTTCAGTGTTTTCTGTGTGTCTGTACACACAAATCACACTTCATTATCTACTTTTTAGCTTTTTTAAAAAGAAAAGTGTATCTTTCGGTACATTTCTCAGAGAATTTAAGCATAAATCTGTCAAATGTTCAAAACAGCCTTGTTTCACTGAAATACCCTCAAAATGACAAACTGCCATTAAGAGTCAGAATCCTAACGAAATCTACTGACACAAAGTACTTCATTATCTACTTTTCAGCTTTTAATACAAAAGTGTATCTTTCAGTAACCTTCTTGAGAGAATTAAGCATAAATCTGTTAAAGATTCTTAACGAAATCTACTGACACAAAGTACTTCATTATCTACTTTTCAGCTTTTTATACAAAAAGTGTATCTTTCAGTAACTTTACCAGAGAATTTAAGCATAAATCTGTCAAATGTTCGAAACAGCCTTGTTTCACTGAAATACCCTCAAAATGACAAACTGCCATTAAGAGTCAGAATCCTAACGAAATCTCCTCAAACAGAGTACTTTCTACAGATGAAGCCTCCCACTCAACGCAATATGTCCCACCCACTCAGCAAATCATATAAAACTAAGGACGACCGTTAAAAACTAGCCATGGATCTGAAAAAAAACAAGTCTGATGTAGCCTGCCCTTATTATCACCAGGATAATGGATATGGGCTTAATGACTGGATGCTACAAAGCAGGGGAGAGGATGTTCCCGAAGAAGAGCTCTCCTCTATATCATATCCATGTAAGGTCTTTAGGACAAAAGAGGACCATGATAACATGACATATGAAGAATATCTTTCTTTAAACGATGGCATTATAGATAACCTATATAGAAGCAGTATATCTCATACCACTCGCCAAGATCGCAAACGACAATTAGCAGAAAATAATAGAAAAAGTAAAGAAAAACAAAGAAAAAGAAAAATGAAAAGGAGATGAAAAATTAAAAGCAAACGCAGAATGCGAATGAAAAGAAAAGGGACCATAGGACGGAAAACTAAAAAGACAAAAAGAAGGAAGGTGAAAAGAAAAAGAAACAAAGTGAAGACATTTAAACTAGAGGATGGTGTTGTAGAGCCATTACCGGATCATAATAATCTTATAAACCCTGCATGTTCCCCAAAATACTGATGAAGATCACCGACCTGAGGAGCATCAGTGTGAAGAGACACACACACACACACACACACACACACACACACACACACACACACACACACACACACGCACGCACACACACACAGACACCTTGATTTGTTTTTCTCGTCGAGGGTCCCTGCGTCCCTGCGCTCCGTCTGTCAGGTACACACCTGTACACATCTATAGGTATTCAATGAAGACTATGATGTCTGCTTCTATCCTGAAGTGTGTCTGCTCTTTGTTAAAACACCTGTTGATTAAATATATGCTGCAAAATATCTCAGACAAGTCAAAAGAACATTATTTTAACTTTTAATATTTTTCAGGAATTTATTGTTTTCCCTTTTTCATTTTTTTGATGAATGAATGATTTAAAGGCTGTTTAGAACAAGATAAAGGTCTTTAAAGGAAAAGACGAGTGAAGGGAGGAAGGAATCCAGGAAGGAAGGGATCTAGGGAGGGATGAAGTGTTTATGGGATCTAAGAAGGGAGGGATGATTAGGTGAAGGGATGTAGGGAAGGAGGGACAGAGGGACAAAGGGAGGGGGGTATGCAGTGATGTAGGGGTGAAGGCATACAAGGGTGAAGGGATCTAGGAAGGGAGGGAGGTATGAAGATGTAGGGAGGGAGGGTTGAAGCTGAAAAGGAAGTTGGGGATAATTAGGTGAAAGGGATCTAGGATAAAGGAAGATGTAGGGTGGGAGGGTGAAGGGTTGTAGTCTGCCCCCCCCCCAACGTAATTTACAGTTTTTTACTGTGATCAATCTGAATTTTCTTTAAAATAAAAACATCTATATTGATTCTGACTGTTCTACATCCAACTCACAGGTTTATCGTTACTTTGAGAACAAAGATTATGAATGTAACCCGTTTAGAAGATATGGTCCTTTGTTCTGGGAACGTCATGTTGGAGCCTGAGACCTGAAACACGGCTCAGGGCTGAACAGGTTAAGGGGTGAATGGATCGATAACCTGCTGCGTGAGACATTATATTCAGCAGAAGTCTCCACGTTTGCAGTCAACCAAAGTAGCTTGTAAGTATGCTAACGGACAGAAGAAACACACGACCACATCGCTCAGAGTTTGGCCTGGAGTACGGGACGTTTATTGTAACTGCGCATGCTCATTAGCGTCAACACGTTTCAGGCACATTCTGATGATGTCATACACATGAACTGAAACATGACTTTGTTATTATACAAATATGCTCAACATAACATAAATGTAATTTTAAGTTGGAAGAAAGTATAGTGAACCGCATATGCAGTGAATGTAAATATCACAATATTCCTTTTGTCCAACATTAGTCTCTCCAGGTTGTTTCTTCACGCTGAGGTGTGACGGAGCTCTAAGAGGCGCCTCGTCTCCTCCGTCACCACGGGGAAAATCTTGGCTCTTTCAAAGCCGTTGAAGTCGGTGCTCAGAGAGACAGTGTACGCCCCCATGTGGTGGGCGAGCAGCCAGTCACCCACCTGCAGCTCAGGCATCATGGCGCTGTCCAACACTTTATCCATGATGTTGCAAGTCGGACCCCAGACCACCGAGCGGTACCTCACCTCGCCGACCCCCACGGTCTACAGACAAGGATTTAAATATGAAATACAGACCAGAATTTACACCTTTACCTTTCAGTGTAGAGGAGAGCAGCGCTACAGTACGTCGTACTTCAAATGCGATATAAATAAATACAAGAGAAAATAAATATCAATATTAATTAAGTGTATTCCCTCTCCAAGCCTGAGTACAAGTACCTCAACATTGTATTTGAGTAATGTACTTCTGTAAATGTACTTTGTGTCTGTCCACCGCTGAGTATTAACCATGATCTATAAAAAGAGAGATCTTTAGAGAGTGGAGCTAATGGTCGTGTCGATGAGGGCGTTCACCCTGTGAGGAAGCAGCTGGACGGGGGGTTGAGCCGGGTCATTGACGATGCATCTCAGGGATCCATGCAGTCCATCGTTGATGTAATACACCATCTGTCCACCAGGGCCGCTCTCCTCACAGTCTGGAACACATCCAAAGAGGACTCACAATATGCAAACAGATGTTTAAATTACAGGAAAAGTAAATGATGCTTTAGTCCTCTGTCCCCTCGAAGTGTGCATTTCACCTGGAGACAAATTCAATACTAGTTAGCAATTTATCTGACAAGCTAGCGCTGCTTTTCCTCATAAAGTGAGATTACTCTTTTTGGCGATGACGTTCACTGCCAGGGTGAAGGCCGACTCCACGTAGAACCGGCCCGGTTCTGCAATGATCTGGACCCCACAGTCGGGCGGAAAGAATTTATCCAGCGCCGCATTTATAACGTCTGAAAACTGGTGGGGGAAAAGCACATTTTCAGAGGGATCACACCACACTAATAATAATAATAGATTTAGTTTGTTAGCGCTTTTACAGGTGCTCAAAGACGCTTTACGGATATAGTGAAAAGAAAAGAACCACAAATACATATATATAGTTAAAGTAAAATAATAGGTCAGGGCAGTCTCTGACGGGAACTGGGAAACTGTGTAGATATTAAAGAGATAACACAACCCATATATTCCTGAAGGACCTGTAATGCCCCCCCCCCTCTTACTGGGAAGTCATTGCTTTGTCACTGGAACGCTGCCTTGAAGAACTGAATATTTCTGACTCAGTTTACCTCTTCAAATTTGACCTGACATTTGTCTCTGCCGGAGAATCCACCGCCGATATCCAGGAGACTCATCTGAACGCCCAACACACTCTGAAACACACACACAAACACACACACACACACACACACACAGTCACACCAACACACTCTGAAATACATCAACACACTCTGAAAAAGACTCACGGCGATGTCGAACACTTGTCGTGCGTCGGCGATGGCTCTGTGGAAGGTCTGACTCGCGGTGCAGCTGCTGCCCACGTGGAAGCTGACGCCAATCACTGTGAGGTCCCGATCTACAGCGAGGCCCAGCAGCTTCTCCACCAATCCCAGACCAGCACCAAACTTAGAGCTGAGTCTCCGCAGCGAATCGGAATCATCCACCGCGATCCGGAGCACCAATCTACAAGGGGTCGACCAATCAGGGATCAACCAATCACCGTTCAACCAATCACTGTTCAACCAATCACTGTTCAACCAATCACTGTCCAACCGATATATACAGTACAAGAACACTAAATGATGTTTGTTAAAAGACGATTATTTTAGTTTTCCCTACATTGAAACACTCAAGTAAAGTACCTCAAAATTGCACTGAAGTACAGTAAAGGAATACATGTACTTAGTTACTGTACCCCTCTGCTAATGCGAGTGCTAACAGAGACAGGTGGGCTCACCTGGCCTTGGGGTGACAGAGAGAGATCTTTCTGAGCTCTTCCTCGCTGTCAAAGGTCATCGTTTGGACTCGGTGAGCGGCGGCGAATCTGATGTGAGACATGGGTTTGGTTGTGTGAGCGAAGATGATGTCATCAGGAGAAACGCCGAGGTTCAGCACCATCTGGATCTCAGCCTGCAGGGGGAGGGAACCAGTTCAAACTGGATCAGGGTGTGAGAGAGCAGGGACCTGACTGTAAGACCTGCTCTGTTGGTACAGATGACACTGACCTGCACCCGCAGACATACCGGTAAATATGCTGAACAATCCCAACGCAGTACACATGTTCACTCAACCAGCGCTTCACATGATAAGTTTAAGACTTTCATACTATAATGTCAACAGATTTCACACTGTTAGGTTGGATGAAAGCAATATTACGTTTAAATACAAAACATTAGGTTGAACTCAATACTTTAGCTTGCAACTGACCTAATAGTCAGTACGTCAGTTAGATCATTTATCAGTGAGGCGGTCCTGAACCCTCTTCCCTATACGTTCCCTCTCTAGTCTGTATGCTGCGGAGTCAGGATGAATGCGAAGTCATTTCTAGATCTTCACAAGTTGTTCGTCCATCTTCTTGAGTTTTCATGCAAAGGTCCCTGATCTAAAGTGCTGATGGTCTGGGGGACCTTGCTCAGGTTTATCGTAATGTTTTGTGAAAAGAGAGTTCAATAATAGTGACATTAGTTTGTATGCAGTGGTTTAGTGATGGGAGTTACGGCTCTTTGAAGGGAGCCGGTTCTTATGGCTCCGTTCCTTTCCCGAGAGCCGTTCAAAAGAGACGGGTGGAGATTATTTGATGGCTTTACAAATGTTGCACTCCGCTTTATCGTTGCCTATGTTTTTGTTGAAGTGCATCCAAATGCTGCTGCGTTTTCGCTTTGGCAAATGTTTTCACCAGAAAATCACGTGGTCTACCTGTACCACTTGTTATGACTTCTCTCTCTTCCGTTAAGACCCGCCCCTACTCTGCCTCTGATTGGTTAACCCTAACCCACAAAATCTCCCTCCTCGTGCCCAAACCTAACTAATCAGAGGCACTCCTGCCTGAACCTAACCAATCAGAGTAGGAAAATCAGTTTTTTCATTGTTCACTTAAAGGCGAGTGGATTTATGGCAGGCAGTGAACCAATGATAAAAATAATGGCTCTCACCAAGTACGACTCGGTTCCCTTCGTTCGTACCAAAGCGCTGTTTAAAGGAATCGAATCGTTCGTAAACGTAACATCACTACAATGGTTTAGCTGGTCCCTGGTCTAAAGTACTGATGGGCTGGGGTACCTTGCTGGCGCAGTCGAACCCGGTGCTCAGCACTCTCAGGACCCTCAGCACGGCGGGGGTGTTGTTGCACTTCACGGCGTAGAAAGGCTTCACTCGAGGGAGGAGAGTCAGCCACTGCTGGTGATGATCAATCACAGACTGGAGGTCCGCCACCAAGAACTGCTCCTCGCTGTCCTGGAGGGAATATTCAGATACTTCACTGAGGAAAAGTACTAATACTGCCCTGAAAAACACTGAAATACTGAAACCGGTTTTTCATCTGACCCTGTTGCCGCTATAAACGCCTGACTTCCCCCACGGGGATGAAGAAAGTTCCATCTTATCTTACTTGATTACATGTACTGAGTTTCCACCACTGGTGGATGAAGCAGTGTTGAGACCCTTGACGACCCCTCGACACTCACCTCTGATTGGAGCATTTTGATTTGATCGTCTATGAAGTCGTTGATGGACCGTCCGTCGTCCAGAACGTGAATGTCACCAGAGGAGAAGTCCTGCAGGGATGATCCGTTCATAGCTGCTGGTGAGGAATAACATGGATTCGTCAACAAAGGGTTAAATACATCTGACAGGTTCTGAGGATAATGAGAACGCTTTGAGAAATAAGACAGTAGACGAAGCAACAAGATGTAGAAGTAGAAGAAATTCATTTACATAAAACAACTCATTCTTAAATGCTGTTCATCCTTCGGGATCGCTTAAACAGATTTAAGAGTGGTCTGTTCTGCCCGACACAAGTTTGTGAAGTTTTACCACGGCAGCAAAGTCAAACTCTGATATATATATATATATATACACATATATACACAATGACTCCAAGCGGTTCTTTGTGTATGTGCACAACCGCATACGCAGGTCGTCTTCTCCTCAACCGATCTGGCCACCGGGTCTGTGCCCGCGTCACGGCTTCAACAGGACAATAAGAACTGCAACGTGTTAATTCTCACTGAGACTCAACTCCTCTATCCCGGACTCCGCCATTGTTCCAGAAGGCTTCACTATATCTCACCAGGATCGGACTGCTAATTCAGAGAGACTTTTCTCCTCATTTAGAGCACCTCATGATCACATGCCGGGCTTTTCATCTGCCGGGAGAGTTTACATGCATGGTGATTACAGTGTATATTCCGCCTCACGCTGACAACAACACAGCACTCGACCAGCTGTTTTGAATTATTGACAGGACGGAGACTTCACGGCCAGAGGCGGCATTCGTTGTGGATTTTAACAACGCCAATATGAAGAAAGTCCTGCCGAGATACTTTCAACACATCAGCTGCCCGACGCGCGGCGGAAATACACTGGAAATACACTGGACCATGTTTATTATTGCAGACCGGTGACACGGACTGTACAACGCTGGAGTGAGGAGTCAGACTTGGCTCTGCAGCACTGCTTTGAATCTACGGAGTGGAGTGTGTTTGAGGATAACAATATCAACACCAGTGTTGGGACTAACGCGTTACACTAATGTGTTACAAAGTAACGCGTTACTGTAACGCCGTTATTTTTGGCAGTAACTAGTACTCTAACGCATTACTTTTTATATTCAGTAACTCAGTTACCGTTACTACATGGTGCGTTACTCCGTTACTGCGTTAGTTTTTTATATAGTTAACAGCCAGGCGAACAGAGATGAGAACTGTACTTAAGTGCTTGAGTAAATGTACTTAGATACTTCCTATGTCACATGCGGAGACGTGCTGTGGGCGTGTTTGTGTTGTTTACTAACAAGACTATCATGGCGGCGGCGGAGCTCAAGTCTATTCTATTTCACTTTTGTCGAGCACAAAGAAAAGAACGTTTTAGTTAAATGTAAGTTGTGTCCTGGCGGGTCAAAGAGCCTATCTACTGCCCGAACCAGTCATTCAAATCTCTAAAAACATCTGCAAAAACAACATGCTGGGACAAAGCTAGTAGCTGAGACCACAGAGACTCAGCCGACGCCACTCCACCTCCACCTGCACCTCAGCAACAGCGGCTGGATTTTAACCAAGGGACTGCTAGCCAGGGGAAAGTCGATAAAGCCATTGCACGGTATGTTGTAGAACACATGCAGGCTATCGCTACAGTGGAGTCACCCGCTTTCAGGGAGCTAGTTAGCATGATAGCATGTCCGGGCGGCACACGGCATATGGGACAGAAAACTGTTTCCAACTACCTGGAGAAAGAATATACAAACATGGAAAGCCAGCTAATATCGATCCTATCCAGATTGCATATAATGCATGTCAAGTTGATGACAGATTGTATTATTCTCCAATGCAATAACAGTACTGAAATGAAGGCTAAGGGCATTAATATAATGGGAGCCCTTTTTAAAGTAACTAAAACGTTACTTTTCACAGTAACGCATTACTTTCTGGTGTAAGTAATCAGTAAAGTAACTGAGTTACTTTGAAATGAAGTAACTAGTAATGGTAACTAGTTACTGGTTTTCAGTAACTAGCACAACACTGATCAACACACACACGGACACGGACATCTGCTACATTAGGAAATGCATCGATGACGTGGTACCGAAGGTTTCTGTACCAACCTTCCCGAATCAAACGGCGAGGTTCACTATCGTGCACAGAGGTGGAGATTCAGATGAGTTTCAGGAAATCTAGATATGAACTCCGGAGAGCAATCAGCATCAAAGAGACAATACAAAGAGAAAGTGGAATCTGACTTCAAAGGCTGTAACACCCGAACATGTGGGCGGGACTAAGAACAATGACAAACTACAAAGGAGCAGCGGGGGGTGCTGCGGGAGTGTCTGCGTGCACATCTCTCCCAGATGAGCTGAACTGTTTTTTTGCACGCTTTGAGAGCTGCCAGGCTGGGGGTGCACAGAAGGACCAGGAGCCCTGCCCTTTTGCTTTAAACAGGGCAGATGTGTGTAAATCCTTTAAAGGGTTAACCCACACGAGGCTCCTGGACCTGATGGCACTCAGGGTGTGTGCAGTTCAGCTGGAAGAGGTGTTCACAGACATAAACAGGTCCCTGCTGCAGTCTGTAGTCCCCACATGTTTCAAACACTCCACCATCGTTCCTGTCCCCAAAAAGACAATATTCACCAGCCTCAAAGACTACCGCCCAGCAGCACTCACCTCCTTCATAATGAAGTGCTTTGAGCGGTTAGTCAAAACCTTCATCACCTCCTCCCTCCCTGACTCTCTGGACCCCGTGCAGTCTGCCTACAGAGCAAACAGGTCCACAGACGACGCCATAGCCCTCACCATCCACACTGCCCCCTCACACCTGGACCAGAGGAACACATGTGACAATGTTGTTCATTGATTACAGCTCAGCCTTCAATACTATTGTGCCCTCCAAGCTGGTCATCAAGCTCAGAGACCTCGTGCTCAACAGCGCCCTCTGTGACTGGATCCTGAACTTCCTGACGGGCAGACCCCAGGCAGTGCGGGTGGGAAACATCACATCCTCCACCCTGATCCTAAACACTGGAGCCCCTCAAGGCTGCGTGCTCAGCCCTCTCCTCTACTCCCTGTTCACTCACGACTGCGTGGCCGCACACAGCTCCAAACACCATCGTGAAGTTTGCCGACGACACGACCGTCATCGGCCTGATCACAGACGGCGACGAGACGGCGTTCAGAGAGGAGGTCGAAAACTGACATCTTGGTGCCAGGATAACAACCTCCATCTCAACGTCAGCAAAACCAAGGAGCTGATTGTGGATTACAGGAAGCAGCAGAGAGAGGGACACGCCCCCATCGCCATCAATGGGACTACGGTGGAGAGAGTCAGCAGCTTCAGGTTCCTTGGTGTCCACATCACCGAGGACCTGACATGGACTCATCACCGAGGACCTGACATGGACTCATCACCGAGGACCTGACATGGACTCATCACCGAGGACCTGACATGGACTCATCACAGAGGACCTGACATCGACTCATCACCGAAGACCTGACATGGACTCATCACCGAGGACCTGACATGGACTCTTCACCGAGGACCTGACATGGACTCATCACCGAGGACCTGACATGGACTCATCACCGAGGACCTGACATGGACTCATCACCGAGGACCTGACATGGACTCATCACCGAGGACCTGACATGGACTCATCACCGAGGACCTGACATGGACTCATCACCGAGGACCTGACATTGAGTCATCACCGAGGACCTGACATGGACTCATCACCGAGGACCTGACATGGACTCATCACCGAGGACCTGACATGGAGTCATCACCGAGGACCTGACATGGAGTCATCACCGAGGACCTGACATGGAGTCATCATCCTCACCTTCTACAGGTGCTCCATAGAGAGGGTCCTGACCTTATACAGGTGCACCATAGAGAGGATCCTGACCTTCTACAGGTGCTCCATAGAGAGCGTCCTGACTGGCTGCATCACGGCCTGGTACGGCAGCTGCACCGCCCTCAATCGTAAGGCTTCACAGAGGGTGGTGAAAACTGCACAGCACATCACCAGGACGGAGCTGCCATGGAGGACTTCTACTCCCAGCGGCTCAGGAAGAAAGCCCTCAGGATTATCAAAGACCCCCATCACCCCAGCCACAAACTGTTCTGTCTGCTGCCGTCTGGTAGGCGGTCCCGCAGCATCCGAACTAAAACCACCAGACTCAGAGACAGTTTCATCCCACAGGCCATAAGACTGTTAAACAGCTGAACTTTGAAACAAACTGTAAAAGCACTAACATCCATAGAATTCATCTGGCTGCAATTTAGAAATGATCTACCTAATATATCATATTCCAATCACTTGTATATAGACTCTTATTGCACTATTTCACTATTTTCTTTTTGTATTGAGTTGCACTATTTGATCAGTTTTTCAGTTGTATTGTGTTGCACTGTTGGAGGAGCCTGTGACCTCAGATTTTCATCAGGTAATGCAGACTGGTTCTGCTCACCTTCAGTCAATAGTTTAATGTTTAATGAAGGTTTCATTTCATTTAATTTCAAACCTTTATTTATACAGATAAATCCCATTGAGATCATTGATCTCTTTTCCAAGGGAGACCTGCTCAAGTAGTTCCACATGAAACATAAAAACATCAACAGAACAACAAAAGGACATCATACAGCATCATTTACATAATGATCCACATAAACAGGTACCAATAGCTTCCGATTGAGTAGCATCCAACCGAGCTTTAGAACATTTAGTGGCACCAGATTGTTCAGTTTCCATTTAATGTGCAGACTATTCCAAGACAGAGGAGCTGCATCTAGAAGCTGCTTCCTTCAGACAGTCCTAGCAGCTGCTCATTTAATAAAACCACAGCATGCGATCTCAGGCAGGAGCCACTTACACTTCTCCGTGAGATCAGGAGCAGATATAAGATGGAAGTTTCCCTAACATGGCTTTGTATATAAAGATGTACCAGCAGAGTTGGGTGTAATAATATTACTTTGTCGGTAACGGAGTAGTGTAACGCGTTACTTTTATAATTCAGTAATCACACTACAGTTACTAACATTGCCCCGACACGCGTTACTTCGTTACTTTGTAAAATCAGTCATAATCAAACCTCAACAAACACCTGCAAAGAACACATGCTAAGGTGAAGCTAACGCACATAGCTGTTGTTTATTTATATCACACACGTAGTCTGTTCTTCTTCTCTGTTTTCCGGTTGTTGCCTGTTTTGAATGACGAATACACACTAACGCCGCCTGCTGGTGAGGAGAGTTATTGCCACTCACGCATGCGCAGTTTGTACGTGCTCGGCTGAAGTCTTTGCGGTGTGCTCCAGTCTGGCTCCAGTGCAACACATGGCCAACACGCAGGAGAACACGCTGACGCAACAGCGTGAGCAGAGATAGACTGCGCAAAATATACAGATAGCAGGAGACAGAGGACAGCCACGGTCAGATAGCAGAGACAGAGGACATCCACGGTCAGACAGCAGGAGACAGAGGACAGCCAAGGTCAGATAGCAGGAGACAGAGGACAGCCACGGTCAGATAGCAGGAGACAGAGGACAGCCACGGTCAGATAGCAGGAGACAGAGGACAGCCACGGTCAGACAGCAGGAGACAGAGGACAGCCACGGTCAGATAGCAGGAGACAGAGGACAGCCAAGGTCAGATAGCAGGAGACAGAGGACATCCACGGTCAGACAGCAGGAGACAGAGGACATCCAAGGTCAGACAGCAGGAGACAGAGGACAGCCACGGTCAGATAGCAGGAGACAGAGGACAGCCATGGTCAGATAGCAGGAGACAGAGGACAGCCAGGTCAGATAGCAGGAGACAGAGGACAGCCACGGTCAGATAGCAGGAAACAGAGGACAGCCACGGTCAGATAGCAGGAGACAGAGGACAGCCACGGTCAGATAGCAGGAGACAGAGGACAGCCACGGTCAGATAGCAGGAGACAGAGGACAGCCATGGTCAGATAGCAGGAGACAGAGGACAGCCACGGTCAGATAGCAGGAGACAGAGGACAGCCACGGTCAGATAGCAGGAGACAGAGGACAGCCACGGTCAGATAGCAGGAGACAGAGGACATCCACGGTCAGATAGCAGGAGACAGAGGACAGCCACGTCAGATAGGAAAACATTCAGGATCTGGATCAGTCTTATGCGACAATGGAAACTGAACTAAAGAGAACATTTGAAACTTTAGCAGTCTGCGTGATCTGCCTGCAGGGAGGGTCGGCCTGGCCCTGCGAGTAAAGTAACGAGTAAAGTAACGAGTAAAGTAACAAATGACTTTATGTGCTGCTTTCTGAAGCCTGACTGATGTTTAGACAGGATGTCATTTGTACATAAAAACTCCTTTACTTGTTCACTCACTAGGCGTTCAAGAACCTTAGCCAGAACTGACAATTTACAGATTGGCCTATAGTTATTTAAAATAGTTGCCTCCCCTCCTTTCAGTAAAGGCAAGACATAAGCAGACTTCCATACTTTTGGAATTGTATTTGTGCTGAGGGAGAGGTTAGAAAGAGAAGTAAGAGGTGGAGCAATAAAATCTGCTCTATCTTTAAAAAGAAAGGTTCTACGTTGTCCGGGCCGGCCGGTTTCCTAGGATCTAGCTTCGATAAAGCTTCATGAACAACATCAACAGTAAAAGGAGTCAAACTGAAAGGGTTTTCCAGACCACGTTGTTCAGAGTCACGGACTGGTGTTCACAGAAGCAGAGTTAGTGACAAAATCAAACAGAGAACCACAGGACACAAAGTGCTCATTAAAGCAGTTGAGCATAGAGCCCTGTCCGACAGAGAGCAGAGGCTGAGGTGAGGCACGGAGGAGCTCATTACGGATCTCACCGGTTGATATCGATTTTATTGCTTTCAAATTTCCTAGGATTATTTAGGTTTTCTGTGGTAACCGACAGATAGTACTTTGACTTTGCACTTTTGACATTTGAGGTGAAGCTATTCCTTAGCTGCCTGAACGCAGCCACTCTACCTCTGAGCCTGATTGCCTAGCCTTTGCCCTTGTTTCTCTCATGAAGGAGACTAGACAGCTCAGCAGAAAATGAAGGATTGTCTCGTTCCTTTACTCTAAATGTACGCAGGGGTGCATGTCTATCAATGATCTCCATAAAACCAAGATAAAAATAAGACCATGCGGTTTCCACATCAGCACACAGATCGATTTTACCCAATCAAACCCAAACAGATCATGCACAAAACCCTGCTCCACAAAATGTTTATGTCTCTCTTGATGATATGCGAGGTTTAACCTTTTGGACCTTAGTGTCCCTAATTGTGGCTACAGCACAGTGATCGCTCAGATCATTCGCAAATACTCCCACAGATGAGTATTTATGGGGAACATTAGTTAGAATGAGATCAATTAGGGAGGATTTATTAGGGACTTAATGTTAGGGCGAGTAGGACTGTCCACAATCTGAGTAATATTTAAAGAGATACAAAGGTTTTTAAAATCCTCTGACACTGCAGTTAACCAGTCCCAGTTAAAATCTCCAAGCAGCACTATGTCCTTGTAGTCTAGTTGTGATAAAAGATTAGCTAGTGAAGACAAGGAGTCCTTGCCAGCTGAGGGGGTCTGTAACAACTCACTACCATGACCTGTTGGCCCTTTGCCACTTCTATCTTTAAGGCTACAAATTCGAATTGCTTACTGATCGATTTGGAAACTAATGTGGTTACACTGAACTTATTCTTAACATAAATGGCAACGCCGCCACCTTTATTAGGCCGGTCGGTACGATACACATTAAAACCATTTAAGGCAATGTCAGAGGCCAAAATAGACTTATTTAGCCATGTTTCAGATAAGACAATGACGTCAGCGTCAGTCGAGCCCAGATACGGACAACATCTAGTTTACCTAACAGACTGCGCACATTCAAGTGGATGAAACCCAGACCTAGCTTTAAGATCAGCAGGAGTAGTGATCTGACTATTACTACTAGGTTTCACGTGGTTCAGTGTTGTCATAGGACTTTATCTACACATTATAAGTTAGACAGGAACCAGGTAGCATCTGTGTCTGTAATGCATCATTAATGTCAGGTGACTGAAAGCAGGTCATTAAAGGATCTGCTCGTTCCCTGGCTGTTTAATCAGTGTCTTCCCTCTTCCCTCACAGCAGTACACAGGGAGGGGGGCTCCTGACTTAGTGATAATGGACTGAGGCCCCCAAAAAGGTGGTTGTGCCTTAGTCGAGAATAATATGTTGCAAGTCTTGTTCTTCTTCTCGCCTACAAAGCCCTTAATGGGCAGGCGCCATCTTACCTTAAAGAACTCATTATACCCTACTGTCCTACTAGGGCATTGCGTTCCAAGAATGCAGGGTTGTTGGTTGTTCCTAGAGTCTCTAAAAGTACAATGGGAGCCAGAGCCTTTTCTTATCAAGCTCCACATTTGTGGAATCAGCTTCCAGTTTGTGTTCGGGCGGCAGACACCCTATCCGTTTTTAAGAGTGCGCTTAAGACCTTCCTTTTGATAAAGCTTATAGTTAGGGCTGATTAGATTCAGCCCCTAGTTTTGCTGATATAGGCTTAGTTTGTCGGGGGACATCTTCCTTCTTCCTTCTCTCTGTCTGTACCTGTGTCCTCTCATGTTCCCATTAACCCAGCTTCCCCACATCTCTCTTTTTGGTGTCTCTATACGCCGGGATCCGGAGTCATGGATGATCCTGAGTCCTGTGTCCTGGATCTTGAGTCGTGGCTGTGGTCCTGCATCATCGGTCCTGGATGGATATCCTCGTGGATTCATCTTCCTGTTATACACACATGCATTTCCAAACATCTGGACTACCTATGTTGCAAATGTATTATCTTTTCAATTTACACACGGCATCTATTGCACGTCTGTCCGTCCTGGGAGAAGGATCCCTCCTCTGTTGCTCTCCCTGAGGTTTCTCCCATTTTTCCCTTTAAACTGTGGGTTTTCTTTGGAAGTTTTTCCTTGTACGATGTGAGGGTCTAAGGACAGAGGGTGTCGTATTGTCATACTGATATTTTGTACACACTGTGAAGACCACTGAGACAAATGTAACATTTGTGATATTGGGCTATATAAATAAACATTGATTGATTGATTGATTGATTGATTGAAGTCCTGCACACTAGAGGCCATGACCTTTTTACACAAACACGGGAAGGTGTGTCTTATGCCATAGCCATAGAATATGTCTGGTCATGTCCAGTCCTGTACATCAGAGGCCATGCCGGTTTCCACAAATATGGGTTTGGAGGAGGGGTCTTCAGGTTTGTATGTCCTGTTGTTGAGCATAAAGACATGGGCTTTTTGGAGAGAGCGAGAGGGGGGGGGAGTTCCCCTGGTATGCTCTCTCTCAGAAAGCTCTGTCCCTCAGAGCTGGGTTAATAGCTCTCGCTAAGGTTCTCTCAGACTTGGTAAATATCTCTCAAATGTCTTTGTTGAATGCTGAGTGAATTTCTGGGTTGAATGAGTGGAATGATGTGATGTGTTTGTGAAGGTTAGGCCCGCCACCCGTGAGGAATCTTCCTCTGAATTCATGCAGCTAGGTGTGGGTTTTGAATGTTATTCCCGACACCTGTCGGAATAAAGGCGTGGAATTGATGTGAATTGATTTGGTGAATGAAAGTTTGAATGTGCTTTTTATTATCACCGCTCTTTTATGAGGAGATGCCTCTAAATACTGTCGGATGATTTTAAATGTCAAAGCTGAATTGGGCAGTTGAAGTTACAAATGTTGGTAATAAATGTAAAACTGTGAATTAAAGTTTCATATTAGAACATGATCACAGAATAATATGTTTAGTATGATTATAATGTTGTAAAGAGAGAAGGTAAAAAACCCTGTATTAGTTTGGACCTATTTTTCTTCAACTAAACTGATCCCACCTTTTGGACTGGGACACCTTCAAAGACACTGCGCTCTCCTCTCCTGCTTCGAAGGTGAGACTGCACCCTGCCACACTCACACTCAGGTAGGAACACACCTCTTCACTGATATCAGAATCCTTCAGGATCGCTTCAACAGATTTAAGAGAGTCGTTTCTGTGTTAGCTACACTGACTAGCAGTGTGTTGTAGTATTCTGTGGTTAGCATTTGTGTGTATATTACATTACATCACATTGCATTTAGCTTTTATCCAAAGCGACTCACAATAAGTGCGTTCGACCAACAAAATACAACCTTGAAGAAAACAGAATCATAAAGTACATCAGGTTTCATAGAGCAAAACATTCCAAGTGCTACTCAACTGGCTTTAGATAAACCAGCCCTTTGTTAGTATATAAGTGCTTTGTTAATAGTTCTATCGCAGGGATATACTGCTTCAGGTGATTAGCACCTGTAGATCAGCACCAGCTGTTCTCCCACAGCCTCGTTTTGTTTATTGTTTTGTTCCACTTTAGAAGTGAGATATTTTCTTTCCTTGTTGTACTGGGCAACTCTCTTTTGGAGACCCTTGTGTTAGATATTAACAGTTTGACCCGTTGTTGGGCCAAACTGTGTGTGTATATCATTTTACTCATTTGCAGTTACAAATAAACCGCTTGTAACACATACCAATTCTGCTCTGGCCCTTTTGTTCCCCTAGCCAATAGGGAACGTAACAGTCGTCTCAATTGAAGCAGCAGTTAATTGAAACGGGTTCTTTAGGAGTTAATAGAGGTGAGATCTTGCTGACGTTGGTGGATCTGAGCCAACCAGTAAACTTACATGGACTCAGTAACTTCGGTCAGGTCGATTAGTAGGTAGAGTCATGTCAATAAATGATCAGCTCCTCCCGACTCTTACAGTAGACTTACTGAATCTGTAGAAGCGAAGCGTAGGATTCTGGTATCTGTAATGAGGTGAGGCATCTTGCCTTAAATCAGGAGAGTTATTTTGGGTTGTCTCAGTCCAGATGGTTTTATTTAAATAAATATTTCCCTTTAAGTTCAATCTTTAATTCACTGGTTTACATTCGTGCTATTTTAGTTAAAAACCCACAAAATCAACTGGAACTTTTTCAGTTATCTCACTTAAACTTTAAGCAACAGTCCAGAAGCATTGCACATATTTTATAATCCACTGTGAACCTTCACTCAACTAAGAACATGTACTGGACCTATCCCGACTCACTTCAGATCGCATAAAACCAAACTAAAGCTTTCAGTCATTTATAACTATAACTTTAAACTCTGTCATGTCAGTTTTGCTCAGAAATCTGACTTTCGACATTTCTTTTAATTTTTTCTCGGAATTCAGTTTTTTGGTGAACATGTACTCTTTTTATAATAAAAGACTCAATCATTAAATGTTTGACTTTATGATTTATTTCCAGAGATCCAACCTTTTTTTTTATTCTGTCTTTTTCAGTTAATACCATTTACATTTTAGTGTATACGTTTAGAGCAACGTGAAATATAACGCATTCTACACGTCGGATTATCCTGAATTATATTTGATTATATTAAGTTTCGTTTTTAATTATATAACCCAATATGGAAAACACCTGTATGCAATTAAATGAGAAGTGACTTCACATGAAGATTAATCTCACCTGAGGCTGCGTGCTTCTCCATATTCTGAGTCCTCTGCCGTCTCAAGGGATTTTATAGAGTATAATATAATATGAAGAGACGCCCTCCCCCCTACACACTCCCCCTCCGTGAGGGAGTGAACTCCGTGGAGTGACACACGAGGCTCCTCCTGTCAGAGGGAGTGAACACAGCAGCCAGCTTTGGGACGGCCTCCCCTCTCTCCGGCAGAAACAGGAAGTGCCGTAACTGAATGTAACAACAGTTTCAAATCAGCATCTCTTGGACAAAAAGTTTAAATGAATAACTCAAATAAAACTCCAAACATCTTTCATTGTGTTTCAAAGCTCTTTTAGTTTTAAACCTGATGTTTATAAGCTTCTTAGTTTTTGCAACAGTCTGTAAATATGCACAACTTTATAATAAAATGCACCCATGTACCTTTTTCTAGGCCAGTGGTCACCAACCTTTTTAAGCCCAAGATCACCGACCTCGGCCTCGGTGAAAGGCGAGATCTACCTATTGCAGAATTGAGTGAAAAAGACGGCCCGGACAGTGCTTCCAGTTTGAGGCCTTTTATAGGCTTTGCATCTGAATGACTGTTACAATGAAGGCTCCATAACCAGCTCACAGCATAGCAGGGGTACAGTGATATTTTTACGAGTGGGGGGGCGGACCTCACCTCCTCTAGGGGGGACCTCACCTCCTCTAGGGGGGACCTCACCTCCTCTAGGGGGGACCTCACCTCCTCTAGGGGGGACCTCACCTCCTCTAGGGGGGTCCTCACCTCCTCTAGGGGGGACCTCACCTCCTCTAGGGGGGTCCTCACCTCCTCTAGGGGGGTCCTCGCCTCCTCTTGGGGGAGATTTTTTTTTAAATATTGAAGTTGAAAGCATCAATCTGGTGCACTTTGAGAGCAACATGAGAGATCTATGGATACCTCTCTCAGCACCCAGATGAAACACAGATTTAAAACCACTCCCCTTTTAAACTGTATTCTTGTTTTACTGCCATATAGTATTTCATACCTGTTTTTCATTTATTCTCTTATTGTTTGTATAACTATAATGATCATATGAAGGTGTGCCTCGGAAATAATCTTTTGAATAATTTGTGACAAAACCGTTCTAAACACTCAGAGTCCTTAAGCTCACCTGAGCCCCTCAGACTGAGAGGGGAGAACTCTCCTCCAGTCTGTTGTGGAAACAGCTCCTTATGTCCATTTGTGTAGCTAGCTAACCAGATGCTAACATCACGGTCCCGCTAGCACCGGTCCCTCTCTCTCTCTCTCTCTCTCTCTCTCTCTCTCTCTCTCTCTCTCTCTCTCTCTCTCTCTCTCTCTCTCTCCTCTCTCTCCTCTCTCTCTCTCTCTCTCTCTCTCTCTTCTCTCTCTATCTCCTCTCTCTCTCTCTCTCTCTCTTGCAGCATCTGATATTTAAGAAGTGTGTTACATTTGAAATGGCAGAAAGTCTTGTTGCAATTTCCAGATATTAAAAGAGGTCCTTTGAGTTTCTCTGGTAATTATCAATAGTAGCAGTTAAGTGAATACTGTTCAAACAATACTTGTGTTTGTGTTTTATGTTGATTTCTCTGTTTTTCCTTTCATAAATGTGAGGACTAAAATGGCTATGAACAAAGGGCTAGTTGCAGTAAACAGGGTTTTATTGCTCTGCGGGGGAGGTGTTATGCAGGACATGGTGCTAGGTGGGGGGAAGATCGCTAGCATGTCAAGTTTCATGGAAGTCTACATCTCTTGAATAGTATATGTGTGGGTTTAATTACTTTGTATTTTGTGTAACCAGAAGTTGGAGATATGAGAGGTGAAATATTTGTGTTATCTTTGGAAGCAAAGAAATATCCTTTAAGACACATCTGAGGTCTCTGGAATGTGTGTGTGTGTGTGGAGGTTGAGTAAACTCCACCCCTTCCTGTATCTATTGGTATGAAAGCCTATTCAGCTTTTTGTTCTGCCTCTCTCTTCTGGCGCCGCCGGACCGGAAGGTCGTGGCGGCCCGTGAACAAGGGCCAGGAGTACAGATGTAGCGCTCCGTTTCAGACGCCTACCCGGGCGGGTCCGTGATCTGCACGGGGTGGGCCCTGCTGAAAAGGAAAACCCCCCCGCAGGACTTGAAACGCCCCCTTGATAAATACATTTAATTATAATGAAACCAGCAGCAATGGATCATGGATCCACCAGGGGGAGCCGTGAAAAGCTGCCACACTGGAACTCATGTGAAATAAACAGCTGATCTACAGGGATCTGATATAGCGGATATTTGTTAAGATCCATATATGTCACGGATAGGATCATATTCTGTGCAAAGTAAGAGACATGTAATCATTTACTAAACATCACCATGTTTTTATTTAACAAAATAATGTTTAATTCACGTTGGCGTAAGTACAAAACCATCGCTATGTTTTTAGATCAGGAAATGCATCCAGGGTCAAACAAACGATGTTCGATCGTGATCCTCGCGATCATTTAATGTATCATATGTTCGCGAGTTGAAATGAATGCACTACATTTAATCCACGTGAGTTTACAACAACGATCGCTTTGTTTTTATATCACATCCGACCGGAGGAAAATGCAGCAGCTCTCTACCGATCATCCTAATCCCACGGGCAAACAATAATATGTACGGTGTTCATAGTTTACTGTATTATTAGTGTCTAATATTACTGCTATAATAATCACACATTGAGTTGTTGAAATCAGATCGTCGTTTTTTTTAAACGCTCTGAATGAAACGGCAGCTCTCAGGTGATCAGCTGTGTGTTTACACAATAACATATGCATAGTAATTTAATACCTTCCAACACACATTGTAAGAACAGTTCTGTTTCATATGAGTGTTGAGAGCCGTATCCACAAATCTACAAATGTTGCCCTCAGTGCACCAGATTGATGCATTTAACTTCAATTTAAATAAAAACATCTTCTGTTGTAACAACAATAACATTATAAATAGTAATATAGCATGGTATTGCACATTTACTGTAGCTTTGAGTGTTACTGGCCTGAGATTTTTTTATTACATGAATGAAGGTCACTGAGGCTTTTTAATATAGACTTTTCAGTGTCCCACATTTGCACAGAACTGTCCCACATTAGGAAAACAGATTGTCTGAGACAACTTGGCACTAAGAGTACTAATATGTCTACCATTTATATTATGAGTTTAATATCTGCATGTTCTCTTTTGGTTTGATTAGGACACATCCTGGGGATTTCAGAATGTTACTGGATTTTGATTTATTGTATCGGCTTCATATCGCAATATATTCCCGAAGTCTGAAATGCAAAAATGTTCCACATTAGGGCAATTCACCCTACATGTAATCATTTTGTTTATTTTTAACGAAATAAATGTGGTTTAATCCATCATGAAATTAATGTAGGCTATTTACTTAGTACATATCTGACATGAACGATTAAACACGTTTGTGCATTCTTTATGAATGCAAACCGAGTCATTTCGTTTATTTTTAACGAAATAAATGTGATTTAATCCACATAATTTACTGTGTTAATTGTTTACTTAGTATTGTTTAACTTGAATGTTCTTCACTTTTTAAATGCCTCTGTGATGTGCTGCTACCCATTTCCCCTCGGGGACTAATAAACGAATACTATGACATTAACGATTAAACATATTTGTGCATTCTTTATGAATGCAAACCGAGTCAAGCCGACTCTAATAAACGAATACTATATATTGAACGTCTATTGAATGGCCTTTGTATGTATACAGTACAGTAGCCTATAGCCCAACCATTTACACCTTCCTTTTTTCCCGTCAAGAGTTTGAATTGGAGAAAGGTAATCGGTGGTGCTTTTATAGCCTATTGCATAATAACTGTGTGATTTATATTGCTTTTCAAATGCATATGGCCACCCATTTACACGGCTCTTCCCGTCAAGAATATGAATAGAACTTAGTTAGATCACTTTACATTTCTGCGAATGAATTTTTAGTCACACACGTCTCCCCATCCCGAAAATAATAAAGAAAATAAAAAGAGGAAACAATTTTCAAGTTCAGTTTTCACCATTTTATTTAAAATAACTGACATACAGTAACAGACACATGCTGTAGGCCTATCTGCTGCGGAAACCAGGACGAGCGATTTCGGGATCTGTTTATGGGGCTCCTCAGTCTCTCGTTTACCCGGCTCCTGATCTTATGCCACTGGTCAATGTTCAGATTTGGGAACCGATTGGAAACATAAGACTCAATCTGTTGCTTCACATTGAGGGGAAGAGGCATTTTCCCATTGGTCCCAGTCCAGTTGGTTATTTTCACCATTCTCCTATATGTTACAAATGGCGTTATGGCCATGAACATATTAGCAGCATAGATCTCAGGGCGATGCTGTCCCTTAAAAAAGCTGTCCTGGTAAAAACTTTCCTCTCGTTCTGAGGAAACAGCCCTGGTGGGTTCATACCGTTCTCCAGCCCCAACCCCCCCATGTGTCCTATGTATGTTGGGGACCCTTTGTTTAAAACGAATTGGCCATCGGAATGTGTGGAGTCACATTCCACAGCTCTCCCCCCTCCTGTGATCCCCCGCACACAGAGAGAGAGGGAGAAAAACTAAATATACATGACATACTTTGATTTAGTAGATTTCGCATGAGAGCAAAATGAGAATATATGTGTGTAAGAGTGAAAATATGCTGCATTTTGAATGTCCGATAGTCCACCATTTCCACCGGAAATATCAAACATTTAATAAAAGTGAAAAACAATGAACAAGACTTAACGTATTCATCATAATTAATTATATTTATTTCGTTTGGATGTAGGTGATCTTCTACTATATGAACATTTTGGACCCAAAATCACAACAAAAACGTAAAAAACAGATTTTGAAAATGATTTTATTTTTCACAACACAAACATACACAACGAAACCATTTAAAAGCTGGAAATATATACATGGGATGTGACTATGATAATGTGAAAGTTTGATTGAGGTAGCATGGGATTTCATTCTGATAAGGCAAAAGTGTTATTATAAATATAATACAAATATATATATATATATATATATATATATACACATTATGTACAACAATCAGTTTTTTCTGTCTTTATCTGTGCCACGCT
The DNA here is from genome assembly GCA_036324595.1 of Champsocephalus gunnari. Taxonomy (NCBI): domain Eukaryota; kingdom Metazoa; phylum Chordata; class Actinopteri; order Perciformes; family Channichthyidae; genus Champsocephalus; species Champsocephalus gunnari. The sequence goes on along the minus strand of CM070443.1, from coordinate 37,449,901 downwards.
TCAAAGCGGTTTCTGTCAACTACGACACAGAGGGCAACATCACAGATTCCTCCTCCTCCATGTCAAAAAACAAGCTTAAAGCTTGACTCACGTTCAGAGTTCTCTTCATCATAGTTGAGTCTTCAAAACTCTAAATATATCTAACTATATCTACATTTTCAATGTTTGTTTGTCACTTTACTTCAATCGCAGTCTCCCGCAGCCTCTCTTCGTCTCTCGCAGCCTGTCTTCGTATATCTTCGTCTCTCTCCATTTCCCACCGTCTCTCTTCGGTTCCCGCCATCCCTCTTCGGTTCCCGCCGTCCCTCTTCGTCTCTTTTCGTCTCGTTTCGTATCACTCCGTTTACCCGATTACCTCACCCCTTCCTGGTAAATACATCCTGTTGAGCAGAATCTACAGTTTCCAGTATTTTCCGTTTCGTAAAATGATAAAATACGGCGAAAATATTAAAATATGTGCTTCCATTATTCATACTTCTGAAATATATCTGTATTAACTTTATATCATCGTATGTCCGTGTTTATTGGGTATTTGTGCATGAAACAAAGACTGGCATATAGTTTCGAGCCAGTACTTTTGACAGAAATACACATATACATCCTGTTGAGCAGGATCTACAGTTTCCAGTATTTTCCGTTTCGTAAAATGATCAAATATGGCGAAGATATTCAAATATGTGCTTCCATATTTCATACTTTTGAAATGTATTAACTTTATATCACCGTATCTCCGTGTTTACTGGGTCTTTTTGCATGAATCAAAGACTGGGATATACAGTAGTTTCAAGCCAGTACTTTCGACAGAAACACAGGCAATGTTGTCCGGACTGTTGTTTTTATGCGGCACCGGCTTGAACAGGTCATGTGATCTGATCACGCCGGCGTGACGGTCGACTCCAAAGGGTTAATATTAAATACATATAAGTATTTTTACAACTTGTATTTAGAAATACTCTGTTGTAATTATTGATGCATACATGTGTTCATCCATTCAATGTGGCATCTGCTATAATGGGGTTAATGTATGATATTACTTAATAATACAATACATTATAATATATGATATGATAATTACATTTGAGTTTTATTCATTTCTTATTTCATAGTTTCTCATTATTATTATTATTTTTTATCGCTCATCTTATTTTTGATTTTATTAATCTGTGTGAATCTGTGCTGTCCTGTTTTTCACTCTCACCCTGTTGCTGTTTGAACTACTGAATTTCCCCACGGGATTAATAAAGGTCCATCTTATCTTATCTTAATGTATAAGTTGATTTACTTCAATCTACTGTACAATATTACAGGAAATATACTGCATAAAGCAAACTATATACTTTATTTGATCTAAAATATTGATGTTTCTACAACACCCATTGTGTATTTTGTGAATGAAGCGCCATCTCATGGTTAAATCCTGTAATTGAACAAATGGAGAAATTGGGCAACGCCCTCTAGCAATTTGGCAACACCCCCAGCCACTGGCATCCGCTGGGTTTTTGACTGGGACACACCCATTTGAGTCTGATCTGGAGTGCTACATCTGTAAGCCTACTCCTGACATTACACATATGATATGATATGGTTTTGTATGGTAATGTATTGATTGTATTGCATTGTTATATTACCATTAAAATAGATTATTGTTTTAACGGATACTTGTATGTTCTGAACTCCTTCCTGTATGATAACCAGCTTTTTCCGCTGGCACCGGTGAGTTTGCAGTGGCTGCCGTTTGCTGTACACCTAGCATGACAATTAGCCTACATACTAAATGTATCGCTGGTTGGAGACCCTTGCAGGGATCCTGCAGCCCATGTCTGCTGCCGCTGTACATGAAGCTCTCCTGCTGTGTGTTGGTCTGAACTTGGCCTGATCGGTAGGTAGACCTTCTGCTCGTATCATTCTTCCTGAATGTTCTTATTAACCTAGTATTGTTACCGTAACATCAACTTAAACTTAATGTCTCCTCGGCTCTGCGCTGGAAGCGTGATAAAGGACTGCTGTTTTGCCTCCACGTCTGTGTTGCATCCACGACTGCTCTAAGTTTACGAGGGTCTTGCCTGCCTGTTGCCTGGACGGCGGTCTGCCCTCACGGCTGTGTCCGTCTGCACAGCCGGCTTGCCTGCCCTACTGTGCTTCACCGCTACACTACTGTCTGGCGGGTGTTGCTCTTGGCCTACATTAGCCGCATTCACACCGCAGGACTTTCCCTGGTACTTTGGTTCTTTAGTTGCGTTAGTACCAATAATGTCGCGTTCACACTGCCGGGACTACTCAGTGCCGGGAACTCTTTTGGCCATTTCCAGTCGCTGCTAGAGAGGTGGTACGAACCTGGTGATAACAGAGTGCCAATATCTATTCTATTTCTATTGGCTGGGCGAATTGCAAACCACGCCCCTTGAGACTCTGAATCTTTTTTGTTAGGCAGCCATTTTTTTCCTCGCTACAAAACCACATCCACACCTGAGCGAGTAGGTTGTTTGTACTTTAAAGCAGTTATGACCACACGTACTACAGCACCGGAGCGGTGGGATGATGAGGAAGTGTCGGCGCTTCTGGCAATTTACTCTGAGGACGGGATGCAGCAGCTTCTACAGAAAGCAGTTCCCAACTCCAAATGATTTGAGCGATGTTCGCAAAAGCTACTTGAGCTGGGAATCGTGCACAGTGCACACGGATGCCGGGTAAAAATAAAGGAACTCAGGCAGGACTATATAAAAAAATTAAAGACCACAATAATAAGAGTGGTAACGATAGAAAGACCAGTAAATGGTACGAGCGCTTGGATGATCTGCTCGGCCAGAGACCCTCGTTCTCCGGGACAACGGCGACCATCGACTCGGGCACGCTGCTGTGGGAGCTCGCTGAAACGGCGGATTCAGTCGGCTGTGAAGTGAGCAACGGCGACAACGACGAAGGTAAAATAAACTGCTTGTACTGGGGTTTTTAATATGCACATTACTGGTCTCAGATGTACTTTTATTTGCTCAGGACGAGGATCAGATGATGCTTTTACACAAGGCCCAGGAAACAGAGGACAGGGTGTTTGTGATGATGGAGCTTCAGTATGAACGGGACGCAGTCTTGGCGCAGAAAATGGAGCAACACAAGGCTTTCCAGCAGGGCTTCCTGGGAGTGCTTTCAGAGCTAGTGAAGTCCAACAGGCCTTCCTCCCTGTAGTATTGTTTTAAATATTGACACACAGCGGTGTTTCCTGGACCTGGAAACATGCAGGGCCCACAGTTCAACTCTTACAGTGTATTTTTATATATTTTTTATAGGTGTATTTTTTTTGGGTACATTTTATTTAAGTTGATTTTCTATTGTTATTATATATATATCAGGGCTGTCAAGTTAACGCGTTAATAACGCGTTAACGCAAAAAAAATTAACGCCACTAATTATTTTAACGCGATTAACGCATGTGTATTTTTTTCCTCGGCCGCCCCGTAGCTTCAGAGCGGAACGAGTTTAAAATACTGTCTACAAGCTGATGCTGACAGCCCGCTCCTGCTGCTTGCTTGTGGCAGACCACACTTCCACGCTCACCGGCAGGCACCGACTGGCCATCGGGAGGACCGGGAGGGTGTGTGTATGTGTGGCCCGAGCGAGAGAGAGACCTTACGTGCATTGTTGTTGTTAGCATCTGGTGCTAGCTAGCTGCGCTAACGGATATAAGGAGCTGTTTAAATGAAAACAGAGGAGCGCTCTATCCACACAACTGCACCGAGCACTTGACTTGATGCAGGAAGCAGACAGCGGGACGTTGTACGAGAAGTCAACACACTCATGATTACAGCAACATGATTGCAGCGTCCAGACAGCTCCCGTTCGAGCATATGCCTTGAGTTGCAAATAGCTCCAACGATCCAACACACACACACACACACACACACACACACACACACACCACACACACACACACACACACACACACACACACACACACATACCATTTGTATTGGATGAGAGAGGTTCCAGGTTATTGTGTTTAATATTCATGAGAATATTTGTCATTGTTTAAATGATAATAAACATTAGCATAAAGCATGTTTGTCCACTCATATGTTGATAAGAGTATTAAAAACTTGAAAAATATCCCTCTAAGGTACATTTAGAACAGATCAAAAATGTGCGATTAATTTGCGATTAATCGCGATTAACTATTTTAATCGACTGACAGCCCTAATATATATATATATATATATTGCCACTGTTTTTTAATACTGACACCTGACTTGCACTAAGGTGTGTCTGCTGCTATATATATATATTGCCACTGTTACATTGTTTTGAAACTACTTTATTTTACATTTCACACTTTTATTTAACTTCAATTCACATGCATACGACACACCTGCAACAGCGTGATGCCGTATTGTTATGTCTTGACTGTGCAATAAAACAAACTGGCGAAGCTTTAGTTATTGTGTCCCACCCCAAATGTGCAGAATAGAAGAATGTGAGAGCAGACAGGTTGCATTTATCTACAATGTTGCAACCACCAGGCCGATGTTCTATTGTTCACCCAGAGAGAGCGCGGGACACAACGTGCTCCGTAGTATTGGCATATCTGGAACACATACAAAGGCACACATTAGCTCTACATAACTCCACAAATCCTACGTAGTATTCATGTGATTTTACTGAACTTACCATCGCTGTTCTTAGGGCGTGAAAACGCTGATCGTCATCAGCCATCCTACGGCGAAACATGGCTATAGTGTGTGCCTTTCGTCGTCCAATCCTTTTCCGAAAGCTTTTTAACCGCCTTCGATTCCGAACCAGCATTGCACATACAGCATCCGACGAGTGGGTCAAATCCCTAGTTGGCTGCAATAACCCAGTTACAAAGCTGTATACCATGAGCACAAAGACAGCAAGCTCAGTGAACTCCGTCATGTCTGAGGTCGGAGAGCAAACACACGCCTCATACAGCGGGTGGGCTTTATACCCCCTCCCCCGTGTAGTTCTTCTTCTCTCGTTTTTTTGTTGTACTCGCCGTGAAGTGGTTTTGCGGCCTGCCAGTAAACCCAGAGAAGAAGAAGACGAAGTGACGTCAGCGTAATCTTGCCTCAGGGAAAGTACTGCGGTGTGAATGCGATTGGAACTAGCCCATTGGCGGTTTCAGTGCCGTGGTACTTTAGTGCCGGCACTAAAGTACGGCAAGTCCTGCGGTGTGAAAGCGGCTATTGTCTGTACCAGCCTCTTGGTATCACTGTGCCTTTGCTCTTCATTACAGGGCCATATTGTAAACATTGTTATCGCGGACTGTTCGATTCATCTCTGTTCATGATTAGTTATTTCCTTGAGTTGAGTTTGTTTTGCTTATTTAAGTCAAGATTAAGTAGACTGTTAGGTTGATTTTCGTTTCTTTGGTTTAGTTTTCGACCCTGTTTCCTTAAATGTTTTTGTTCATTTCAGTTAATATCAGTTACTTGAAATCAGTATTTTGTAGCATTCTTCACTTTTTATTGTCTTATACTCATCTTATGTGTTGGTCTGTGTATTATTTTGTGTTAACTGTTATCCCGGTAAGTATTTCTTGTTTGCCCCTCTTAGTTGCTGAGAGCCAAAGGTGTGCTGCTGGCGTCCCCGGTGGTGGCTTCCCCCTTTGTGCGTCGTGCTCCCCCCTGATTTGTGTTCCTTCGTGTGAGTGATCACGGGTGCCTTAATTGACTTTGTTGGGATCCCTCTCACCCCTCGTCACCTCCATCCACTGGTAAGCCTCAGCATCCCTGAATTAAGAGCCCCCCTTTATTTTCAGTGTGTATACTGATCTTATGGTGTTTTTAATGATATTTTAATGCCAGAAATAAAACATTTGATAAATTGGAACCACGTCTCCTGCCCCTCAGTATCACGAACCTGTGTGTGTATGTGTGTGTGTTTGTGTATTTTGTGTACACCTGCTGTTGTTGTGCCTGCAGTGACGTAAAGTTACTCCGTTCTCCGCTTGTAATTATGCCGAAGCTTCAAAGCTGTATTTATCATCTGAATTTGCAGAAACAAGTTTAATATTCTGAAAGCCAAGACTTTGTTTATTTGAAATCAGATAAAAGGTGCGGCGCTGTGGAAGAGCAGAGTGGCACGTGAGAGGCGAGCTGTCATCTTCCCTTCACAAGCTTACTGGTCAGCTTTCTGTCCCCAGAGTCAGAACTAAACATGGAGAAGCAGTGTTCAGTTATTATGCTCCAAATATCTGGAACCAGCTCCCAGAAACCTGCAGGTCCGCTGCAACTCTGACTACTTTTAAATCCAGCAAGAAACCTTTTCTTTTTGTCGCTGCTTTTAATTGAACTATTCATATCTTAGACTGCACTATACTGTAACTTGTATCCATGTATTTTTTCTTTTAATATTTATTTTATTATCTTTTATTTTTAATGACTGATTTTAAATGCCATTGTCTTAATGTCTTTCGTTTTTTGTAAAGCACTTTGAATTGCCTTGTGTTGAAAGGTGCTGGATAGATAAACGTGCCTTGCCTTGCCTTGTCTTGCCTTGCCTTGCCTGTTTTTCAGGATTCAGGCTCGAAAATGACATGCCCAAAACAAAGGACTATAACTTAACTTCTAAAAGGGTTATATGAATAATTTATTTGATCAAAGCAAGGTCACATCTGTGAGTTGGATGTAGAAGTTTCAGAATCAATAAAGATGTTCCAGTGTCAGAGTAAATCCAGATGGAACATAGTAAAAAAGTGTAAATTCTTGTCTCCGCCCAAATAAAACCCATTACTTATAGTGAAAACCACCCTTGAATGATGGGTTAGTAGCCTCAGAGCTTTAGGAATCCAAATGATAACATATAATAAGTACCCTGTATCAAGATTGAGGCAAAACAAGTGAGAATGTACCTTTTTGGAGAGATTTAGCAAAAAAAGTCCAAGCGGACTAAGCTTTGGGCACATTTGGGTACATGTGGTTCCATCAGTACCATTTAACCTTGTTCAGGTACCAGACTGTACAAATCATTCTATAACATTGAATTATCACTATAGGTAATCATTCCATAAAAAAATTAAAAAATAATCGTAAAAAAAAATAAGTGTGTGAAGTTCCCTCTTTGCATGAGATGCATTTTACTTGCACAATAAAAATTAGGAAAATTAGGAAATATTTGACTCCAACTGGAGCAGATTTATTTAAAAAAAATTAGCAATGTTACAGTATTACTCCAGTAAGTCATGCCATGCCCTGTAACAGTTAATTTTGGGAGTGAAGCACAGAGGGACCTGCCACTTCCTGCAGCACACAGGTGTCTTCGCCCTTCTGTTGCCAGCATCAGAGCACCTCCTGCAGCACCTCCTGCAGCACCTCCTGACCTTGGTGGTATCTTCCCCATAATACTCGGGCATCCAGAAGCCATATCCTCATCGCCTTCCTCACTGTGAAAACAAATGTGGAAAAAACAAATAGATGAATTCTCTGGCTTGTACTTTCACAAATGTAACTCAAATCAGAAATAATTTCTCTACAACAACAGCAGAACATCAATTTTGAGTGTGTGAAATAACATTATATCACTCAAAATGTATACCGTGTAAATTATGTGAGACGGGGTTCATATCATCTTTTCAATATTTAATAATATTCCGTCTGTCATATATTTATATTTTATATATATGCATGTGTGTATATATATATATATATATATATATATATAATATAAGTAATAATTGTAAGTCGCTTTGGATAAAAGCATCAGCTAAATGAAATGTAATACCGTGTTAAATTCAACATGTCTTTTTTATTTCAACAACAAGAACATGAAACGGCATCCATCTTCTTTGTTTGTTGTTGAGTGTGTGAAAGAACATTATATCACAAGATGGATGCCGTCGTGTTATTGTCACGTGTGTGAAATGACTATAGATGAATACACTCTTACACCAAATAAATAACAAAAAGATAAAAACAGATGAATAGTCTTACACCAAATAAATAAGTAATAGATACAAACAGAGAGATGTCATACCTTTCCGGTGACGGAGATTCATAATCAGAGTCATTACTGTCCCCGTTATGCGTGACAAGATCACTATCTTCCGACGGAGAGTCCTGAAAAAGGACGTCCAATGCCTCCTCGACGGACAACAAAGTCTTCTTTCTGGCTGTCATTGTTACAATCAATCAATCAATCAATGTTTATTTATATAGCCCAATATCACAAATGTTACATTTGTCTCAGTGGTCTTCACAGTGTGTACAGAATATCAGTATGACAATACGACACCCTCTGTCCTTAGACCCTCACATCGTACAAGGAAAAACTTCCAAAGAAAACCCAGTTTAAAGGGAAAAATGGGAGAAACCTCAGGGAGAGCAGCAGAGGAGGGATCCCTCTCCCAGGACGGACAGACGTGCAATAGATGCCGTGTGTAAATTGAAAAGATAATACATTTGCAACATAGGTAGTCCAAATGTTTGGACAATGAAGACAAAAACACATGCTATGCTATGCTATACTATGCTGCGTAAAAAAAATACATGAATAAAAAGTACATGAATAAAAAGTTACAGTGCATTAAGATATGAATAGTTCTCACAGAAGTTCCACTTTACTGATGAACACAACGGCTCAGTTTCAATTAAAAGCAGCGACAAAAAGAAAAGTCTTCTTGCTGGATTTGAAAGCAGTCAGAGTTGCAGCGGACCTGCAGGTTTCTGGGAGTTTGTTCCAGATGTTTGGAGCATAATAACTGAACGCTGCTTCTCCATGTTTAGTTCTGACTCTGTGGACAGAAAGCTGACCAGTCCCTGAAGATCTGAGAGATCTGGATGGTTCATAGTTTAGCAGGAGGTCAGAAATGTATTTTGGGCCTAAACCATTCAGTGCTTTATAAACCATCAGCAGTATTTAGAAATCTATTCTTTGACACACAGGAAGCCAGTGTGAAGACTTCAGAGCAGGAGTGATGTGATCCTCTTTCTTAGTGTCAGTGAGGACTCGAGCAGCGGCGTTCTGAATCAGCTGCAGCTTCCTAATAGATGTTTTAGTGAGACCTGTGAATACACCTTTGCAGTAGTCCAGTCTACTGAAGATAAAGGCATGGACAAGTTTTTTCAGATCCTGCTGTGACATTAGTCTTTAATCCTAGATATGTTCTTTAGCTGATAGTAGGCTGATTTAGTACCTGTTTTAATGTGACTGTTGAAACTCAGCTCAGAGTCCATGACTACACCTAGATTTCTGGCTTCATCTGTTGGTTTGAACATTGCAGACTGAAGCTCAGCGCTAACTTTTATACGTTCTGCCTTGGCTCCAAAAACCATTACCTCAGTTTTGTCTTTGTTTAATTGGAGAAAGTTCTGACACATCCAGTCATTGATTTGTGCAATGCACTTACTCAGTGTTTGAACTGGAGAATAGTCTCCTGGTGAAATGGTTATGTAAATGTGTGTGTCATCCGCATAGCTATGGTAACTTATTTTGTTGTTTTTCATTATCTGAGCCAGTGGTAGCATGTAGATGTTAAAGAGAAGAGGCCCCAAGATGGAGCCTTGAGGTACCCCACATGTTATATTTGTCAACTCAGATTTGTATTTACCTATAGAAACAACGTATTTCTGTCCTTTAAGTAGGATTCAAACCAATTTAGAACTGAACTCCAGTCGGTCTAGTAATATGCTGTGGTCAACAGTGTCAAACGCAGCACTGAGATCTAATAATACTAACACTGAAGTTCTGCCACTGTCTGTGTTTAAGTGGATGTCATTAAAGACCTTTACAAGAGCAGTCTCAGTGCTGTGGATTGGACGAAAGCCTGACTGGAACACATCGAAACAACTATTTAAATGCAAGAAATTACTCAACTGTTGAAAAACAACTTTTTCAATGATCGTACCTAGAAATGGGAGGTTTGATATGGGCCTGTAATTGTTCATTACTGAAGCATCTAGATTATGCTTTTTTAAGAGCGGTTTAATGACTGCAGTTTTCAGGGCCTGTGGAAAAACAACTGAGTGAAGAGACTTGTTTACTATATGAAGTAGATCTGAGGCCTTGCAACAAAAAACATCTTTGAAAAACCCTGTTGGAATAATATCAAGGCAGCAGGAGGAGGACTTCAGAAGTTGTATAATGTCCTCCAGGTTTTTATCATTAATCTGATGGAATTGTGTCATGATGTCTGAATTGATGTTAAGTGGACACAGAGACAACACATGTGCTGCTCCTGATGCAGAGGCACTGACTGCTTGTCTGATGTTCTGAATGTTGTCAGTGAAGAAGGCAAAATCATTGCACGCCCTGGTGGATAGAAATTCAGAGGCTACTGACACTGGGGGGTTAGTTAGTCTGCCGACGGTAGCAAACAAGGCACGTGCGTTGTTTTTGTTTTTGGCAATAATGTCAGAGAAGAAAGACTGTCGGGCAAATTTCAATTCCAAATTATAAAGGCCAAGTCTCTCTTTATAGATTTCAAAGTGAACCTGGAGATTTGTTTTTCGCCACCTGCGTTCAGCTTTTTCACGGTCATGGCCTTTCTCCATGGAGATATTTTCTTGCCAGACACTTCCTTTACCTTAGTTGGAGCAATGGCGTCTATAACATTTTCAATGTTTTAATTAAAATGATCTACTAGCTCATTTATTTACTGAGATGTTAGCAGGGGCAAGTGTGGAAGAAGAATTTTGAGTAAACATTTCCCTAGTGTTTTCAGTTAAACATCGCTTTGTGGTTACCTTTAGAGTTGATTCAGAAGCACTGTAGGGTGTCAATTTATAATTTCACCTACACACAATGCAACATTATTAATAAAAACCATATAAAGAAAGACACAAGCAAAGTTTCAAAGTTTGCAGTTAACATCAAACTGTATTTGTGTAAAAACAACACATACAGCATTGGCTTCCATTAACATTCCACAGTACGTCCATTCTGTCCTTAAAGCCCCTGTCACATTGTCCCGAAATTGACACCCGATGGACACATGATAAAGGAAATGTTCAAATTCGGCTCTGATCGTAGCAACATCGGGCCATTCGTGAGGGCATCTTAAGCCATCGTATGATCGCTGGTGGAGTTTCTCAGGCTCCGGCAGCAACTTCGTGAGCGGCAACTTTGTAAGGCACTCGTGAGGGCATCTTGTCGAATCGTGTCATCTTCGTGTTATCATCGGTGCCATCGGGCATTCGCCCTCATTCTGATCGGGGCGAATGCCCGATGGCACCGATGATAACAAGATGCCCTCACGATGGCCTTACGAAGGGCAAAATTGACACACAAATTCAAGACGAAAATGAGCCTTCTCAAGGTCCTTCTGCAATTTTTTGCTGCCGGAGCCTGAGAAACTCCACCAGCGATCATACGATGGCTTAAGATGCCCTCACGAATGGCCCGATGTTGCTACCATCAGAGCCGACTTCCTGCAGTGGAAACGCGTGGGGTGAGGTGAGGCACAGATGAGATATGCCTCACCTCAGAATGCGTCACCCCACAGAAACTGGCTGGAAAGCGGGCCCTAAGCGCATGCCTGCACCATCTCACTGTATGTCACCAATGTAATGTTTGTAGATCCCTTTATTACATTTATCCTCGCCATCCATAGTCTCTAAAGAACTTATTTCACGTATATATGATATTTAAGCTCGCTGGTCTCATCATACAACGGCAATGAAAAAAGCACCATGGGGAGGCAGCCATAACCTCTGCCACACTGAAGGGGGCGCATGTGAGCCCACAGGTTCTTGTTGCTACTGTTATTCTACGCAGGGACGGTAGACGCAAATAACAAACTAGACTTTTGAAACTACAGGAAGATAAGGAGGACTTTTACAAAAAAGTAATAGAGATTGTTGTCCAGAAGGATAGCATGCACTTCATCTTCAAGTCAAGGTGAGACCCCATTGTAATGAACATGGGATCTTACTAAGAGAGAACAATCCAATATTTAGATGTTGGGTATCCTTTTGTTGAACGGTCTGTTTAAAATGAATCGAAGCATCAGACTAAAAAAGCTTTTGAAAATAACCAAATATTTCAATTAAGGTCAAAATATAATATTTGTAAATCTGACTCTGAAAGAGTCCGTGCCTCACCAGCCACGAACCTCACCGCACGTCACTGCTCCAAACTGTCAATCATGTCCTTCCTGACAGGACCAAACTCAAACCTCTGAAAATTAAAATTCTCCCAGTGATGAGCCAACTGTCTTTGGTGTTGTTTTACTCACCAAATTCTTCACTGATCTTTTAAAAAAGTTATGTTTGGCCTCAAATCTCATGCACCATACATGGAGGAGTGGACCTATTTCTGGAATACACCTTGGGTAATGTATCATAAAATGATGCTTTGGAATAAGTCTTCTGTCAGGAAACAAAGATTTGAACAGCTTGTGGTGATCAATGATTAAATGCTTCAAATAATATGTATTTGTAATAATTGGTGAAAAAACAATATTCACAATCTGAATCAAGAGGAGGAGCAGATTCCAACAACATCACAGAGAATAAGGGGAGCATTTCGCAAGAGACACCATGACTGAATTGCATTCAATCCAAGATGTTTGCTCTCATCCAGTTTTAAACCACTTGGCCTGTTCCTTCTCTCAGTATATCCATAGTTGAAACTTTGGATCCTCATTGACAGTGTTTCCAGAGATAGACACTTCTTATTGACCAGGTACTGAAATACAAGTTTCAGTTCGTACTGCACTACACCTTCAAGCATATCGTGCATGATGTCCACCGCGTAGTTATCAGAGGTGTCTTCTTGACACCAAATGTTGACCCTAAAATAGGATTTTCCTGTAGAGCTGCACAATGTTCTGCATGGATTTCTTTAGTACGAAAAACCATACCAGGGTCATCTTCAGTGAAGACGGACTGTCAATCTTCTTCAGTAGTTAAACAAAATCTATGTTACGCCCAGGTCTAGGGGAACCTAGGCGCAGCACAAAAGTTGCCCTCTCCCCACTCGTCACACTCCCAAGAACACGGAGTCAGAGAAAACGTTTGGTACATTTACCAAAAATAATTCACAAACAGGAGTAGCAAAACCAACAAAAAAGAAACAAACCTTAAAACTCAAAATCTTACCTAACCGAGAAAATAAATATACAGGCTTCTTACCTACACTAACTTAAACAGCAGAAAACGATCAATCCAAAAGGGAAAAGAAAACAAAAGGGTTTGCACTCCTGACAACAGAAATCTGTCTTGCAAAGACAGGTAAGGTGAAACTGGCCCGCAGCCAGAGGAGAAGGACAAAACGATATCAAGGTGCGAACACAGCACCACAGAACAAAATCTCAAAATAAGCGTCGCGTTGGGAGTAGGAGAAGTTAAGTCAGTGAGAGCGGCCGAGGAACTGCACGGCTGCAGCTTAATATGCTCCCGTCTCCTCAGGTGGACCAGCATGCAGGAGGTAGCTTATCAGCTAACGGGCACCACCTGCTTGCTCACACACTCACACACACACTCACAGGAGGAGGGGAACATGTACACACAAATGACCTAACGACCCAGGGTCGTAACATCTACAACAATATGTTGCGCTGAAACACTCAACAAAACCAAACAGCCCGTGTAAACCCAGATTATCACCTGTGACTTGAATAACAGATGCTATCAATGGTGAGTCAGAGAAAGGCACCTCTATCCCTTGCATTTCCAGTATTTTAAGATCAGTGAGAGGCTTTAGTATTGCATCAAATCCATATTTGTTCAGGTCTTGTTCATGAAAAAGTGCCACGACATGATATTCATCAGCACAGAATTACATTTTGGGGGTAGGTTCCTCACTGTCCTCATTGTGTATACCCTTCTTTGAACCTCAGGGATTTGCTGTCTCAAAATCGTCATAGAGTTGAACCTGTAGAGCAGGCATCCTCAAAGTCCGGACTCTGGTCCGGATCCGGACCGAACCACAACTGTCTCTGGACTCTGAGCAAATTATACTTTTCATATGTATTATCTGTGTTATCTGCGAGACATTGCCACAACGAGTCAAAATGATCCGCTATGTCCATAGACTGCAAACAGCGCTCTGCATGTCCTGCTCCACTGTCTGTGTCATGTAACCCCTCCCCCTGGCGCGAGCATGGAAATATGATTGGCGGCGATTTAATTTGAACGGGACGGCGCAAAACGAGAAGCATTCGGACCCAAGCACTGAAGGAATGAGGTATTTGCGGTCCACACTGACAGAGAAGAGACTGTCAGTGTGGCTGCACTCAGCATTGAATCAAAACACACTAAAGCTGTTGATCTTGTGCGTAAATATATTTTTTTCTTTGAGGGGGTCTGCCCCCAAAAAACAGTTTTAAGCCCTGAGAAAGTCAAATAAGACGGTGTGTAAAACTACACTGCCCAGCCAAAAAAAAGTAACCACTTTGATTGAACTAGGCCAGTAGGTAAGGACTTTCCACTGGATCATAACTGAAGTATAAAAGAACGCATGACTGAAGTGATGGAGACCATGCTGAAGGCAAACCCCCCTCTCAGATTCCACAGCAAACAGAACAACATAAATACTGGCTGGTGATTTGATTCATCAGCTTTGTGATGGAATACAAAATGCACAGTGCATTTCCTCAGCTGTGGGTGAGTCCACTGACACCACTGACAATTCTCAGTTGCTGGTGTTTGTGAGTTGTTATGATGAGGCAAAGGGGGAGTTTGTTGAAGATGTGTTGGGCCTGACGAACCTCAGTGGACACACAGAAGACATTTATAAAGCAATAATGGGAATGCTGAATGAAAGAGAGTGCAGCTGCCTTTATTCATAACTGCAGCTCTTGTCCCAACTCAAGGAGTGTCAGTGATATAACAACTGCATACAAAAACTAAAATAATGCCTACCTTAAGATATCTCACAACATGGCTGTCAGCTTGATACGAGCTAATTTTAGCACTCTTCTTATGGCCTTTTGAGGTTGGTGGGAGTAGATGAACTAAAAGTACAATGCTTGACAGGTCACTGTCCCATCCTAGGGGACAGTCAGTCGTTTAAAGCTGAAAATAGTCTTAAATCAAGGTTATGTAACCGATAACATTGAAAGGTCTCAAGATTTTCAGGAAACAAAATCTGCAAGAGAAAATACTTGCCTGACTCATTTGAGTTTTGTTGTGCAGGCAAGAGGTCATCAACAGGAACATTAGAGTGTAGGTTCTTGCAGTCTGCCAAGATCCTAGATTTGAAGCAAGTGGGCCATCTCGCCAACATTTTGCCAGAAATCTCTTCTCCAAACATCATTGTGAAATCTTGGTGAACCTACAGGAGAAACACCATGAACCCCTCAGACCATCCCAAACATTTACAAATAAGAAACTAAATATGACATGTTGTTCGTACCAAGCCAGGGACATCGAGGAAACCAGGAAACACCTCCAGGACTGTTGAAGAGGCTTGCTGGTCCCGAGTCATTGCTTGCCGACACTGAAATGTTGCCTTCATCTTCTCTTTGACGACTGACTCGTCAGCTGAATGCTTCATGAAGGATATTGCCTCTCTGCATTCCTCGCCAGTCAGTTGCTCACAAGTCAAGAGAAAGTCCTTCTTGCTCTTTGGACCATCTTGATAGTGTTAGAGTCGGTGAGGTCCTGATAATTTATTCCGGGAAATTACTCTGACCTACTAATCGACCTGACCGAAGTTATTGAGTCTATGGAAGTTTACTGCTTGGCTCAGATCCACCAACGTCAGCAAGATCTCACCTCTATTAACTCCAGAGGAACCAGGTTCAATTAACTGCTGTTTCAATTCAGACAACTCTCTTAAATCTGTTTAAGCGATCCCGAAGGATTTTGGTATCAGTAATGAGGTGTGACCCTACCTACGTGTGAGTGAGGCAGGGTGCAGTCTACCCTTTGAAGCAGGAGAGTAGAGCACAGATGTCTTTTAAGTTGTCCCAGTCCAAAAGGTGGGATCAGTTTATTTGAAGAAAAATAGGTCCAAACTAATACAGGGTTTTTACCTTTTCTCTTTACAACATTATAATCATACTAAACAAAATGGCGCTGTGATCATGTTCAAATATGAAACTTTAATTCACAGTTTTACATTTATTACCAAAATTGTAATTTCAACTGCCCAATTCAGCTGTGATTTCTAAATCTCCCGATAGAATTTAGAGGCATTTCCTCATAAATGACCGGTAAAAAGCACATTCAAACTTTCATTTTCACCCAATCAATTCACATCAATTTCATACCTGTTTCCCGACACAGACGGCGGGAATAACATTCAAAACCCCATTCCTATCCGCATGAATTCGGAGGAAGATTCCTCACAGGTGGCGGGTACTAATATTCACAAACACATCTCCCATCAAATCATTCCACTCAGCATTCAACCAAGAAATTTGAGAGATATTTACGAAGTCTGAGAGAACCTTACCGAGAGCTATTAACCCAGCTCTCAGGGCCAGAGCCTACCGGGAGAGAGTATACTAGGGGAACCCCCCTCTCTCTCGCTCCCTCTCTCCCAAAAAGCCAGTCTCTTTATGCTCAAAAAACCGGATAGAAAACCCCAAAAACACCTCCTCCATACCCAACCAATGAAAATAACTGGGTATGGCCACTGATGTACAGGACTGGACATATTCTATTGGCTATGGCATAAGACACACCTTCCCATGTTTGTGTAAAAAAGGACATGACCAGACATATTCTATGGCTATGACATAACCACCTTTTGAGGCCTCGATGTATTTCTCCTTGAGTCCGGAGCCCCCCCCCCTGCTGTGAGAGGAGAGGGAAGAACCTGCCTACTCTCTTATCACTGACACCCATAAATCCTTATAGGTCTTACACTCAACTTCACAAACCACTTGGTTTATACTGTAAATATAGAAAAACATAACATATGAAACATTTTCATTGTGAGTTATGCAAGAATATAATTGATTATACTTGATTATAATTAACTTTTGTTTTAAGTATTCAACCTGTTATGGAGCTGTCAACACCCACTTTTTAAAATGCAAAGTTATCAAACAGCAACAGATACAATTGTAATCATACATACATATTCAAAAACCATCAAGAAGCATTTTCATTATGGGTTTATACAAGAATATGATTGATAATATTTGATTATAACTAACTTTCGTTTGAAGTATTCAACATACTATGAATATCTCAACAATAGGTAGTGCTGGGGTAGCACCTCCGGGACTGAACTGCAGTGTTGCGCTGAACCGTCTTTATCCTCCATGCCAAGTAGCCAGATCCACCATCTGCATCATAGTAGTGTTCCTGTAACATCCAAAAAGAAATCAAAACTGAGAACACAGAAGTGATATCTCTGTTTCTTATCCTATGTCTAATAGAACTGCTCGGGTCTTGATAGATTGAGTGGGGAAGTTCATGAGATCTTTCTAGAGGGTTATCAAGAATAACTTTTATCGAACCTTTTCCCTCTCTGTCTGTGTATTCTCTTGTTCCGATTAACCCAGCCAAATCTTTTTTCAAAGGACACTTTGAACACAGCACGCTTTGAGCGCTTCTCTGACTTCGACACTCTCATCAAGGCAGTAGGACACTTAGTCCACATCGCTTCGTCTTTCTCTCAAGCTAGACAGGTGGACACCTGTCACGGGTGGCACATCTGCCGCAAGGGGCTTTCCAATGGGGGACGGAGAAAGCTAAGATACTGGTGATCAAAAGTGTGCAACGTGAGTGCTACGCAGAAGAGTTCAGGTGTATCGAAACGTCAGGCAACCTCCCTCTCAACAGCAGTCTGCGGAAACGACATCCCTTTGTCGACAGCACTGGAATACTCAGAGTGGGAGGTCGCATCAAAGTGTCCCAGTTAAGCACAGACGAAACCAACCCCATCATTGTTCCAGGCCATCACTATCTAGGAACCCTCATTGTTCGCCATCACCACCATGCTGTGAAACACCAAGGCAGGCATGTTACAGAGGGTGCCGTCAGAGCATCTGGAATCTGGCTGGTGAGAGCTAAACAAAGCATCAGTAGGCTGCTCTTCAAATGCGTGACCTGCAGAAGACTTTGAGGGAAAACAGAGCACCAACAGATGGCAGGTCTGCCAGCCGAGCGGCTACAGGCAGCACCACCCTTTTCCTATGTGGGAGTAGATGTATTCGGGCCTTGGGAGGTGGTCTCTCGCCGTACCAGAGGAGGGCAAGTCAACAGTAAACGCTGGGCAGTGTTGTTTTCATGTATGCGTACACGAGCTGTGCAAATCGAAATCATCGAAGCTATGAGTGCTAAACAGTCGTTTGTTCTGACAAAGCTACAGAGCGTTTTAGCGTCTTTCAGCGCGTTGTTTTGGTTGGTTTTACTTCACCTCGCTCACTACATCACCCTCTTTCCCAGCAGAAAAACCTGCCAGAAGTTCTACTTAAAGAGATGTTGAAAAAACACAGAGCTAACACTAAAGTTAGTATTGTAAATTCAGCATTTTGACTTGCAAGAAGAGGCAAAAAGGAAACAGCGAGGGCCGCGATAAACCGACTTTAAGCCTCTCGACAACTAATACATGACGAGAACTGCTGGAACCCAAAGGTCCCACAATGCAATGCATTTAGTCACGAACGCCTGGTCTGACGAACTGCATGTTGCTACTGAAGGCTAACGATGAAAACAACAGCTCAAGCAAATAGCAGGTTGGTGCTAAAACATTACAAAACAAGTTGTATTATATTCTTAATAATTGTATTTGTGCTTGTGAGCCTCTCCGCTCACACAGGGTTCAAATAGGGACAGAAAGAGCAGGTCGGTTTATCACAGGCGTTTATTAGCTCCAAACAAAGTATACACGGATCTCCAACGTTGCCCGTGTGGGAACCTTCACAGGTCCTTTGGCGACCTTCCAGGATCCCGCCTGCTGCAAAACAGCCCAGAACCAGGTCGCGACCTGCTTTTATTCCGGCACTGATTACCTGACTCCGATCAGCTGTCTGGCCTCCGACCGAGCCACTCCTTCACTCCAGCAGCCGGCACCCTAACCACACCCCGCTGCCACAGTGCTGAACAGGATGTTTTTATTTATAGTGTCAACTGTAGAACACAAGGGGCGCAGCAGTTTGTGCCCGAGGAGCTTTTTATTTTATGGTTTCCCAGAAAACGATTACAAAATAAAATGTCTATATTTAAAACGGCTAGAAGTGTATTATTTAAATGTGTATTTGCATGTGAAAGCAGTACACACACACACACACACACACACACACACGCACACACACACGCACACACACACACACACACACACAAAGGTGTGAAACGTGTGAAACGTGTGTGTGTGTGTGTGTGTGTGTGTGTGTGTGTGTGTGTGTGTGTGTGTGTGTGTGTGTGTGTGTGTGTGTGTGGAACAAACAAGCTGCTCTCAACCAGCCTAACCCACAGGTTAGCCAACAAAAAGCCTTTTCGTTGAGCCCTGTATAAAAGGTTCTACCAGGAACCCAGAATGTTCTGTTCCACTTGAGGGAATCTGAAGGGCCGTTCATGGTTCCTGTCGGCACCTTTGGTTCTCACTCATTAAAATATCACCTGTTGATGTTCAATCTGCTCAAACACTGAAGTGCGAAGGTTCATTGTGGTTTGGGTTGGCCCGAGTCAACAGGCGGAGACTCTGGGAACGTATTGTCCCTGAAAGAGGATGACACATGACGGAGTCCTTCGAAATAACACATTGTGGTCTGTGTGGGATGCTTCGCTCACAGAGAGTCCATGCGAGCGAGGAGAAGCAAATCAAGTTTCTTATATTAACAATTCATAATACTTTTAACTGTAACTTGAGGGACATTTTGAATGCAGGACTTTTACTGTATTCCTACACCCTGGTACTTCTACTTTTAATCAAGTACAAGATCTGAGTCTTTGCCCAGTACGTCGAGCGCGGTCGACCGCGGGGGCTATGCTGGCAGATTGCGAGTACTTCATAGAAAAAGATCCAGCTCCGTTAAAATAGACAAAACAGGTTTTGATCCCTCCTCCCTCGGCCTGCCTGCCACTTAATTCAGGAGTTTACTTGATTGACAGACCTATCGCTTTCCAGTCTGTTAACCCAGAATGCAAAGCGATACAAAATCAGTCGAGTGCTGGGAAAACTCAAATGAGTTAAAGAGACAAACAACAAAATGAGTGCGAGACCGAGCAAGAAGCTAAAGACCACTTCCACCCAGAACGGGAGGAAGAATATTTTGTTGTGATTTTCATGTGAGGGCGGTAACACGAGCAATGTGTCTAAACATTTGAGAGGGGTCTGCCTGCAGACCTCCACTCTCAGGACACCTCCACTGTCAGTACAGGAAGTGCACGCTAAGAATTCCAAAATAAAATCACCACTATCAGTACAGTGCCACTTTCCAAACAGGAAATGCACGCAAATACAAAAATAAAATCGGATCGAGACGGATCGTGAGTGACACTTATTATATACATATGTATATACCTATATATATATATATAAATATACATATATACGGACACCTTGTATTGTAGTTACTATCAGTACAGCCACAGGAAATGCACGCAAATACAAAATAAAATCGTACTGACACTTATTATCTATATATATATATTTATTTATATATATAAATACGACATCTTGTATTTTAGTTACACCCGCTAGACAACAGTGGAAGGTTCGAGAAACAACCGTGTTTGCCGGGTGCACCGCGGCGGAGCTGGGGAGGTTCCAGCTGGGAACCTCCACCCCGCTGCGGGACCCGTGGGACCCCTGGACGGTGCGTCTTAGTCACGCTTCATGTCGGCCGGCGCGGAGGCCCTCCGACAGTGGGTCGCGTTGGCCAATCGATCAGTGAGAGGAGAACAATGCAGCAACAATTGTCAAAATCCGTTAATATATGGATGAGTGCTGGACACAGGCCGTGGGGGGAATGTCCCCGGTACCGGGTGAAATAACCTAAAAAATAATAAAACCGGGGAAAAGTGGAAAAAAGTGTCAGAAAATAGGCCCTCGTGAGGCGGGCAGAGTCAACTCCCGTTACATTCCTCCATGGTGTCATTTGAGCGAAAAACTTTTACGAGAACCAGGCTGGGGGGTCAACAGGGCTTGACCAAGGCCGACCCAAAGTGCACGGTGGTCGGACTCATCACCTCCGTGATGAGTCTCCATTGTGATTTGAAAACTTCCATCAAACGAGTCCTTCGGTGGGGGGGGGAAAAACGCGTCAGAATCGTCACTTCCTGTCCTGGGAGTGGGGGTGTCCTGAGAGTGGGGGTGTCCTGGGAGAGGGCTGGGAGTGGAGGTCTGGGAGTGGAGGTGTCCTGGGAGAGGGCTGGGAGTGGAGGTGTCCTGGGAGTGGAGGTGTCCTGGGAGAGGGCTGGGAGTGGAGGTCTGGGAGTGGAGGTGTCCTGGGAGAGGGCTGGGAGTGGAGGTCTGGGAGTGGAGGTGTCCTGGGAGAGGGCTGGGAGTGGAGGTGTCCTGGGAGAGGGCTGGGAGTGGAGGTCTGGGAGTGGAGGTGTCCTGGGAGAGGGCTGGGAGTGGAGGTCTGGGAGTGGAGGTGTCCTGGGAGAGGGCTGGGAGTGGAGGTCTGGGAGTGGAGGTGTCCTAGGAGAGGGCTGGGAGTGGAGGTCTGGGAGTGGAGGTCAGGCTCCCATGAAACATTTAGCAAAAGTGCTGCACGTCCAGACGGAGGAATGCACCGGGTTCCACTGTGTTTCTAGTAGCGCTGTAGCCCCATCCACGAGGAACGTCTCCACGTCAGGTGTTCTGTATGCTAGCAGCAACACACGGAGCTAACTCCATGACACAAACATGGGTTAATGATTAGAGGAAACTGAGTTATTTATTGTGTTAAAGTTTCAGCTGTTCTGTTTGCAGTTCTG